>JAOXYF010000017.1:4038068-4061867 GCA_028565775.1 Sternarchorhynchus goeldii
TAGTAGTAGTAGTAATGGTAGTAATAGTAGTGGTAGTAGTAATGGTAGTGATAGTAATAATGATAGTAGTAGTAGTAGTAGTAATGGTAGTAATAGTAGTGGTAGTAGTAATGGTAGTGATAGTAATAATGATAGTAGTAGTAGTAGTAGTAATGGTAGTAATAGTAGTGGTAGTAGTAATGGTAGTGATAGTAATAATGATAGTAGTAGTAGTAGTAGTAATGGTAGTAATAGTAGTGGTAGTAGTAATGGTAGTGATAGTAATAATGATAGTAGTAGTAGTAATGGTAGTAATAGTAGTGGCAGTAGTAATAGTAATGGTAGTGGTAGTATAGTAGTAGTAAGTAATGATTTGATGATGCACATTTGCTCTATTACCATCATAGCAGAGAAACAAAACAGTTTTAGGTAAAGCATAAGAACCACTGACAAGCAACTACGTACTTCATTCTTGGGCACAGTGGCTAAAGGTTTGATGATCGTTGCCAGAGGAACCTGGCACTGCTTGGCAAGGTCCGCAGTACAGGGAAACGAATAGGTGGTGCACCGCATAAACCTGGGGCTAGCATTTCCTGTGACAAAAGTAAACAATTTCACCCAACACAGGTTATTTTCACTTTTTTTCACTGCTTTTTAACTGTTTAGATTGTTTAGCCATTTAATCTGCTAAATGCAAATGTAAAATGTAAATGTAATCTGTTTTTATTATTATAAGTCATTTAGCTGTTTAAATGTTTGATGTTAACAGCTGGATCAGAGACTCAGGGTCTTTGTCACAGAGCTCACCTTGATCCTGGACTGTGAAACTAGTTGTGACCAGGGGAGGTACCTGACCCCTGATGTTTGTGGTGTAGAGCTGACCCCCTCTTTTAACCTGGTCATCTTCAATCACTTGAGTCTGTTTGGCAGAGAATCGCAACATTTTAAAGAAACTGAATACATATTGGATTTCTTATGCCCAACAAAACTGGATTTTATAGTCTACTAAAACTTTCTATTCCCACCATAATCTTACCACCCTAAAGCCACACTTTACATTTAGATAAAAACAATAATTTATCTCCACCCCCACACACACAATGTTCTTACTGTGCTAGGTATGGAGTCAGGGTCCAGTTTCTTTTGAGGAGGTCCAGCCATATGAGCGGTACCTCCAGGAAACGCTCCTGGAAAAGCGCCGGCCTGTGGCCCCGCCATCGGTGGCCCCGCCATCGGTGGCCCCGCCATTGGTGGCCCCGCCATCGGTGAGCCTGGCAGCTGGCCGCTGTATAGCCCTGCTCCTGCAACCACAGCAGCACTTAGACTGGATGACGGACAGTCTTGCTTCATCTCATGCATACATTATCAGGCATAGCCATTATCTGATTATGATTACGTAATATCCAAGTAGACAGCAGTGATTATGATGGTGAACGTTGAGGGCACATTAATTGCATTTTCCAGGGCAGAACGTGTTTTTTTTTCCACAGCGAAAAAGTATTAGATGGTGTACATGGTCCCCTGAAAGTGAAAGAGTGAGTCTTTTGTGTAACTATCAAATCTCCCTTTACCTGGCTGCTGAGGAAATCCCTGAAGTCCTGCTTGCGGCTGGAATCCGCCCCCAGCCATGAGGGGAGAGCCAGGCTGAGCGTTAGGCATTCCCATTGGTGGAGCATCCATGGGTGGGCTAGCAGCCATTGGTGGACATGCACTTGCTGAAGGAAGCTGAGGGCCTGGTTGAGACAAGGGTGGATGTCCCATTGGTGTTGGTAGAGGCATTTGGAAAGGCTGTGCTGCTGCTGGGCTGGTGGGTGACTGAGGAGTCTGAATGGGGTTTTGGGCTAGATAAAGAAAATTAATACATTATCAAAGGAAAAAACAAAGTTCAAATAACAATAATAATTTAAAAAAGGTCTAAACCTACCATATCCACCAATGTTCATTGCACTCATCTGATTAGTGATGTGCTGAGTTGGAGGCGTGGCCTGTGGCAGGCTCTGGTATGGATGCTGAGGGGTCTGTAAATAGGGAGACATGGAAGGGGCGGAGACTGCAGGAGAAGGTGGATACCTAAAGGTAGGAAAATGTTATTTGAGCTTTCAAACAAATCCCCAGAGCAGTCGCCTTAGAAAAATCCACATGCAAAACTGTGCAAACTGAGAGTCAAATTACTTGTGAGGGTGTGCACCGTTCTGCTGAATGGAAGGCCCGTACTGGCCAGACACTGGAGATGGAGCCATTCCAGAAGGAGAAGATGCTGCAGGCTTCATCATACCTACAAAACATTTATGGAAAGGGCTATAGAATAATGACAAAACCACCAAGGGACTATCTCCTATTAAAATTCAACTTTAAAACTTGTCCAGCAGTCAGCGATTAAGCTACATTGAGACAAATTGAAAATCTAGAATATTACAGGCTTCAAGATTAGCAGTTTATATTTCACAATTATTCTAATTCAAGTCTCTTAATCCATGTTCAGACTGAGTAGTGCAGAATAGGGAAATATTAAAAAGAAGACTTTTAAATAGGAGTGATAGTTTTTTTAAGTTTACTGTTAGCCTATTAGAAAAGGAAATACATAATATACAGGAAATATATGAATATCTAAATGTAATAAATATGTAATATGCATATAAATATGTAAATATGTAAAGAGAAATTTAAAAACCAACTTTGTTTAAAACTCTAGGTGCTTGAGTCATCATCATATATCAACTTCAATACACTGCTTTTTGAAATAGTTAACATAAGCGTATTTTGAAATAACAACTGTAAGCACGACCAGCTTGCTTGTATTAAGTGAGTATGCACAGTCCCAATTCAAATGTAAGAACATGATGAGACTTGTCTGACTGAAGTAAAGTATGTGACCAGGGAAACTTCGGTTTACCTGCTGTCGGTGCAACTAAAGGCTGCGCTGGACCTCCGTAGTGTCCGTAGTGAGAGCGTGGAGGAGGAGCCCCAAACCCGGTGGGGTATCCCCCCATTCCCGGCTGGGCCTGGGAGTAAGGCGGCGTGGCAACATAACCCTGTTGGCTCATCTCCTGTTAGAACCCGTTCATTCCAGACTCAGAGAAGAACGGCAACCTGTGGTGAAGGTTCAAAGACGTGCTCAGCTTTGAAAGCGGATTTCAAAACTTTCAAACTTGCAATAATGCACATACCTTTTTGTGTTAAGGTGAACCATGTAATATTGCCAGTACAATGACATGGTTCACTGTTTGTGGTTTTTACATCACGTTAATACCAAAGCATCCACCCTACTTTTAGTGGTGGATTTGCAAAGTTGATGTTAAATATGAGGATATTTCATGTGTACTCTGAAATTACAACCTGCTGAATTGGTCCTCTTCTGCTCATACAATATCTTAAGGCAGCTCCTGGTGATAAGAGGGACTTTTACCAATGGACTATTCAGAGACAATGGCAGGGATATCCTCAACGTTGCCCTCAGTCTGTTTGCAAACATTGAGGAATCTTCTGATTATGACCAGTATGATTAGGGATGATCTCTGTCGTCCTCCATGCAGATTTTATATCTCGTGTAAACCGCGGGCCCGCAAATTGGTTTCAAATTCCAGTCATCCAGTGTAGCTACAGATTTAGTCTGTAGCCGTAACCACTCACAAGCCAAATAATGCATTTCCATGAACACAAATATTTACCAAAACATTTTTACATTAAGCAAATAAGAAATAATCGGTTAACTCGCATTGTCACGTTTGAAACGAGTCCTCAAGCAAAGTGGCCTGTACAGATGTTTCATACATAAAGCTACCACCAGCTGAGCGAAGGCCCAAACATGTAGCGGTTATATATGTAAAGTTTATCCTTGCGAAAACCATTCGCTATGCATAATGAAAATGCTTTCTGGTAGATAATAATAGATGTCATGACGCTTTCGGTATACTTCAATGCCAAAAAATGAGCATCGTTTTGTCAGGACTGCCACGTCAAATATGAGTTTATGCCCGATTCCCGTGTAATCAACAATGCGATATATGTGTTTATTATTAAAAGCATTTTGCAACTCTTCGGACGCTGCTATACGGGTTGGGAAATAGATTTTCCAGTGCTGTTAAATATTTTTTTCTGTAGAAAGTTGAAGTAAGCCATCTACCACAGACGGAAATTAACAAAAGCCTTAAACTTTCCTCATGGTTTATTACTGAAATGCATACGGTAAATCTGACGAATAATTTTACATTGCGAATGAATAGTCCAATATTACAAGGACAGAAAACTTACCTGAAAGGTAAAAACAATGTCGAGCGGCCTTTCTAGTGACAGTCTCAAACAGCGTAACGGGAATGCCACGTCAAACTCACCGGTCTCAGCGTACAGGCTAGTGCTAGTTTGCTGCTCCTTCTGCGCATGCGTACAGTGATGGGAACCACTACACGTCAGCAAAGATGCAGACGTACGTAGTAGAACCATCCTATTATGTTCGACACGGCATAGCGGAAGATAAAATCCTTAATGAGTCTCATGTATAAAATTTAATTACTTGTCTACGAGTCATTTTAATTACGTCTAACTTAAGTTCCCAGAAATAATTTAGTCTTGAGATGTTAAGCTTGCAAAAAGTAAAACAAATTAACTCTAGTCTAATGTCATATAAAATAATTCGGTTCATAAAAATAAAAACAATTAATTACGTATTGGCTTACTGTCCACGTGCCACTAGCAGATGCTTTGCAATACTAACGTAAAGAACTGATGCAGGGACTAATAATGAGCAATAAAACAGATTAGACGACAAAAGTTTCACACGAGCCATATATGTACTCGTATATATATTGCATATTTATGTAACTAAATATTGGGGTAGATCTTTTTTTCCAACCCTAATCTTAACGTAATCAAAACTATATGCTGTAGTTCAGTTAATGTTTCAGGTAAAAGCTGTATTTTTTTCTTATGGGCATCATTAAAATGCTCCCTGCCGATTTAATTTTTGTGTACCACACAGAGTGCCTTCATAACCAAATGTTTCGTATGATTTATTATGATTACAAAATTCCCTTAGATTTTACAGGCTCTTAAAATGTCTGATAGACTTCTAGATGGGGAGGTCTCGGAGTAATGACGCTAAAAGTGGGCTGGACATGATGTATTGTGACTGTATACTTACCTAACTACTTGAGAGATTCTTCCGAACAAACTTCATTCTTCATAGGTTTGTGAACGCCAACAAGGTGGAAGCCGGGGGTGCGCCTTAAGGAATGGGAACAGGGGATTACGTCTGTATAACGGTGCGCGGCCGGGCGCCCTGGGGTTTTCGACTCCGTCAAAGCGACGCAGAACCTCACCATCCTCTTCAGGTGTATCAGGTGAGATTAAGTTAATGGTAATAATAACGCAGAACATTTGGTCTTTGCTTAGCAATAAACAGCGCAGGCTAAAAAAGTTGACTACTGTCAACAGTTTAAATTGGATGTAATCATTATGCATGACGATACTGTATTGCTTCTTCGGGTTTTTAAAAGTATAGAGGATGAAGTTTTGGTTAATTCAGATGACAATTCATGACGATTTTTGTTACACATTGCAAAACGACTTATTAATTTCATTGTATTTATCACTGAGCACTTATTTAGGAGATGCAGGTTTTAAACTTGAGACTAAACTGGCTTCGAGACAGCTATGGCAGTTTCTATCGCTTACAGGGAAACTAAGTCTTCCTAAATTACTGCGTAGTACTGGATACTACGTAAAATGTAGAACAAGAGTATAATACTTGAACAAAATATTAAGTAACATGATGAACTTGACATAGGTCGCGTTGGTATATCTTATGTATGTAACCATTTCCTTTTCAGAACAGGGTATCCTTCAGCAATTTCAACTAGTTTTGATAATATAAAGCAACTCTTGTATGCTTTCTTAAAGGAAAGTGATGTGCTAACGGTACACTGTTATAAGCGCTCTTTTCCATCCTCGAGCATGGCTCCTTATATGGTAATGGCACAACTGTTCGTTAGTCCATTAGGGCTGTCTGTTATCACTCCCAAGGATATGATAAAAAAAATCTAAACACGTAAAAAACTGTTAGTACTCAGAGGGGAGATTATTAACGGACTTTAGGAGTTAAGATGTGTCTCAGAACTGGAGTGTTTACTTTAGGGCAAACAGTTATGCGAGAGGGTTTACATGCACAGTACATATTCCACTAAATTACAGTTTGAGTGGGAAGGTGTGACAGGTTTTATAGTTTTCTCTATTCCATGATTCTCATCTTCTATATAGTTATTTCTAGACAATGAAGTACGTTTTGTTGTATACCCAAGCAGAAATGATTAGACCTGAAAAATGCATTCAAAATATAACCGTTTATTTTGGGGGTCATCTTTGGACAAGACTTCACTGTTCCTATTCGTTGGCAAAGTGCTAGAAGAAGTAAAGGTATTTACAAATTTCCCAATAACTTCTGGCCAGAACGTAATGCATTACATAATTGGATGAAGAAAGTGCTGACAGAAGTACTCAACTCGGACTACAAAGAGCAACTCGGGCAGTTGGGGAGGGTAGGCAAAAGATCCTCATATTCGCCCAAACTGTAGGGTGCAGCTATATACCCATTCCATAGAGAAATGCTGATTACAGATAACCAGTTTGTAACAAAGTAAAGAACAACCTGTTACTTTTCAGGCAGCTTTATGGGCTTTTCCATGAAAGTGTTTACACCAAATATTGCATTTGTTTTATAACCCAACAACAATTTAAATGTCTGCAGTAGGTTCCCAGTGTACAGATGCACTCTACTTTGAGTTTAATGGTTTCCACACTTTAGGTTTGGTTTGATGCCATGATTCTTTCTTTATTCCCAGTTCCTTTAGTAATACTCAAATGAACAATATTTGGAAACCATATTCTAATTGGCAGAATTTGCCTTTCGTCTGCTGAATAACACCTGAAAAAGGTTCAATATATTAAAACACATTTTATCAAAACTATCTTCAATCTGTCATTTCTGAATCATGCAGTAGCTTAGATTAAGCACCGTTAACTGAACTCTTTCATAAAAATGCACCAGGCACTACTTTCTGAATTCCAACCCTGAACTGACAGTCATCACTGCTGAATGTGGCCTTGTGTTTTTAGACTTGGAGCTTAATTAAATAGTATTATTATTATAATACTGGTATTGGGTTTTGCACTTCAGGCTGAGTAGCCCACAGAGGATAAAAGGTTTTCATGTTTAAACAGTTGAATGTACAAAATTGCCTTCCTACAATGACCCTTCAGGGATCTGTTTAAGAATTTCAATTTGTTCTGTTTAAAAATCTGTTTAAGAAGGTTTTATCTGAGTTTCTTATGATCTCAACCCACAGAAGCTTTTATTTTACAAATTGTGTGGTTCCAGATGGCCATGGCTCTGCTGTGCGAGGGATACCTTGCTTAATGATTCCGCCCTAATGCCATAAGTGCTTGGTTTAGAAAAGCTGTCATCAGCTTGTCAACGCCAGAGAATGCGAGGGCTTTTCAAAAACACGTGCATTCCACTGAACTGAAAACCAGTCAAGACAGAAAGGAAAACAGCTCTTAAAAGTGCAAAATGGCATAACACTGGGGAGTTTGGTTTATGTTCACATTGCGTATCCGGACCAAACGCATTTAGGTGCATTGTTCTGAAAGGAGCCCGCAATAGCACTGTGACTGATGTTAAAAGGTCCAAAAGGTCAATGTTTTTCTCCCCACTGTTGATCTTCAGAATGACATCTTATGTTTTGTTGAGTCATCTACTTTAGATTAGCCAAAAGGGCATTTCCTTACACTGAGTACCTGTTAGTGCCCTTGCTTTCTGGAACTGCTCTGTACATATTCACTGCATTAATGGTAATAAGTCCTCAAGACTCAAAGTACCTGATGGCTTGACATTGCCACGAAGACATTACAGAACCAAAGGCACAAACAAAATAAAACATACATGAAAACAACCCTGTACATACACTAAAGACAATCCTGAGGCTAACGAAAGCAAGTGTACTTTGGTAGGTCTGGGCCTTGTGATTCAGCATATCTGGTTGGCCTGAAAATCAAACTGGAATGGTGGTTCAGCAGTAAGCCAGATGACTGTGAAGGAGTCCATTCTTTTATACAAAAGGCGCACAAAACATTAAAAAAAAATTAAAAATTGATCTTTTCCAACGAGACAAGTACAAGGCCAAGACATAAAAGTGTAGTTTAGTAGTTTAGTTTTGTGTGCTCCAGAGCTGCTATGGTTACTGAGCCGAAATTGGAACTTGCCTCTCATTCGATTTCACTCTTCTGTGTGAGAGCAGACATTTTAGCTGAGCAGTTAAATATTTGCCTGTGCGTCTAAGAAGGGCTTCGAGATGACAGGGTGACGTCTCTCACGGATATTTGCTTCTGCAGAATGGTTCTGTGGGGGGATTCTGCTCTTCCAGCAAGTCATCTGGAAGACATAACTTTACCTGACTGAGGATTTTTTTCTAGGAGGTGAAAGGCAAATCTGTCAGCAAAAACCACACATACATCTGAGAGAGGCACAACAAGAACATGAAAAATACTGCTCCAGAAAGGCCAGTTATGATTATGATAAGCAATTTCAGATGCACTTTCAACTTTTTCAGAAGGAGGCTGACCACGTAAGGGTAGACATTCATGTGCGTGCACGTGTGTGCATGCGTGCATGTGCGTGTTCATCTGTCTCTCTGTATTCATGTGTGTATGTGTGTGTCTAATTGTTCTGGTGTGTTGCGTGTATGTGTGTCTATGTGCGTGCAGGAGGCTGTTTGCCTTATAAGGCATCTGGTTTTCCTTTTTTCTGTTGTCATCAGTCTTTGGGGGAATTCTGGCTTCATCACAGAGCTGGTGAAGTCAGATCTCCTCACATTCTTAAAGTTGCAGAACCACTTGACCTTTTGCCAAAATAAATGTGGGTTTTGGAAGCAAGGAATGCACCCAAGAAGGGAGTCCGAACTCTGAACTTACCTGCTACCACCTCACATAGACCTGATCATTTTGTTCAAATCTTCACTATACAAACACTGTAGGTACACCACTGTAAAATCACACCAGAGTGCCCATATCATGCATGTGTGTATGTAATAAAAGAGACGCCCAAATCTCTTTAGTTTGCAGACGTTCAGTAAGACCTCTGTAAACATCGAGCCATGACACCACTTCAGTACTGTAAAAAAAAAAGAAACTTAAAAGAACTCACTTGCTTAATAGAAACACTGACATCCAAAATGGACTCCATTTTTGTAATACTATAAAGCTGCTTTATTACAATGTTGCAAACAGCACTACACAAACCATCTGAATCTGAATAGCTAGTGTAGGTGAGTGGCTTTACATGTGTACATAAAATGAGGCCCTAATACTAGCAAACCGAGACACAAAAAGCTGCAACAGCCAGGTTTTCCGAAATGAGATTAAAAATGATTGCCCGAGGTGGTGGAGAGTTCAAGCAAACACAGATGGCAACTATTATAAGTGCCCTGTCCCCCGAAATAACAGTCAGTACTGCATTTTTACATCTCTAGACAGTATCATGCCACCATCAGATGTCCTGTTTTATTATGTCCCCTATAGCAACACTGTAGTTAAGAGTTAATAAGATGTTTAATCATGGAAGCATTTGCTTGAGAACTGAGTTCGTTACTTGGCCTGCGCCTGGAAATTGTTGGCTGAAGAGAGACAGAGAGAGAGAGGGAGAGGGAGGGAGAGAGAGGGAGAGAGAGAGAGAGAGAGAGAGAGAGAGAGAGAGAGAGATTAGACAGTGTCCTTATGATTTTTGTATCATTATTTAATATTTTCTTCCAAAATGATTCTGCTGATGTCGTTGTTTGCGATTGTGACCGAGTTCATTATACGATAGGCTTGAACTTAATGCTGCATCATATTGGAAGAGATGAAAATAGGTCACGTACATATCCTTACCACATTGTTCACGCAGTCTTAGCTTCGTCCCACTCCGTCCTTTTTTGGAGAGAAGGCCGAAGGGGTTCTGATTGTCACCGCTCCTACATTCCTGTGCTTCGGTTTGAGCAGCCGCTCTATAAGAGCGATCCATATACGGGTACCAGAACTGCTGCATTTACCCCTGATCTTAGAGCTGTTAAGACAAATCCCATATCATCTCCGTTTTATTGCTCTCATGCTTTCCTTAGTACTCATAAAGCAACCATATAAAGCTGTCTAAACAATGCCCTGTAAATAATTGTGGTCCAGCTGTTATTACTAAAGATGTGCTATGGTTACTTTACTGTACTGCTGTTAGTCCTATTCGAAATTATTAGTTTGAGCCTCACGGCCATTACCCGCCACCCAGTGCTCAAAGTACGGATGGTTATTGTGAAAAAATGTTCCGTTAAGTTACACTGCTGTGCAGCTCGCACAACCCTTTGTCCTAATTTCCTGATGGTTTTAATAGAAAATAGCCGAGTAATTCGTAGCCCGAGGAGTCACGAGACGTCTGAAACACTTTTACAGTTTCTGCTCAAGTACATCTGTGAAGTTCAAAAGATGTGAATATACGGAAAGGCACATTGTTTTACTGGTGAAACACTGCACTCTAGCGTTAGAATGAGGAAACTACTATAAAAAGTGAATGTTCTTGAAGGTTCAGTCATTTAGAGTCAATTGCACTGGTAAAAATATAAAGGATATTTATAAATGGACTGAAAAGAGACCTATCCAACAGTTTTTCGATACTGAAGCCAGGTAAAGAACAATATCAGAACGACAAACGGTGATTTGAATATACATAGCCACTGAACATATCGTAATACTGTCCTTTGCTTCTCTAAAACCCAGACAAATAATAAAGTATAAGTGGAAAGAAAATCATTTTTGAGAACATCACATTTAGGGACATGACTTATACCTGTAGTACTTTCAAGTGCTACTGGAGGGAATCTTAAAGGAGAACCTCAACTCTCATATTCATATGTTGATGTAGTGTGTGAGCTGGTGTGACCTGAACCAGAACGGAGAGGAGAATATGGACATCGTATTTACAGTCTGGCTTCGTTGGCCTTGCACATGTGTTCAACATTTTTGTTTTAATACAGTCACTTTTATCTAAAAAAAAAAAAACACAAAAAAGACCCAAAATGATGTCTTGGGACCCAGTCACAGTGTCCTTTATATAAATATCTTCCATAGTATGTTCCAGCATGTCTGAAGTAACATTATTTATGGTCTTACTTGGTCAAAAAGAGTTGATATTGTGTTGGTAGTGCTACTGACTTTTCTCATGTCTGCCTACACTGTAATTACTTTAAATAAGATTTAACAAAACTCTTCAAAAAAGAAAAAAGCTACATTCACTGCCACTTTCAGGATCATTTAGCCAACGTGCAGTCAGTAGCCTATATGATCCATGTTAGAAAACTTAGTAATAAGAGTTAATTAGGTGCTTATTCCAGTCACACAATTACAGTAAATAGGCCCACGAGCCCCCATACACCAGTGCATGTATCAGTAAGGCTTTCACTCTTACTGGTAAATGTCTGTCGTACTTTAGGCAGTATATTCTTCTGGATTGCAGTGTCTCTGGATTGCTTCTGGAATATGTCTCTGGATTCCAGTGGGCTAGACTGGTTTAAAAACTGTGCTTCTGCTACTTTTATATTGTTGTGCTAAAGAGCACATGGCGATTTGCTAGATGTACAGACAATCCTCGATGAATCATAGTTTGTGTTTTTAAAGCTGACCTCATTTCATGATTGATTTGTGATATGCTCAGAGTCAAAGAAAAGGTCAAAGGTAAATCTTACACTAGACTGCCACCATTAGTCCCTATTCTGGACTTGCGGATGACAGCCTTTCATAGCCAGTAGCATTGTATGGTCTTGCAGCTGTTGTACTGTGTTATAGCTCTGAACTCACTGGTGCTTGACAAGATCTTGGATTGCAGAAAAAGTATCATGCACTGTCTATATAAACCTGTTTATGTTTTCAGGCAAATGTTGTCTGACTAAATTAATATACCAAAGATTGCTCAACCAAAATCTATGTTTTCCAGAGTTGAGCTGCTATAGGTGATTTTTGCCTCAGTCTTTCTAAGTGTTTTGCAACTCTGCATCAGTACAAAGGCAGCGAAGCTCATCAGTGGATGAACTTTTGTACTGGCCTGAGAACAAGCATATGGCATTCTCAAGAAATCATTCTACCCACTTTATAGAATAATGGTGATTATTGTAGGTAAAAGGCTTACCTATTGCCACGGTCCTTTCTTCAGGTTGAAAAAGGTAGCCACGCTTCCCTGGCTGGGCTGTGTGAGAACGATGAGCTGGTGTCTGTGAACGGAGAACCCTGCTCCACACTGAGCCTTTCGGAGGCTGACGCTCTCATCCAGGCTTCAGCCAACTGCCTGCAACTACTGGTGAAGAGGTACCCTCAGATCCCTTAACTCAAATGCTAAAGACCTTACACTCAATGTAGTTCATCTTATGGTCAACAGTAACGGGACTGACACGAGTAATACAATAGCACAGTGTGCCGCGATTTATTTTGTCTGGTATCCACTTTGCATTTTGATTACTCATTTTATGGAGCCTTGGCTGTCTTGCTGATTTGACCTTTGACTCAAACAAATGGCAAAACAAATGTCAAATTTTTTCATATGTAGGTCTCAACAGTGACTATCCAGATGAAAGCAGCTTCTATTGGTGACCAGTGGGTTGTGCTAAGCCATTTACGCAATTGAATATAACCAACAAAAAAAAGAGAAAGGTTTAGATTAACTGCTGAATGGCTCAAGTGTCTGTCCTTTTGTTGTAAATGCTGTGTGTGACCAAGCATTCAGTAAATAGCATCCAGCCCATTAAAAACAATGACCTTTCTGCTGGGTGGTTTATTTGACACCACTTACGGTTTATTTTGTATGACACCTGATATTGCTTTGCACTGTTATTCTTTTGTTCAGCAGAAAAGTATTCATGATTGTATGAACTACAAAACACTACACAAATTACATATAAAATTTTAACCAATAGTTCTCTTTTGCAGATGCTGTTCTCACCCACAAGAGAGGTATACATCAGTTAGCCCCACTATCCGGATCCCATCCCCATACAGGCACGAGGACTCCCGGGAGCTTTACGTCTCAGAGTCCCAGGATGAGGCCTACTACGGGGAGACAGACAGTGAAGCGGACTGCCCTGGGGGCGCACCAGTGGTTCGGACCCAAATTTGCATTCCACCTCATAAGGACAGAATTGGATCAGACTCCCAAGGCCCTGCAGGTGGAGATCCCAAGTTAGAAATCATCCCGGGATCCATGGTGGAGTTGCAGCTGTCACTCTCTAAGACCTCCCTAGAGGACTCATACTGCACCTCTTTGGGCTGTGCTCGTGGAGTCGAAGGGGTCTTCCACCGCAAAACAAACAATGAGAACGACAACTATGGCACCCTTGGGGCATCCAGCTTCTCTTTGTATATCCCTCGGCATGACAGAGAGCCCCTGGCGCAGCGGGGGGTGCTCGTCAGCTCCCCTTCTGTCTTGCTGGAACAGGTGGATGTGGCTGCACAGGCTTCTGGGAGGGGCTCCGGTACGGAAAGGGTGGGGGCCTGTGGTGCTGAGGAAGGGACCAGTGAACAGCTAGAATCTACTGAGGGGGAAGGAGGGCGGACTGAGGACGTTCCCTGTTCTGCCGTCTCCTTTGGAGTTGCAGCAGAAGAGGAGAACTCTGAGTCAGAGAGCGAGCACACCAAACCCAACAAGCACAGGGCCAGGCACGCTAGTAAGTACCTTTATCTTTTGTTGCCGTTTCTCATGCTGTGTTATAGTGCGATTTGACAACTGAATTTGATCTCATTTTACTCCATGAATTTAGCCAATATAATGCTTCTAAATAGGTGCCAATCTGAAATGTCATGTCTGGCTGTTATACAACAGCCGGTAATATGGTTTACAAGGGCATGGTATCCCAAGCAAAAATATATTTATCATATACGAGTATTTATTATTCTTAGTATGAGCTGGATCATACATTTAAATTTAAGATATAGCTAGAAAGTAAGAAGTATTGCATTGTTCTTTATCAAGATTTTGTATTTGACCAGTTGAAAGTATGCTTTTTATCAAGTTTTCTCTTGTAGAGTTTTCTGCTAACTTGCAAACATCATAATTAATTCTAATGTTAATGATTATAATTAATTCTGGTTCTTTATTAAACTTTGTACTGTTCTGTTGTATGTAACCAATGGGAATGGAGGGTGACATGTGGAAGTTAAGAATAAAACTTGGTCATGCTAGTGCTGCCTGTGGAAGAGCCCTTTGACAGACACTAGCATGTGTGATACTGGCTTGTTACCTGATCCCTTAAAACTGTCCGTCTTAGCAGCGCTCATAAGGGAAGTGTTCTGTTCTTATCAGTGGTCATTCCCACCTTGAGGCTGGCAGCAGTAATACTGAAAATGGCTTGGCCATTTGGAGACAGACACTGAATGTTCCATTGTTTTGCTCACTGAATCTTAGGAGGTCTGACTGCTTTGAAAAGAGGGGTATGTTTTGTCTGTGATGTGCAGTGTTTACTTTGCCATAGCATTTAGTATAAACAGGCAAGATTATTTTTTTTAGAATCTAGAGATAAAAGCTTTCATTGCGACTCTTCTAGCAATTACCATGTGTTGTTGAAAATGGTTTTTGAAAATGGTTTTCTGGGACTGTCTTTACCTCAAATTCAGTTCCTTTGACACATTTTTATAGATGTGAATGACCTTCCATGTGTCATCCATTAGCAAATGAGACCAAATTATTCATGGATCAGCAGTTAGTCTGACTGTGATGTCAATGTTTTTTTCTGCTGAATTGATTTCATAGTGTGGTTTATGGAGATAGGTGAGTTAATCATCCCATAAAGAACAGCCACTATTAAATTAAGAATTTACAGAAACAATTATGAACCATTGCGGATAGTTTAGAATTTGTTTCTTTTAACTCTAAAACTAATTTCCATTGATATGGGAAAGCATGTTTGTAATACTGACGATTAAAATAGCACATGTAGAAAGTACACTATACTTATAAATAACACCATGTAGAAAGTATATAATAAGTAACAACAGCAGAGTATAACTCTGGACCCAGAGATAGTTTGGAATTCTCAAGAGTTTGTTTTATTAAAACCTTATCAGTTCTTGACTCATAAGAGATTTTTTTCACTGCCCATTTTTACTCATGCTATTAATACATTTCATACTCTGCATCTCAATGAACTTAGATAACTATGAGTAACCACTTGAAACTCTCCTCTTACCCCACCGTCTTCACACTCCATGTGCTCTAACCCCCTCCCATCTCTGTCTTTCCAAGGGCTTCGCCGGAGTGAGAGCCTGTCTGAGAAGCAGGTAAAGGAGGCCAAATCTAAATGCAAGCGTATCGCTCTCCTTCTCACTGCTGCTGCCCCCAACCCCAATAACAAGGGGTTGTTGATGTTTAAGAAGCACAGACAGAGGGCCAAGCAGTATACACTTGTAAGCTACGGAACTGGAGAGAGCAAACCAGAGTTTGAGGACGAGGAAACCGACGAAGGCATCAGGGAGACGCATGCCGTTGAGGTCACAGTTCTAGCCACCAGTGAAGCTGAACTTGATGAGGATTTCTTCACGAATCCCGCAGGCCACAGGAGCATTGTGACCTTTGACTGGGACACCGGATTGCTTGAGATAGAGCGCAAGATTAACAGCCAGAAAGACATGAACACTCTCCCTGAAACCAAGGGCAAAGGGGCCCTGATGTTTGCTGAGCGCAGACAGCGCATAGATGAGATTGCAGCCGAACATGAAGAGATGAGAAGAAAGGGGATCCCTGTTGAGGGAGTGCAGGAGGCTGAGAATCATTACCAACAGGTGGAGCAGCAATCTTACATCCAGGCTACCGAGAGCCCGAATTACATGGATGTTAATGTTCACCAACAACAACAGCACCAACACTACCAGCAATATCAAGAACAGTATTATCAACAACAACAACAACAACAACAACAACAACAGTATCAAGAATATCAGCAACAGGTGCAATACCAGCAACAACAAGAGTACCAGAAACATCAACAGTATCAACAGTATCAACAGCTTCAGCAAATGCAGCAGAGTTCGCAGCATTTGAATGGTATGACCAGTCACCAAACCACTGTCACACAGTCATCAGTAATGAACAGAAGTGCCAAGCCATTTTCTGTTGAAAACAGGGCAGCTGCTCCATTTACTCCATCTGCAAATCAAGAGCAGGCCTGCTATTCAGAGGGACAGGGTGAACAAATTGCTTCCAGAGATGAGCGAATTTCTGTACCGGCAATCAAGACAGGAGTTCTGCAAGACAAGAGGAGGAACAAAGCTAAGCCCATGTTTACTTTTAAAGAGCCTCCAAAGGTTTCTCCAAATCCAGCGCTTCTAAATCTCCTTAATAGGGGTGACAAGAAAGCAGGGTTTGAGTCTGGTCCAGAGGAGGACTACCTAAGTTTGGGTGCTGAGGCTTGCAATTTTTTGCAGTCTCCTAAAACAAAGCACAAAATTCCACCACCGGTTGCTCCTAAACCACACATAAACCCAGCCTCTCCACCATGGTCACCACAACCAGAAACTGCAAGCCAGCAATTCCCCCAACATGCTGAAAATAATGTTACAGCAACTGCCGGGGCTCCTGGGCCTGAAGCCGACCCTGCCCCTAATATAGAGTCCTCAGCCATACCAGAGCAAGAACCCTCCCCTGCACCTGCTCCTGAACGGCAGGAAGCTCTCACCAAACCACCGTCACAGGAACAGCAAGAAACAGTCAATGCATGGGGAACATCTGAGCCACAAATGCAACCAGATCAGCAGCCAGACACTTGGAGTGAGAATCAATCCCAACGGCAAATAAATAACCCTACCCAACCACCTCAAGTACATGGAAAGCCAGAGCCACCTGTCAGCTCTTGGGGACCATCTCCAACACAGGCTCACCAGCAGCCACCAGTAAGTGCTTGGGGTCCATCTCAGGTGCAGTCACAAGCCCTTGCACAGTCACAGATGCAGCCGCTTTGGGTAAAACAACCCCAAGTCATTTCAGATGTACAACCAAGCAAAATGATTCAAACAACGTCACAGTCTCAGCCTCCTTGGGTGACGCAGAGTCCACCCCTGCCCCAGACCCAACCACAGCCACAGCCTCAAATAAGTTCATGGTCAACAGCCCCAGCACAGTCACCACCACAGCCTCCCTGGGCCCAATCTCAAATGACAACACAGGCACCTGTCAGCACATGGTCTCAAGATTTAAATCAGACCCAAGGACAGCCACCCTGGGCCCAACAACAGCAACCTCAGCCTTTACAACCTTGGACAGGCTCTCAACAGTCTCCCCAGAATTCTTGGGCCCAACCTCAGAGCCAGTCACAGCCCCAACCGCCTTGGGTGTCTCAGAACCAACAGCAAGCCCTGTCACAACCACCTGTAAGTACATGGACCCAACCTCAGAGTCCAGTTCAAGCACAGCCTCCATGGGTTCAACAGGCTCATGCACCCCCTCAGTCTTCATCACAGATACAGCAACCTCAGTGTCCATGGCCTCCGCAATCACAATGGGCTCAACAGCCTCAAGAGCGTCCACAACAGATCATGAACTCTTGGGCACCAGAGCGGAATCAAATACAACCACCCTGGGCTCAGCCGCAGCTTCCAGCACAGACACTACCTTCCTGGTCTCAACAACCTCAGCGACAGGCACAACCACCATCTCAGACTCAAACACTTTTAAGTGCATGGACACCACGGCCCCAGCAAGGTCCAGTCAGCATTTCAGCCCCTAATGAAACCCAGAAGCTGCCTCAGCCAGTCAAACCTTGGAGTACACCTCAGAACACTCAGCCCACATCTCCACAACGCATGAACTCGTACACACCTGGAACAAAGCTACCGTCACCCACACCCATGAGTAATACAGCGTCACTCTCTGGGATGGGTTCTGCTTTCGAGATGCCAGCCTTACGAGGGAAAGGGGCCGAACTCTTTGCTAAGAGGCAATCCAGAATGGAGAAGTATGTGGTCGATTCTGCCTCAGTGCAAGCGAACAAGGCAAGACCTCCATCACCATCTCCTTCTTTGCCAACCTCTTGGAAATATTCAACCACTTGTCGTGCTCCTCCACCTTTGACATACAATCCAATTCAGTCACCCTCATATCCACCAGGTGCTATCAAGCAACCTCCATCTTCTAGCCCTTCCTTAAAGAACAAAAATAAGGGTAAAGAAAAAGACAAACCTGCCCCAAAACCGCTTCATGTTCTGGATGTCATGAAGCATCAACCCTATCAGTTAAATGCATCACTTTTCACCTACGGGCCAGCAGCAGAGAAACTTGCTGCAGAGAAGGAGGCGGCTGAAAAGCTTGCTGCTCAGAAAGCAGCTGAAGCTCAATCCCAAGCCCAAACTCAAGATCATATCCAGGCTGGTTGTCCTGCAAGCCAAAACCAGCATTTGAGATATGACCAAGCTCCTGCCCCTTATGGTTTTATGCCACAACATGCACAGCCACCCCAGCAGCACTATGGGATGTCTAGTCTCACAACTGCTTTGCATGATGACCCTTATCACCACACTCCTCCTAACAACTACCAGCCCCCCCCTAATCCTTATCAACAAGCACCCTATCAACAAATGTATAGTCCCCAGCAGGTTTACCAACAACCTCCTTCCAGTTCTTACCAGCAAGCATCAAGTTCCCCTTACCAGCAGCCCCCTCCATATGAAGCTGGCCCTAACCCACCCTATTCAGCTGTCCCGACACCATGCTATCAACCGCTTTCAAGCTCCTATGTGGTACCTGCTTTTCCAGTAGAAGCAAGAGCAGATTCTGCTTCAGGAAGTAGCATCCTAACTGCTCCAAAACCAAAGTTCTCAGCCAATAAAAATGCTGCCCAAGTCTGGAAACCTAGTGCTGCTGAACATATTGAGAAATAGTGTTTAGTACTTTGCTGACCCAATATCGCTGAATTGCAGAGTTGTATATGAAGAAGTTTCACCAAAAATGGTGCAGGAAATATTCTTGAAAAGTTACCATCAACAGTGAAATTCAAAACAGAGAGTTTTTTTAGTCATGGAATTTCAAAACATAAATGTTTCAGAAAAAATATTTTCTGCACATTAAAAGTTGTATTGTGTAATAGTATTGATATGTACATGGAGCAAAAGTGAATCAAGATTACGCTGACACAGCTTCACTATTTAAATGAGTGTGGAACTTGAGCAGGTGAATGAACGTTTTATAGGAAATGGCCAGAAAAATGTAGCATTGATCCATCTGGAGATGGAAGAGAAATACTGTTTGATGAGAGAAATCAGGAAATAGGTATAAGGGAGATTGTTTAATCAGGTAGGATAGCCACTGAGTACTTTAAAATGTATAATATTGACTGGCTGAATGCTTTTGACATTATTTTTATAATCAATATGAAAACCATACCTGTCTGTATATTTTATAGTAGCTCAGTGGTTTGAGATTTGATTGACCCAGAGTTTGAAAGAAGGTGTAGTGCAGTCTTGGTGATTTTATAAACCAGATTTACATTTACATGACCAGATTTACATTTACATATAATCCAGATCTGTCATTTACATGACTTACGAAGGAGAAATCTGTTATATTTTTAAAAACGGAAAAAAAAGTTTAGTTTTTTTTAGGAAGTAAGAAATGAATATACATTATATTTAATATGGTCATTTTTACAGTTATGAAAGTTGAGTGTTTGAAATTACTAAATTTAAGACTCTTGTAGATATATGATACACAGACAAAAGGTCAGGCAAGAAACAGTTTTTCATATTTCATAACTTTTAGACTTTGCTTATGTTTTCCATTGTTTGGTTTTTTTCAAATAAGAATTCACACCTGATTTCTTTTCCTGCTTCACTCTTTTTTATTTCTGTTTCTACCAGCCTCATATTTGTGACAAATTGATTTTTAAATGCTAAATTAAAACAGGTAAAACCAGCATCAGTATTGTTCTGAATGTAAAAAAAAACTGCAAATTTGGAAAACACTTTTTTTTTTAATTTGCTTGCATTTTGTAGTTGCTGTCTTCTTCATGTTCTTTTATTTTTCGTTCTTTTGTGTGATTTTTCTCCATAGTGCACTTCCTGTAAGTTTTGCCGCAGTGCAATTAAAATGACTCTCTGTTCTTCTGTTTTGGGTTTCTTTTGGTTCACATTTGCATGTTTCTGCCTTTTCCACCCTGTCTTGCATCAGCTTCTCACTTTTATCATATTCTTGTGCAGAGTCCTCTGATGACTATATTATCACAGAAGAAAAAAGAAATTAATGTATTATCACAGAATAGGAAAATAACACAACAAGCAGTTATAGTCAGTACACTGGCAGCATGCCGCATGAAACTTGCTAGGAAGTGAACAGCTCCAAATTATACTTTATGGATCACATCCTATTAAACTGCTTGTAAAATGATTTACCAAATGTAAAACTTGTTACACTGATAGCTCAAATCATGTTCTACAGAATCTTTTAACTGAGGTAAGTAGTAGAATGAACATCCAGTCGAGAGGCCAAGTTATTAAAATAAAAGTCCTTAAAATGGACGTTCACTGCATCATGCTCTTGAGGAATGCACAGCCTTGTAATGTCTGAAATTTGGAAGCAATATGACTCATACCCTACTGCGAGACTGGCCTTGGGTTATTTTTGGAATAATTTGATACCTCATCCCATGACCTGAAAGAGTAAAGGGCACTTACGATATCTGTCTCCTCTTTGTATTAATAATAAGAGTTTTTATATGTTCATTCAGGATGGACCAAGTCATTCCATTCCATTTGTTTTAAGTTAGTAATGCTGCTTCATTTGCAATTTTTCTTTTAATTATTAATATAAACAAAATATAGAGCTGTGACAAAAAATACTTTTTATTTATCAACCCAAGTAAATTTTATGTGATTAAATATAAACTAGATATGATAAGTAGATATTATATTTATTTTTGCAAGAGCAGTTTTTTGACAAATATCTTCTTCTTTTTTTTTTTGTAATTCCTTTTTTAGAAGGAATATACTGGTTGTGCAAGTTATTAACTGCGGTTGTGACAGAAAGAAACACTGGACCCAACTCTGTTAGTGCGCATGTCTCATGGTGCAGTTTGTAACAAAATGCAATCTGACTTTCCACGTCTTCAACAGCAGGGGGCAGCACAACTCTTCCTGCTTAGCTTCTTCAATTCTGGTTAGAAGTGACACTATATGCAAATTGCGGATTTTATTTTTAAGATTTTTGTAAGAGATAATGTCACAATTAACGCACAATTGGTTGTTGGTACTTCACACTCAACACATCCACAAGGTCATATAGCTCCATTAAACCATGCTAAATCTGGATTGCTCAGGAGTATCCTCTCCATACATTAATTGTTCAGAGAAATCATGAGGAGCTGGGCAAGAGGCTAAGTGGTGTGCTAACACATGCTATATCAATGTCCACCTGATGTAATCCCTGCTTTTTCATTTGGCCTGCAAGTGACTGACTTGTTCTTTGATACATTCATTAGACCAAAGAATCCATACATTCATTAGACCAAAATACCTTCTCATGACTCCAGCATGTCCTTGTAAAAACATTTCAGTGCATTAAAAATAACTTTCTCTTTCAGCAACTTTAATGTAAGAAAACGTGTAATGATTATTTTGTGGCCCTATGGAACCTTGACCTAAAAAATGCTGCCACTTTTCTCATGCCACAGTTTGCCACATTTTGCTGTAATATTTTCTTAATTTTTAACTATGTTTTTTTAGGCCCTTGGAAGGAGTTCGTCCCTATCTCCGCCGGTTAGGCTGTCATCGCTGGGCCTCAGTTCCAGGTCTGCCTCCGTCTCCCCCAGCCCCTCATCGCATGTAACGTACAGCTCACGCTCCACGCAGAGACATGCCTTCTGGGTAGATAAGGCCCGCAAGCCTCCCACCCCGTGGGAGGCGGCGTCACGTCACCCGCTGGGCCTGGTGGACGAGGCCTTCGCCACTCACGACATGCAACAGTCGCTCGCCGCCAGCTTGCGCTCCGCCGCACAACTCAAGCTGCTGCCCGAACCCCCGCCAGAGTGGAGGGCCAAGGCGGCGTGCGTTCCTCGGCCCAAGAGCCAGGGCTGGGCCGCCGGCCGCTCGCCTCTTCCTTTCCTCTCCCCGACCAAAAGCCCCGCCTCGGCCCCCGCTGCTCCGGGGGCGTACGGCTTGCCCTTGCGGCAGTCCCAGCCACCTAGGTCCATGACTGAGGCGAATCTCACCGCCTCACAGGCTGGACGGGGGAGCAGCAGGCCTCTGGGCCAGGCAGGCAACAGGACAACATACAGTAACACCTGGAGACGGTGAATCAGAGTCCGAGCATTCTTGGTATTTGGGCTACAAAAGTCAAGCAGAAGGTTCTGAAGGTGTTCGTTAGGGCAGACATGAACGAGTTGCTTTAAAATGAGGTATAGTGGAGGTGTCAGGGAATATACAGATGTAGTAGTTTAGAAAAATGTTCAAAATGTTGTCTGAAGGCCCCAGAAAAGTCTGAGGAATGCAAATGTTCTGAAAGATTCAGAAGAATATAGCTTGTTTAGCAGTTACTCAGCTAATTCTATAATCTTAAACTGCCCCAGCGCATTATATAACATAACCTTAACTGATCTTATATTAGTAAACTAGTAAATACGGTATAACATTGTCAGCTTTATTATATGTCTGCTTATACACAATAATCACAGGTCAGTCATTTAAAGATTGTTTAAAAGACTAGGAGTTTTTAGATGAGAATTCTTTAAGGTTCCACGTTTCATTGCATGTTAGAATTACAGTAATGTGGTTTGTTGCAGCAAAAATAATAATAAAACAGTGGGCTTACGGAATATGCAAATTTAACTGTTCCATTCATTTAACTTTCCAAATGGTTGAAGATGCACGTGTTCAGTCATGTGTACAAATTGAAAATTCAGCACCTAGTTTTAAATGACATCTTTTCAATGTGTTTTGAAGAAACACTTAATGCACAACAGCTGAATTAGTATAATGTATTTAGTTGTTACATAAGTCCCACTTTAAAAGATTACATCTTTCTTTAGTAAACCCATATGTACTTTATTTACTAAACAACATTTGACCCTGTTGCTGGAGCAACATGATTGGTCCATTTGAAAGCACCACATGGACAGCAAGTCACTGAAGCTTTGATATGTTTGCCTTCATTTATTTATACTTTGTTTCCTGATTTACCACATAGTAGGGATATCCCATTTGAGAGAGGAAGTCATTTGTGCTTCCTCTCCATGCCTGTCATGACATAAGTAATGCCACCGGTATCTCGAGTATTGCACGCTCTCTTGCTGTGTTCAGTGCTCTCACCATTTCACTGATTGTAAAAGTGCCACATTATTCAATTAACTGAGTTAGTGTTTCTATACGAGTTCACTAATTATTTAACTCAGTTTGATTGAAATTTGAAGTTAAATTGTATTTGACTGACAGGAATTAACCTGTTTTATTTGATTTTTTTGCCTGCTTAACTTCTTTCTTTCCTTCTTAAGTAACCCAAAGTTAATTACAGAACCTTTGTTTTATGGTGATACAATCAGTATGACACAAAGTGGCAAAAGATTTTTGCTTTTCACTTTCATTAAAATTAAATATATACTAAATTCCTCATCAGCTTGTACTTTTTTTTCAAAGAAATTTTAAAAAGCTTTGGTTTTTAAGAAAAGGTCAAAGTGAGACGTGGAGGGGGTGAGATATTTAGACTGACCAACCATGTGAGAGAGAGAGAGAGAGAGAGAGAGAGAGAGAGAGAGAGAGAGAGAGAGAGAGAGAGAGAGAGAGAGAGAGAGA
>JAOXYF010000017.1:4061967-4093450 GCA_028565775.1 Sternarchorhynchus goeldii
AGAGAGAGAGAGAGAGAGAGAGAGAGAGAGAGAGAGAGAGACACAGACAGACAGACAGACAGACAGACAGACAGACAATAAGAGGATCATTTTAGGTAGTGTTGATTTAATCTGTATTGTTTATAATGTTAAAATGTTTAAACTTAATGCAACTCATTAAATGCCCCATCAAAGAACAAGAAGACGAAATACAGGACGGAAGCCCATAGAATTCATATTTACCCATTCATATTCAAGCACATGTGCATGGGCTAACAGCAGCGGTGACTGTCCACATGTTCATATTCAAATTGCTATTTACAGTAAAAAAAAGAAAAAACAGAATTCCACAAAATAACAAAAAAAGATATAAAAAAAGCCACAGCAATCCAATTAATTTATTGTAATAATAATAATAATAATAATAATAATAATAGTAATAATAAAAGTACTTTAAAGTTTGTACCCTGTTCATCAGGAAGGAATGACTATTAATATTCCATCTCCACTGACATGGTGAAGTCATACCTAGAAGAAGCATTACACCCCAAATGCATACCAGTGAACATATGCTCACCGCTATATTTAACTGTATACAGCTCCACCTTACTCCACCCCTTCTTTCCGACATGGCCCGACCCTCTCGGTCCTCACAAGAGCCAGGGCCAGCACAAGTCCCCTCACACCATCTGGTTCTCACCCCTCTCCCTTAAAGGATACAGGTACAACTGACAGGTACAACCTGAGACGCCCACAGGCACCTTTGAAGCACAGGTAAAGAGCCCCTACATGTATTTGGTACAATTTTGGCCCTTCAGTTGTCATCTATTGTCCATACATATTGCCAGAATAGATCAAAGGCACACCAGTAGAATTAATCATCAATACATAGGTGATTTATGCATTTTAGTAGACCTATTCATCATAAAATGAGGTGCTGCATTGTTTTCTTCTGCTTTTTGCTGTATTTGCTGACATTTTCTGTAACTTTGATAAATTCGTCCCAGCGATTTGCCTGCGCATGGGGTTTTTGGTACAATAAAAACGCATGTTTAAATGTTTTCTCAAATCAAAAAAAGCATGTTTAAATGTTTTCTCAACTTAAAAAAGCAGCACAATTCTGCTTAGACTTCATTGTAGATAATGCTTTGGAAACAGTTCTAGATGAAAAATTATGATTCGTGGGCATTTAGAGTTCTGTGGAAACAACAATTTTCCCAGTCCTGCTGGATTCTTTGCCTTTGTGGTTCTGTGGGCAGAACATTCAAGGACTTCTTAAACAAGGACATGTTCCTCAAGGAGATTTGGGACACTAACACACATGATCCCACACTGTTACCATGGTTTGCTGTACCATGTGACCTTACCTGTCTAACATAACATCACACATTTTCTTTGGCCTCATTGTTCCAGTCAGTCAAGGCATTTAACCTGCCCAGTTTCTCTGTAGGATGGTGTGTACATGAAAGATGCATGCTGCACATGGGAATTGCATTTAATGGTCGAAGGTTATTTAAGGAATATGTTCATCCCTGTCCCCCCACCCCACTCCTCCTCCTCCCCAGGACAGGTACTAAATAAATGTAATAAATTTTATCCGCTGAAAAGCATGTGAAAATGTATACTGGGAGCTGGTTCTGGCTTAGGTCCAGAAACATGGGGTTTTCCAATCAGTGTGTCCAATGTGTATGTAGCTAAGTGAAACAGTGCATATATAATAGTGAGAATATGTATGTAGCTGAGTGAGATATTGTATATGTAGCTGAGTGAGACAGTGTGTATGTATTTGAGTGAGAAAGTGTGTATGTATCTAAGTGAGACAGTGTATGTACCTGAGTGAGACGGTGTATGTATTTGAATGGGACAGTGTGTATGTATCTGAGTGAGACAGTGGTGTGTATCTGAGTGAGACTTCCTCTGCTGTCCACAGCACCATGTCGCAGTACTCCTTCCTGACAGAGAGGGAGAGGAAGATGCAGGCGGCAGCTATTTGCAGAGAAGTTAACGCCTCTGATGGTATGATGAGGTCCCGCCCCTTTCGTTTGCTGCGAGCGAAACTCAAACTGAGAACATGCTGCGTGAACTTAGCAGCTAAAAGTATTAGCTCACAGTTCTACATGTTGCTCCAGGTCCAGATGTTGAAAGCCATCAGCCTGGGCCTGGTTTGAACGGAGTTTATAATGCTTGCAAAGTATGTCGCTCCACAAAGGTGGAAGTTTTGGACAGCACTGTTTTGGACACGTGACTGTAACTAACTATGAATAACCTCCACGCAAAACTCATTTTAAAATATGCAGAAAAACAATTACGATATGATATAAGCAATAGTGCATTTTTAAGTAATTCCAGTCCATAATAATATATGATTCAAGTTCATCCCAGTGATATTTACTATATTTCTTATGTCTTCAAGCACTTGTATATGATCTTCGCCCTATGAGCCAGCTTTGTATCCTGCATACATATGAGCACACACCACTACACTCCTGCTGAGAGAGCCCTTCAGTCTAGGAGGGTTATTTTTGTAATTACCCCTCTGCCCCACCCTGGCTGGGCTGTAAATACGACAGATTTTTTAGCACTGTAAGTAACTAATCCTTTTGTAGTTGTCCATTTGACATGCTATTCTGGGTGAGCATGGACAAGTGCCTGGAGACATGATCAGATGAAGATTCTTAACAGCTGTGGGAGTGTGTGCTACGAAGATATCATTACAACCTTTGATAGTCCCCTAACATCTCCGTAATTAGCCAGCATTAAAACTTTCACTTCGAAGTGGCCAAATGAGGCCAGCGCTTTGACAAATGGCTGATTTCCAACTTTCACTGGCACTTGCAGGTCAAAGGTTAGTCATGCCTGAGTAAATGATTCATGTGAAAATGCCTTGTGAAAGGAAGCTGTGGTCATGGCAACCTATCTTCAACTTTTGTGTTAAAAATAAGAACTGAAAATATTGTGGGGGGAAAAAAACTAGCAGAAATTATCATTTCTGTTAAATTCTGACAACACATCTAATACTGTACTGAAAGAAAAAAACTCCATATTTAAACATCTATAATGTCTTAATATACAACCACAATTGTCTCACCCACTTACAAATAAAAAGTATTCATACTTTTGAGAGGTGCTTTTGAAGCTTTAGCTAGCTGTTCATACAGTGAATGAACCAATGTATTTTTCATGCAAACTAAACATAGTCTTTACTCCGCAGACTGCAGGAGATACACTGCTTCGTTAAACACAGCCTCAGGGGAACAATCTAAGTAGCTTTTGTTTTGAACAACATTTTTACACTATACATCAGTATGTATGAGTTTGTAACAGTTAGCATTAACACTGATTGCTCAGACATTGAAGACAGTACACATACATCTGTTTGATATAATACACAACTATGACCATTTCAATTTAAGAAAGCATTTTCCACTTTCTGACCAAGAGGATAAAAAAGTTCGACAGACATGTCACAGCTAAGTGTGAAGAATGTTTTGTATGAATCCAGACATCAGATGACGAGTGTTTTTCACAGAAGCCACTAACTCGGGCTATGATTTGTTGACTCCTGTAGAGTTGGAGGCCGACCTGGGGCGAAAGGTAAACGCTCCGAAGGACATCATGCTGGAGGAACTCTCCTTAGCTTCCAACAGGGGCTCTCGCCTATTCAAGATGCGTCAGAGACGCTCTGAGAAATACACATTTGAGAGCATCCAGAATGAAGTTAACACTCAGATCAATGTAGGTGTTACCAGCATTTCTAAACAGACAAAATAGGCAAAAAAAATCAGGTGTGTGTCTCGCATACTGTGCTGTGATACTAATGACTGAATGAAATCTCCTGTCAGTGAACGTTTCGAAGCTCCTACCCCTGTGATTGCACTTTCTCTCTTCCTTTGGATGTTTCTTTTATTTATTTTTTATTTTTGGCAGAACCTTGTGATTCCTCCAGTCTCTGGTATTGAAAACACAGATCAGGAAGGTGCAGGAGTGGACCAGGCACCGGAATCTCGTCCAAACACATCCGACCCACATGCCATGCCCAATCCTGACTGCATAGCACCAGGTCAGTGCTCATTCCAGTGCTCAGATCTTATAAGACTACTGCTAAAAGCAACATTCAGATCCAGAGCGCGGTATTTCAGACAGTCTCACAGGAAATAACCAAGAGTATGTTAGATTTATATTAGGATTGAGGCTTACCTGCTATAGTCATCTCTATATTTGTTAGCCTCTGTATAAACATTCCTCTGTAATAGCCCTGTCTCCATACAGGAAGCTTATGGGCATTTCCTGTATCTTCTAAGCGCTGCCACTGTGCATGATAACATCTCTAACAGATTTCATCTTTCCATTTCCTTTCCCTGTTCTGGCCTTGTGTGCAAACTCTCTGTACATGAAATGATCGGTGCATTTCAGCAGAGCACACTGCTACTTTTGTACATTATTTTCAGCCATCGAAGCCCTAGGAAGTTGTTTGCTCATTACAGTAGTGAAGCAGCATCAACTAAGATGACTGAGAGCTTGATTGATGGTCTTAATGCAGCTACAAATATCTCTGGTGCCGGATGAAGGTGTAAATATGCAGCTTTGTTCTTTTTTTAAAGGAATGATTTAGTGTGGAACATTGAAAGGCAAGTCGAATACCTTTTGTGCTGTAGGTGTGCGTGGTTTATCCGTGACATTCTGGACACTGCACAGACATGGCGAAATCGGGCGAGGCAAAAATAAATCATGTTAGTTATCCGAAAAAACAATCTCCAGAATGATCTGTGAAGATAAACTTTGCTACATCTGGTTAGGCATGTGTTGTGTGGGCTGCGGGCAGGCATTGTCAGGGATGTCTGTTTGTTTTGTCAACCCCTGGGTCTTTTTTGCAAGCTCTGTGCAATCCCATACATAAATCTGCAATGTATTGTTCTGAGAATACTAATGCCTTAAACCAATCTTCCCTGCCCAAAGCCTTTCTCAGGGAGTCCTAGAGGCTCATGGGCTTTGTGTTGCTTCCTTGGGGCCAATAAACTAAGGAAGGAGATTGTCCACAGCATGAGGGTGATATGTGACAGAACACCTTCCTTACATAAGCACCGGTTAAGGCTTCTTGACTTCTTGCTGCTAGATTTAAGGGATACTCTACTAGATGCGTCTCCCTGCTTCCCTGCACAGAGTGCAATGAAAAGGGTTAATGTCTAAAAGATTTCTTTTGGCACACCTGACACTATTGTCATTTTACAGTATAGTTAGCAATGAGACAGTGCTGTTTAAGGCAAGATGCTATTTTGTTTATGAACATGATATACACATATACGCAAGAGAAATAGGAGCCTTTTTCTAGCTGAAGTGGTTTGGGCATCTGGTCCTGATGCACCCTGGACACTTCCCTGGACCTCTTCACTTAGGCTACTGTCCCCGTGACCTGGACCTGGATAAGGGGTGGAGGATGAATAGATGGATGCAAATCTTTTTCTTTTTTTTTGTTCACTTAAAGCAATCAAATACTGATACATTTATCCCTTTTAGTTTTTCAAATATAGACTCATCATGTAAAAAGGTGAGCTTTAGTGACAAGGGTACGACTGCACTGCAGACTTCTCCGATTATGTCTAAGACCATTTTCCAAAATGTCTCTGGAGCAGGGTATAAGAAGAGGAAGAGCATATGTAACAAAGATTCAACTCCCACTTTACATCTTGAATAGCTGGTATATATTTTGTATTCTTTCAGGAGTGAAGTATACCTGATGAATGATATTAAACTGGATTAACTTATGACAAGTATCATGGGTAAAGTTTGTAAATTTTCATAGATCGCATTGGCCTGGACATTCTAAGTCTTTTTCCACTTCACTTCAGCAGTCAAAATAGGACCTTAGAATTCAGATAGTTTGCCATATACATATGAAACAAGAGTTTTACAATCTTTCCTGCCTTTTATTATATGAACTAGAGGGAGAGAGGTGAGGGGTAGTAGTTGGCCATCTTGCTGTGTTCTAATATAATGCTGCAAGTATTTCAAAAAATGTGTAACAGGAGGAGAAACCTTTCCCCATAGACGTTCAAAGGACAGTAGCACACCATCCTCATATAGATTACTACACCCATCTCTTAAGATTTATAGCTAAATAAAGTTTACACACAGTTGTTTTTTATTCCTGATATCTAGAAAAAGAATCTACAGGTATGTTTAACGAAGAGATTGGAAATTGTTTTCTGTATATCACTCAGTGGGATAAATGGTAAAGGAATATCACCATAGTGGAGTTCCTCAGTGTGCTGCCATGCAGGACTGAGGGTGAGAGAGGGCTGCTTATACACGTGCCATATACATAAGGCCTCTGGCTTGGGTGCACAGACAAATAAATACTCTGGGAGTTGTAGTCCTTTTTCATGATATGGTGCTGCTATATGGTGCAGTGAAGAATTTTCTTTGTAAAACCACAGGGAGCATTTAAAATAAATACATGAATTTTGGTAATACAATTTTGGTAATTTTGGTCTTTAATGCAGTTTGCATGGCCAATTAAATAAATATGTAGTTGTTTTCACCTCTTTGTCATAAATCTCTCTCAACAGTTTTGAGTACAGCATGTTTTAAATGAAACTGTTGAGGACGCTCATTAGATATTTGCAAGCCTAGATAAATTAAGTAATTAGTGCTCCAAAGGAAGGGAAAATAACTTGGCAAGTTTTTGTTCAGTCAAAGTTTTGAATTAAGGGGCATAATTACACTCATGCTAACTCATGTTTACTTTGTAACCTGATACAGACCCATGTTCATATAACAAGGTAATTAGGATTGGGAGAAATGAGTCTAACATAGTAAGATATAGCAGTATATCATCAACATAGTTGGGAGTGATGAACCAGGAAACCATGAATAGAGGGATAAAATTTAATTGCTACTGCTAACAGCTCGATTGCCTAAGCAAATAAAAGAAGGGGCCAACAGCAGCTTTGTCTTGAGCCCTTTGATAAAGCAAATTGGGAGGACATTTCATTATTAGTTTGTATCACTGCCCTGGGGTTCATGATGCCTTTTGTAAAGATCTTATAGTCTGAGGTGAGCAGTGACATAGGTCTATAGAATACATGACATAGTGACAGGTCTATAGAATGCATGACATAGTGACATAGGTCTATAGAATGCATGACATAGTGACATAGGTCTATACATGACATTGTGACATAGGTCTATAGAATGCATGACATAGTGACATAGGTCTATATAATACATGACATAGTGACATAGGTCTATAGAATACATGACATAGTGACATAGGTCTATAGAATGCATGACATAGGTCTATAGAATACATGACATTGTGACATAGGTCTATAGAATGCATGACATAGTGACGTAGGTCTATATAATACATGACATAGTGACATAGGTCTATAGAATACATGCAGCTTAGTGTCCTTTACAAGTTTAGGTTTAAGGTACATTAGTCTGTCCTAATGTACCTGCCGATTGTTACTCCATTGTATGTGTATAAATGGAAGGTTTTCGTAAATGAGATTTCCCAGTAGACACTTTAGGAATGACCTGCTTGCATCTCAGCCTTAGAAATATCTGCCTCAAGAAATTCTCTGCTATCTCTGATGGAATGTTTATCCCCCCCCAAAAAACATGCATTTTAGTTCCTGTTTCCCCTTGGGATTTTAAACTGTGTAAATTCCAAAGTAATATACTTGGGGCTCTGATAATTGTATAATTAGTCAGCTGTAATGAGGCAGCTGATCTGGAGGACTCTTCTTTTCAAATTTGCCATGCTAGTGATTTTTTTTTAGAGTTGTTTGGTTCTAAGAAGTGTAGTTTCTGCTTCTTGAGTGACCAATCATCATCTAATTTCAACATTGTTAATTTTTCTAGCACAGCATATTTTTTAGACTCTTTAGTTTGCTTTAATTTAATGTAGCTTTTTTCTCAGATGAGTAGTAAATAAACCCCTTGGAAAAATCTTCAGTACCTACCAGACTACTACTGGCAATGAGGAACATACATTCAACTTCAAAGACTCATCATTATTTAAATTTAGAAAAATCACACAATCAATATTTGCATTTAGAAAAGTCACACAGTCTAAATCATTATGTAAGTGACTACTAAATTGGCAGTGTTTACAACCTATTTTGTCTAATGAATTAGTGATCAATTGCAAAGGAACAAATACAAAGAAGGAACACGGAGCCTGGAGGAAGGAGGTACCAAGAATTATGACTGCTCCCGGTTCAGCCAGCAGTCCGACAGGTCCAGCCAGTGGTTCGGGCAAAAAAATAACAGCTGGCACTTCTGTGAGGATTATCAGATGCTCAGTGCTGTTGCCAAACCTGACTCGTACCCACAACCACACATCGACAGCGCCTTAGATCAGCTCACAAGCTCATTGTTCAGCTCACTGAATCTGCAGAGACAACATTCATGCCATGGCATTGGACTTTGGAATTTCAAAGTTACACATTTGAACTTTTAATGGAGCAAATGTTTTCTTCTGTCCCCAAGGATTGTTGCATCATCTACCTGGATGTACTGGTCCATGCTCCCAGCTTTGATCACTCATTCACCAGCCTAGAGCAAATGCACTTGCTCCAGGCTATCAAGTCAGCAAATCTTCAACTGCATCCAAAAACATGTAACCTCCTTCAGCAGCTTGTGAGCTTCCAGGGTCATATCATGAGTGGAAACAGTGTGGAAATTGGGATTGTGGATGCAGTTTGGTGGAAGCCCATACCGTGAAGCCTCGCTGAGCTGTGGGGGTCCTGGGTTTGGAATTGTACTACTGATGCTTTGTGCATGGGTTTGCCAAACTAGCTAGACAACTACAGCAAAGGGGATTATGTTCCAGTCTGCTGGCTATGTGAGGTGCTGGTGTGCATTTCCCCGGGCAGGTGGTGAGCTTGTTGTGGCCACAAGGTACACCAAGGTACAAGGGCATCAGCACTTTTCACTTGCAGGTAATGAATACAGTTAAGAGGTGCCTGGGTGGAATGCAGCTGTTTGTGCCATGTAGCCTGACTAAAACTGTTGGGTGTGGTTCATGGATCTGTTGGGTGTGGCTGGATACTGCACACTGTAACATTTAAGTGATTAAGACCACAGTCATGGAGCTGTTTTTGAAGACATGCAAAAGCTTGCTTTTTCTTTTAAAGGACAGTAGATATGTCACAGAAGATCTTGATGTTTTAGCTGCTGTACTGGTTATCCTAACTTTGGCCCTGTAGCATAGAAGTCAGATTATAATATCCCGCAACTTCTTAAATCCGTTTGGCTGTTGCTGAAGCATGTAGTGTGCTAACTCCATTTAAAAAGGTAGATCTTGTTCGTTGCCAAGGATTTTCGTTGCCAAGTAGAAGCTTTTTCATGAAGGAGACTTAACTCCCTTAAGGAAACCAGACTTAGATTCTCTTGCATAGAACAATTTTCCAGATCATAAATTTTATCTCCCAGCGTGTTCATTTCGTTCAGCATAGCTACCTGTTGTAATGTTCATAATGTCTTTGCAAAGATCCCTGATGGGATTCTTTAAACCACGCCCATGTTTTTCGACCTGACTCAGTTCTTGCCTTTTTTATTTGCTGTCACTGAGAACGTTCACCATGGATCTTTTTATTCAGGCAACCATTAACAATATCTTGAATTTTTCTAAAACATCTTTTGACGTCTGCCTGAAACTGAAGAGATCCCACAGGTCAGAGAGTTTGGTGGTGTTACTACTGCTAAAATCATTTCTTTGGAGGATAAATCTCTTTTATTCTTATGGTGGCATTATAAAATGTTGCATGGTAGAATTAAAAATATTTTATAAAACCAAAACATCTTCTTTATCTTGTTTCTAAAGATGTTTAGGATACCTCATTCTCTCATGCCATAATTGGTTGCACTGGGACTTCCACATCTATTACCAGTGCTGCAGCTTATCTGCAATCACTATGTCTTGTTGGTTTATCATTACTTACTTGTCTACTTGGTTGCAGAGGATCTAAGGTTTGCTTTGGTTCCACAGGATCTAAGCTTTGTTTTTCCTCAGTCTCTGTGGCTCCTCCCATGTGGACTTGGGGGGTTGTCCAGGGGGGGTTGGGGGGTTGTTCACCTCTGCTTCAACTGACTTAGTGCTTTTACATACTGTGCATGTAACCATCTAACTGTATAGTTGACAAATTCTTTGTGAATTTGAATTTCAGTTGTATTAGTGATAAAACTGAGATAAAATGAGATCTTGGATAAAAAGAGACCCTTGTTCCAATCATGAGATAACATCTAGAAATGTTTTCACAGAAAGCATTTTTTTAAAGAAGCCAGCAGCCATGGAGTCTTCTATTATCATGATAGTGCAACAGGGACTTTGTCTCCTTGACCTGTGATGGTCTTTCTGCTCAGCCTCCTAAGGCCAATTTCTCATCTCCGCTGTCGTGGGCTGAGTTTGTCCTGGACATAGTCACCCTCTTTCTCATATGAGGTCCATTAGACCATCTTTCTTCAAAGTGTTCAATTTACTGTCTGTCATTTCTTCCTTTTCCTCTGACTCACAATATCACAAAAAAAAGGGCAATTGGGTGTTTCACCCAAAATAAAACCATATCTGCCTAATGCAGTACTTTCCACTGAACCCACAAGGTTCCACATGAGAATTCTATTTAACATCTCCTATTTTAGGTTATGGAGGTCCACTGAAGATGATCCCAACAGAGAAGTTCAACAGCACAGCTGTGCCCAAGTCCTACCATTCACCCTGGGAGCAGGCCCTCATCAGTAACCCTGCTCTAGCTGAAACACTGCTTGTACAAATGCCTGAACCACAGGCCAAGCCAGAGAAACCAGACTACAAGAGCTTCAACCGGTGAGCAGCACTGTCCATGAAGAATGCACAAAACCCAGCTGCCTTATTCTAGTGAAATATAGTCTCATCAGCAGTCTTTGTCTCCTCAGAAGGATATTGCTGAATCTTGAAGTCCTGTCTTATGGGGAAAGTAGGCCATATTTTTTAGGCAAAAAGATACAGCTCAGCAATATATGAAGTGTTTTGGAGTTTGAAATACTGAGCAATAGGTTAGAGTTTAGTTTCAAATTAACCAAGATTGCATTTACAAGGGGTGAAAGGTTTAGGGTGTACTATTTTTATGGGAGTTTTCACTTTGTAGTAGCTGTGTTCTCAAACAGCTATTTCGTTGTCCTTCTTAGAGTAGGAGAATTAACATCTAACCTTTCATTTGGCTTGTACCTGCACAATGACAATAAAGTTGAATCTAATCTAAATCTAATCTAATCTAGGGTGGCCACTCCATTTGGTGGGTTTGGCAAAGCACCTACAGTCTCAGTTAAATCCACTGAGGAGAACCTTATCCCAAGTGACCCCGGTCTTCCACCAGCACTTCCAGCTGACCCCGCCTCCTCACGACCCTCCTTCAACAGGATCGCGCTGGGATGGGTGTCGGAAAGTGTCCCCCTGGTCCTTCCCAGTGTCACCCTGGAGCCCATATCATCCATGGTGTCCACATTTATTCCTGAATCTGATGAGCTCTGAGTTTCGCCTGTGTTGCTGACTGATGCAATGCATGTGAAGCTGTTTCCACTGTAATTCAGGATGATGCACTTTCAGAAAATGTCCATGTGCATGAAACGTTTTCACTAGAAAATGTGTATGGCTCTTTACAATGTCTCACTTCCTGATTACAATATGCAAGCAATAACATCAATTGATATGTTTAGGTCCTTTTTGTAATTTGATACGAATTTTAAATATGCATAGTACCATTGAGTATTTAATCGCATATCCGAGTAACATATCTGTCACATATGTATCATAAAAATACTCCATGAGACCTCCTCACATATATAGATCTCGAGGCTTTTAATTTACTGTCATGTAAATTGCAGCTGTATACCCAATAAACACCTGTAAATAGTCAAGTTTTACAAGCTATGCATTTATTTCTCGCTATTTATAAAGCAAAAAAAGAAGAAAATAAATGACTAAAGGATGTGTAGACAATCATGTTCTGGGTTTTTTTTTGTTTGTTTATTGTTGTTGTTGTTGTTGTTGTTGTTTGTTTGACATTTATGAATTGCAGTGCTTGACCTGGGTGTCTCAGATCAGACCAAGTCTCCCAGGCTAGCACATGCTGTATGTTCATGTTCTTGCGTCACCACGCATGTTCAGCATTCTCAAGGTTACAATCTCCAGGCCTGACAAATCAAATCTGTTACACGGATGGGATAGATATGAATGATAAGCCTCTTGCCTTCTGGCCATGTTGCTTCCCACTGGCGTTTCATCAAGCAGTCACTGATGGCTTCGGCGGACGTCCGTCACAGCCCACTGTGCTTCCTCCTCTCTCCGCCCCGCCACGGCCGAATCAGTACACCAGTCACGGAGACGGGCAGCACCCCGTGACTTCTGCTGCCAAGACCCAGTGGTGCTGGGGTGCGACTACTTTGTTCGGGCATAACAGATGTTCGCTATAACGTCTGAATAGATGTGTTGTAACAAAGCTGGTAATGCCAGCTCTGTGTCCAATAAGGCAAAGATATTGGTAATATATATGTAATTTTAATCGAAGGCTTCTGCGTTTTGTATTTAGGCATTATTCTTTAGAAACAGTCTAGACACTGTTTAAAAACTATTTAAGTCAGAGACTTTTTGCATTTTGGTGGTATAGACCTAGACACTGGTGATAACCCTTGAACAGATGTTTTAGAAAACTTGGGATTTCAGGTTTGCTGGTAGGTAAAGGTTGTATTTTCAAGTAAAATCAGTTTAAATGTCATTTTATTTCAGCACTTAAAAATACAATTTAAAATGTAATAAAATATAAATGACGTAGCTTTGGAATCCTTTTGATAGAGTAGTTAAAGTAATTTTGCTTTACCTTAGAGTGAAAGAGCCATACTTGATATATTTTCCCTGACTTCGCAATCTGAGTACAATGGATGCTATAATTATAGTCTATATACACTCAAGAACCACACTAACCTCGTACCAGTTTAAAGCTCTTTTTGACTCAACAATAAGCTAATGTTTGGAACTGTACCTTTGGGCTTGAAAAATGGAGACTTTCTTTACAAATATTCACATTATTCAGTGTGAGCCTGCAGCTTGTTTTTTTTTTCTGTGGATAGAAGGACAGCTGTTGGATAGAAGCCAACCAATTAGCCTCAGACTGCTAGCTCAGACGAAAAGCTGCTGATTTTCAATTGCATGCTTTCTGTGTTTTTGGTGTCTTTGCATCAAAAAGAGTATATTGCAGAATCATGCAGCTAGATCATAAAAGCTGGATAATAAATTATTTTTCTGAACTATAGTGCGAGTCCATGCATGATAACCTCAACATACCATAATGCACAAGTGAAAAGATGCTGAAGTCGACAGTTTGGTTTGTCAGTAGAGGATATCAGTCCAAGCCCTGGGTACCTCACACACTGTATATTGTTTGGTTTGTCAGTAAACAGGAAAACAGGAAACAGGAAAACTCACATTTAGGTTGATGAATCCAGGATAAATCTCTATAAATTTCATTATTTAACCATAGTTAACCATGGTATTTCTAGCAGCAGTTTGATTCCTGTTGGGAACACCTGGAGCTAAACATCTTTTGTGCATATTTATGTATCCTTTAAAGGATATTTATCAAGGGTAGGAATCCACCCCTGCTGAACTGTTCTTCCACACCATATCAGAGCATGAAAAGGTAATATTTTGTACTTTAATCTTTTAATACCACCTGGTCTTCATAAAGAATTGGCAAACAAAGAAGCTGTGAGAACTGCAGGATCGCTGTGGTCTAGAGTGCTGAGTTAGGAATCACCTGTTTGGTCTGTTTGACACCAGGTCTCAACAGTTCTTTGATCATTCCTGAATTTTTCTGAACATGGACTTCCTGTGCCTGCACCACACCCTTAAACATATTAGTCCTTCGAGGAGTGTGGTGCCAAAAAAATAAATAAACACACCACTGTATATGATTTTGCTAAAAGCAAGGGTCTCATACATTACCATCTGTGCTTTCAGTTTATTGTTATAGAGTTCATTTGGTACATACAGAAGCATACATTTGAGCTCTCAATAGGATGGGTGATTACACTTTCCATTATCAAGTCTAAGTATGCTGGTCTTGCATGTGTTTATTTCTATTGTTTGTACTCAAAGCCTATAGTTCCTGATTCCCTCCCTTTCCAGTTAATATGTAATTCAAAGGCGCAGCATTTCTTTTGTCCTTTGCGTTAAACCATGCTTCAAGAATGAATGGCTCAGGGGTTAAATGTTCTTTAGCCGGATTCGGAATTGCCACAGATGGTGGTCAGAGAAACAAGAAGCGTGAGATCTCAGACAGACTTCAAGTAAACGACGCATCCCAAACTGTGTTTGACTAAAGCAGAAATATCTGTGGTGAGCAATGTGGTGTCAAAAAGTTGTGGAAGCTGGTAACAAGGAGGTTAGGTGAGCAGTTTTAACATTTCTGAAGCATTTTTGCTCCGATGCTTCCTAACCTGGAAGTTCAGTAGTGACAGAATGACCAACAGATATTGACTATTTAACTAATAAAATCATAAGGGAAAGCAAACAGCGTTGCCATTTGTTTGATCTTGCAGGTGAACCACATTTCCAGTTTCCTGCTGTGGCAGTGTAAATGGAAAAGTAAGATTCAGATTAGGCAGTACAGGCCTCTAAACTGAGTCACAAAAAATAGAAACAGTATCCTCAGGAGATCAATTACATGCTGTACAGTCACAACCAACTAGATCATAACTTGTCCTCCAGAAGCCGATGGGGTCGATGCATTTCATATACATCTTTTTCAGTTGGGTGGGCTGCCAAAAAGCTACAGATACTTTTTTGATGCTTTAAAGATTTATGGATTATTTTCTATAATAACATTATAATAATATATATTATATTGTTATACCATAACAGCAAACTGTCCCAACAAAGCATTATGTTGAAATACCATGTCGTAGTTTTACGCAATGTTACCTCAATGGAAAAAAAAAATTGTATCTTATCCTAAATGCTAGAGTCGGCTCGTCTGCCCCAACTGGCTGTATCAGCGAAAGCATTTGCTGCCATGGCTACAGCAAACATGCAAGCAAAATACATTACTGTCATGTTCCAAAGTGAATGTAGCATTAACTGTGACATAAAATGAGAAATGTAGACAAAGATGTGCTGTTAGAGCTTCACCCACAAGATCCACAGGTGTTTGAAAATAGTGTTTATAGAACTCTGCAAAGGAACAGTGAGGAACCAGAACCTGCTTCTTAGGAATTTATTACTTTCATCCATTTTGAATCAGTGATACCTGCCTAAACAAATAAAATATAAGAGCAGTCAAAAAATAATAACAAATATGTCATTTACTGCACAATAAAAAAAAATTTCCACAGTCCTGTTCCTTGCAACGTGTGTGTTTTAAACAATATTACACCATTCAGGGAACACCTGTGAAGGTCACATAACAGATATTGCTGGAACAGACTCTTCTGCGTGGTTCATTTCCCAGCAAACATTCAAGCCTCTCTCATCTTGTTCATTTGCTTCTCAGCATTTTTCTATTTTGATTGACAAAAAGCATCAAATTTTGAAAATGAAAAACATGTTTTTAATCTGCCATTCTAGTTTGTGAATGTGCGTACGTGAGCATCTGCAGGGTTTTGCCTGTGCCAGTGCCTATATGTTCATGATGGTAGCAAACCAGTGGAATATTTACAGGATTCTTATATTAAACCAATGCATATCCCATATTTGAAATTAAGCAGAATTGTCACATATTAATTGTATAGACATGCCTCAGGGTGTTTTAAGTCAGAGTAATACCTGCAAATCCAGTAGATTACAAGCCAAAGGGTTGGCACACCTCTTCATTTGAATATTGCATTAAAAACACAATATTTTTATTCAATCCATAATAGGGAATTATTTGGAAAAGTCTTCATTTCATTCCATTTGTGATACAATATATAGAGACATACATGTGAAGGATGTTGTATAATACAGTAATCAGTCGTTTATAAACACATATATGGACTCTTATGAGCATATCTTCAATGCAAACCAGTCTCTCTCGCTCTCTTTCTCTCTCTCTGTCACACACACACACACACAAATGCTCATTGTGAGGGTGTTACCAAAGGTAAGGCATTTAAGAGTCAAGATGGACAGATTTATTGACTCTGGCAGGATTAGTAACAACTTTTACCAAAAGTATTTCCTGCCTAAGAGTAGAGGAAGAAGAGAAAGAAGAAGAACCCACAGCACAATCAACTCTCTTTTAAAAAGTCAAATCAAACCATTTAAGATTAGAAGACACATTCACCATTAACACTCTATGAAATATGCAATGTAACTGGACATTTCCAATTTATATTATAGAACTACAAAATTAACACAATACTCCATTATTTAAAACAAATAAAAATGAAGTTATTTAAGTCACTAAGTTCTCTATCAAATACATCCCCTAGAAAGGTTCCATATATTATGTACCACATTTCCCAGAATTACCAGCATGCCTGTAAAGACACGCTCAGTAAGCCCACACGTTCTCAAAGCCACCAGCCACTGATCCACGCTGCAGACAAGGCTCCTAGAGGGGCAAGCAAAGAAGGCAGCACAACACACACGGTGAGAACATTAAATGTTAAAACTCTCCCATCCTATGGTCTGACTCTTCTTTACTAGTGTGCACTCTTAGTATTGAGCAGTATAGTTTAAGAAAGGTATTGTAACCAAGACCACATAATATAAATACAGGTTTTAATCTTTTATATGCTGGTTAGAATAAAACCCATTAGAGTTTCTAACATGAATATGGAGACGTTCCAATAAAATTATCTTAATCAGAGAGTGGCTAAAGATTCTCCAACCAAAGTGTATGACTCTATGTGGGACCTTAGTGGACCATCATGACATAACAAATATGCAGAAAGGCTGTTAAATACTAGGGGAGGAAATATAATGTATTCCACTGGGACTGTGTCTGCAGAGGAAAAACACATTGTCCCCTCAATGGGCTTCTCAAGTACTTCCTGGGGAAAGGCCTGGTCTATTCAGATACCCAGTAACCTCTCCATTACTTTGTCTGATTACTTTCTCTTTAAATTAAATTCACACATATACAGGACAGATAAGGAAATGTTTGAAAATGATCAACTCAGGGTCTGTCTGTGTAATGGAGTGTCTGTATATGTCATTTTTTTAAGTACAGGCTGAACTATAATTATTTCGGCTATTTGACTTCATTTTATAGAGAGCTTTGACTGATACATGCCTAGTCAAAACCTTACTCTGAATTCAATTGTGTGTATTTTCTCAGGAAAACTAAAACAGTCTTTAATAATAATGTTACTATAGGCTATTAAATGGTTAATTAATTTTGTAATGCAACTTCAGAATAGAAATAAATAAAACTCATTAGAATATTACATTGAAAATTTATCTCATAATTATTCTTATAAAAAAAACTCTCTTCCTCCATTTTTTATACAAGTTTAGGTTTTTTGTGTAGTCTTGGTGATCTGATAATGCTGGCCTTACATCACATCAACAGGATTTGCTGGGGTGGGGGGTTGTTTGTTTTGTTTTTTGGAACTGTCCGGTTTATAATTATTTTTTACATAACAGCGAAAACCGTCGCAGGCGGTCCCTGAGAAACTTGGTGCGTAAGTCAAGTTCGTCAGGAACAGGATCGCTGAACTAAACATCGTAGGTTTGCCATTTAATACTAAAAGGAGTAAAGTGCAAAATGATCGATCAAAAATGTTAAGACACCTCCGCTGCTGACTCAATAACAGCGCGAGTTGTCTGTCGCTCGCGTCTGAGCGTGTGTACCAGACTGCAGTGAAACACAGCACCGTACACTAGGGGCGGGGCTTGACCTCAACACTGAAACATCACTAATCCAGAAATTCAGGTGCCTGCAGTCAACTCTGGCTCACTACCGCCGCACATGAGCAATCTCGATAGTGGTAGCTACACTTGCTACCGGGACGTTGCGATTCAGTGTAACATGTAATGTAGAGTTATAAGGAAAGCAGTTACGTCGGAGAAGACTACGATAAGTTGCCGCTTGAATAAGAAAAGGACATTACCATCTTCGTTATTACTTTACTTATCCTAGTAGGTTACATCTTAAATAACGCTCTCTTAGGAAGCTTCGTCTCTTCCGCCTATGACAATTCAGCAGTTGACGCCAAACTCCAGTTGAGGAAAAATGTGGATATTTGAGAATTTTCGCTGTTAATTTTCTTTGGAAAGAGGATAAATCATTGGAGAGTTACTCTCATAAGACCTTCACATGGTGAGTAGTGTATCTTGCAATGTCTGTTTGCTTTGTTTTGAGTAAACTTTCATCGCCATTTTTCATTCGCCAATGCGCATGTGACGGAAATCTACCTGATTCAGGTAAAAGGCTTTGTCGATTTCATAACCTGCGACAATAAAGGCCATTATTAAAATACAGTTTTAAAATGCAGGATTATTGTTTGTGTCAAATTCATAACTGATGGAAAGACAACTTCTACTTTTACCAAAAGCTAATATAGACTAATTGAAAAGCAGTGATAATAGTTTACTCTCAAATGAGATGTTAAAAAGAACATATATAAGCTAGGGTACATAATAAATCATGCCGCACAGGTTTGCTTTCCTCTCTTCAGTGGTGTTAAGCGATTAACAATGTGAATATTTCCATGTTTGGAAAGCGGAGAGCATTGGTCTAGGCTCTCTTCTTTTTAATTCAGGGAAACTCACGTCGATACACAGCAATCGTTAGATATACACTGCGTCCAAGCAATTCAAAACGCAGAAATAAAAAAAAAAACCCGTCTTTTTAAATCGGAGTTTTTCATTGGGTTGCAGTGGCGCTCTCATGTTAGTCACATTTGCGTCACATTCTGTTTACACATTGGGCCTAAAGTAAATTGTAAGGAAATATGTTGGTCAGTCTAGTCCCAAATCTAATATGTATGGCATTAGTAAATACCGATATGTATTTCAGGTCAGTACTAAATGAAACAGTGTCCTCAAGTAAGATGGAGGGTATATTCCAGCTACCGAGTGTTTTTAATTGACAGATGTTTAACACAATAAAACGCTTGTCTAAATGTCACGCCGTTGGCAGAAGTAGCTTACAATGCATAGTTGTTTATATAATTGAAAAATATTGTTGGAGGTTTTCTAAATGAAGCAGCTGAATAAACATTTGCCTTTACAGGCTGTTCTTCGGTCTTGTACAAAATTTATAAACAGAAGCATTACTGCAAACGTTAAAAATGTGGTATACTTGTGCATTATACTTCAGATATGCATACACATACATGCAAAGCACTGATGCAGATATTTTAATGTAATTTACCTGGTTTTGGCTTGCCTCTGTTTAGTCCCTCTCACTAGGATGTAATAAGGATTCATTTTTTCAGTTAAGTTTATTCAGCTGTCTTGTTTTCAGTATTGGTGTCAGCAATACAAACCATTTCAAGTTAACCCCATATCATGATTTATCTTTCCTGTAGGCAGGTATAGAGAAATATTTATAGAACTAGAGCTTATATAGTCAACGTTTTTTGTTTTTTTTTTAACCTGAAACATGCCAACACTGACGAGCTGAGCTTTGCCCTGTGTGTTACAGTACAGAATGGGTGAAAGTGTGATGGTATGTTGAAAAACCGGCTGATGCCTGCCTCACCGCCACCACTGGATGAGTGATTCTTCTGCTTTTTTGACCTCGGCCATGTTTTGCTGTTCCACAGTACTGATCTAGAGTGACGAGAAAATGTTTACAGACTCTCCCCAGCAAGCAGCTGCACAATGACCATTTCCTCATGGAAATGAATGAAATAGTTTAGGGAGGAGGGGATTTTTTTTTCTGTGGATTGGTGTTATGGAAAGTAGGGTGATTTGAACATGGGTGCAGCTTTTATTTTGAATTTAATTACCGGTGACTGCATGCACTCATGTAGTTTGAGAGTGCATCTGTGTTAAAGTTATCAGTGTAGATCGCCTGTAAGCACTATATCTAGGGAGAAACGATATGGCATCGTTTATTATGGGATGTCTGTATTTATTTTTGTGCTAATTTGTGTTTTTAATGTAAGAGGCAAAAATGTATGTTAAGTATGAACAAGTAATCAGTGATACCAGCTGTTTCACTCAGATTATACATACTGATGCAGTAAAAAGCCTGTGGATCAAAATCAAACTCCTGGAAGAGGAACACTGCTAATAAAATCTACATAAAACGCAGAGTATACATCATAACTACTGCAGTCCTTATAAGGAAATAGGTTCTTGTAAGAGATGTTATAAAAGAGAAACGGAGTGAATGAGTGTTTAAGGAGTCATATTAATCAGGTCAAGAATGAAAGGAAAGGAAGATCGTTGGCCGCATTGTGGCTCCGATATTTATTGGCAGGCCACACAGAAGAGAGGATGCATTTAGGAAGTGGCTTGCCACGTTTAGGCAGTGATATTCTCCTTCCTTGAAAATGTTATAGGAAACAGGTGTGGTTTTGCTCTGTGTTTACATGTGCGCTACCGGTAAGATTGAGTGCGTCTGTGAGAGGAGACGTGCAGCAGTGATGTCTAGATCTGGAGGGTGTGTGTGTGTGTGTGTGAGTGTGTGTCGCGCACGCATGTGGAAATGCGTGAACTGGTCCGTTTGCTGGTCTCAAAATGCTGACCGCGTGCTGGAACACAGAGCGCAGCTAGAAGGAAGCCCACACAGGAAACCGCTCTTGCATTGTTGCTGGAAGTCCGAGCATGCTGCTCCGGTCCACCGGGAACACCTCCTCTCAGTTTCGGGAGCGTGTCACGTTTCAGCCCCATACACTCCCCTCTCAAGGCTTAAACGTGCTTTTCCACTTTACATGTGGAACCAGGGTGTGAGTGAATGAGCTGAGGGTGTTTTTTTTTTTTTTTTTTCTTCTCCTCTTCAGAGACCGGAATGTGTTGGGGCTCCTTGTACAGTTCTGGCTCTGCTTCTTTTGTTCCTCATGTTGATGTTTTAGTGGCGTATTTTTAATTAATTAATTTAGTTTTTTGCTTATATTCTTATATTTGGTATAAGCTTTACTACCAAACTTGATGCACATTAATTGTTTATGGCCTAACAAGTTCTGTACTTTGCAGACTGTCATTATTTCCCTCTGAGCTGTCATCTGGTCCGCCTCCATTTCCCAACTTGCTTTGTTTTAGAAGAATAAAATGACATCACTTCCTTGATGCAAAACAGCGAAACTGCCTGTTTCACTGCCTAGTGCCTAAAGAACAGATAAAAGATGTCTTGCATATTTTTTACATTTTAATTTCCTTCCAGACTGTGAGTCCTGGATATGTTTTTATTAGTCTGTACATTGGTTGTCTTTCATTATAAACTGACACTTGGAAGGTGCTTTTTTTCAGATCTGGTTTTAAAGTGTGAAATGAAGATGTAAAATGTGGTGAACTTCTGAGCTTGTGAAGTCATTTATAAAGCCATATATATATATAATTATTATTTTTTTTGAGTCGTTTGCTCACAAGATTTTGGCAGTTTAGGGAGCAAATGCACTGATATTGATAATGAGGAAGTTCAAATGTGTCCTGAGTAAGATTACTGTGAATTTTGAGTTGCTTTCCGAAGTGCAGCTCCACCTCGTCAGAAGCAGCACCATTACCCTCAAGTAGTGGATTCGAACACGCACCCTGTCTGCGATTACTTCATTGTGAAATGAATGGCATTTAAGTAATTCAAACAAACTTTCGTAATATCATTACCTAGCATGACCACTTCTGGACGGTGGAAGTTTCTTTGTGGAATGATAAATGGCTTTAATTGACAAGCAGCAGGAAGTGATGTCACAAGCAGGCCTGACTTCATTGGGAAGGGTGTGGACAGACTTGTTTGGGTAATGCAAGGGCTGATATGGTGACCTCATCTGGTCTGGCTGGTCTGTGCTGCCAACGGAACACCACAGTACTGCATGTTCTGAAGCTTGTACATTGCTTCAGGGTGGGTACTTGAAAATAATGAAGAACTGATTTCACGTTCATTGTATCACATTTAATATTCCGCACGTGGCATCAGTTGTCTTCAACATGTCACAAGATGATGAAGCTTTTTTTTTTTTTTTTTTTTTTTAATTTTTATGGCACTTTTCCTAATCATATTGCACAAATGTTAAAAATGCTCGTGTAATACTAAACTGGACTGTTAAATTGAAAATTTTGGCCGACATTCAATAAAAAGAAAAAAAAAAACACTGGAAATATTTAAATACCAAATTGACTCATAACAGTCCTAGCAGAGAATGGCATGGGTCTGGTCTTGTTTCAGTGAGCATGTTTGATTGGCAGTCTGCTGTCACAGGAGCTTGCTATGCTACTCGATTAAAGTAGAATATAGTGGCGAAGTTGGAAAGAATCGAAATCCATGCATGTTTGAATTATACAGAAATTTTGGCACCAGGTTTCAGTGTAGTCCACATTGACAAAGGCTTGCATAAGGTTTTTCCAACATCATGACGGCTCTGTTTACTTCAGAAAAGTCTGGAAAAATTAACTTGTCTGTTATTGGCATTTGAACCAGTATTCACAGGACACTTTTTATACAACGTGCCCAGAAATGCAAGTTTTAAAAAGGGGGGAAATAATCTGTAGTTGAGTATTACTTAACCTTCCTCTGAGCATTGAGCATATTTTATAGATAAAGAATGAAGCCTAGAGTTTGAGTCCCTGAACTCTATTGATGATGTGTTCACTACATCATTTTGTCTAATAGCCCTGGATACTGTGAAAGCTGTATCCGTTCTGAAGAGGCACATGTGGGGTAGAGTTCCAGTGCTTTTTCTCGTGGACTTGCCACATTCTTCCCGTTCAGTCAGGTCAGAGTTGTGCTGGATTCATGGACCGCGGCTGACGAGCGTTGGCTGTTTCCTTCCCATCACGCGAGGAGGCATCGCCTGACTGGTGGTCATACTTTTGCCTTTGGACAGAAAGTGTGGTCACCTCGCAAGTGACATTTCAGTGCCTAATCAGATCTAATTAAGCATTCAGAACTGGACTAAATCGCTGTTGGCGATTTGGCACATTCTCAATGGAAGGGAAAATAGTTTTTGTCCCTTTGTAAACATCTGAACCTGGGTATTGAAGCATCCTCAGTTTTCACACAAGCATAGGAACCCAAGATCATGCCCTGCTTCCAGTGTAATCCACACTTCTTGTATTCAAGTACTGAAAGTTTGTTGACATCTGTAGGATTTAGGTCCGTGTGCATTTGTCACTGTATCTGTGTCTATTAAGCTTTGTCATTTTAAGTGTGTTTATTAATGTCTTGCACACGTGTAATTCTGGAAAATGACAACATGAATAAAGTGGCAGGCTGTGTTCACAGGATTGAAAGCCCTGATCGTAGAATTAATGTTCTTTCAGCTTGCCTGGCCAGGGAAATGTCAGTTTTCCAGTGATTGGCTATTAGTAATTCTGAATTTGTATTTTCCCCATAGTGGATTTTTTCCTGTGCAAAACATGTAAACAGAGTCTGCAGATATGATGATGTGAGCATTTAGAAATAAGTAGCTAACAGTACTTTTGTTAATCCAGTTTCACTTGGCTTCATTTGGCGTTATGGTATATGGTGAGATGTAACTGTGTTGTTGGTTCTGTATTTCTGGAATACCTGCTCTCCAGTTTGGAGAGGCATCAAGAGCACGAACTCTGAGTCTAATACCACAGGCAAGAGCTCTTTAGCAACACCAGGCTTAAATGATCACCTTGGAATGCTGTTGCCATAGTAGGCAGTGGCCTTGTTACAAATGTGCAGAGTGCCTCAAAGCTTCGAAGCGTGTTTGGGGGGGGGGGGGTGTTGTTTTTGTTTTTTTGGCTTTTGGTCAAGTTTCCTATTTATTTTAACCTTCTTACTTTTAAAAATGTTGAAAACCCAGTCTAGTGAAAAGATATGGCTGTGGGTTAAATCGGTGAAAATCTTGGTTTTCATTCCTGGCTTGGTTACATGTGGGAACTTTTTAATTACCACTGAGGCAAAAATGTTGCTCAACTGGTCTATTTTACACCCCTGTACAGACTCGCTGAAATAACAACTGGGCTGCAATGACTTAATTAGACCCCATTTTAATGTATATTTATGATAATCTCAACTTGCTTTGCAACTACAATGTTTTACAAACACTTTCAGAGGCTGCTGAAGGTTTATATTTCTCATACACGCTTACAGGAAAATACCTTATCCTAACGTTCAGTGAGATGTTCTTTGCTGCTGCGATAGATGTTCACCAGACGTCCATTCCACAGTATCAGCCGAGGGTTAACAGCAAACCAACGTGGCTTTAGTGGACCTGAAGAGAAGTGCATGTGCTCTGCAGAGAATTATTTATCTCTCGGCGTTTAAAGGCCAGCTTGTAAGGGTACATGTCATACCAAACAGTAGTGTAAAGCCAATTGGTTTGGCAAGTCAGCCTTACCTGCTAGACATCATGATGATAAACTTTCAGGAAAAAACAAAACACCACAGACCTGCACAGAAAGATTTATAAGTCAGTTAAAAAAAAAATCACCCATCACCCGTTCTCTGGATCTTTTGTATCTTTCCACACAGTATCTGGCTCGTTTGCTTGTTTGTCTTAAGCCCTTTGCTCCTCAGGCTTTTACTTGGGTCAGTAAGAATCTGGGATCAGAATGCTAAACCACTAAAAAAATCGAGTTTTCTGAGGTTAGCGTTTCTTTGTCTGCCATCTGGCAGGCCACGTAGGCCTCAGCTCAACCATGCTTACTTGTTCTCGCAATAGGCCTTTCCAAAATGCAGTATTTTTCTGTGTATGTACTGTGAGCATTGTGATAAACCTGATGTGTGTTTTAAGGAAGGTAAAACAAATGTCATCCCACAAATGTTCCTAATGCTTCCTAGAGATCCGTCACAATATATATTTATGTAGTTAGGCATGGCAAACCTGTGACTGACCTTCCCATGGTCCCATGGTCCCAAGTTGTGTGATGCTTAAAATACGTGATATTTAGATCTTCACTCTGTAGCTTTCCTATCCAAAACCATACATCTGTAGTGCATAGGTGAGCTCTGTTGTTGTGAGCTGACCTCCCAGTGGAGCCCAGTAGTCGTCTGTAACCTAGCTACTCCCTGGATGAGAAGAGGCTGATTGGATCATCCTGAAATAAAAGTTCTCACTTTCAAAACTTTGTTGAGATGTTCCTTATGAAATTGTGTGGTCAAACTAGGTCACAGTTGCAGAAGAAAAATGAATTAAATAAATAAACAATGGTTTAAATTCTTGACCTCTTAGTGTCTTGAATTTAGAAAGGCATCACTGTTTCTTTTATCACTTGCTTTATAAAGATGTCATAAGAAGTGCGTTGCTACTTTGAGTGACTCTATAGATAAGATTAGGTGGAGCTATTAGGATTGAGTATATAAGGTCAAATTCTTTGCACAAAGTGAATTATTCTATTCAAATTCAAATTATATTCGTAATCAACTACTCCTGCTCTCTTCTGTTTTAGGTTGGTCTTATTTGGATTCCATTTATGGAGGACTCATGGACCAAAAACTGAAACATGGAAAACCCCTTTGAAAGGCTCTTTGATTTCTTCTGGCTTTCCGTCTGAGCTTTTAAAATATGCCCAAAGGCAATAATTGGCCATACATGGCCACGGACCTACTAAAACCACCTAAAAATCAGCCGGCTTCAGCCTTTTCAGTAAGGAATTGATCAAACACTCCATGACGTGAGTGGCTACTTTCCTTTTAGTTGCGGGAGCCTTTGGTGAAACATTATTTGTTTTTGACCATCTGGTGTTACCTTGGAGGCAAATTTTAGGAGACTCCCAAGAGGCACCTGCCTCATCTCTGAAGCATTTGTGATATTCTACTCATGTTCAACAACAGTGCAGCTTTTGTCTGTGGCATTACATAGTCTCCTTTCGAAGAGGCTCCTTATTCAAGGAAATAACACGACACCCAAACCTGCTTTATCAAGAGACTCTCCCTTAGCTAGAAGACTGATCCTTCCTCACCCAAAGTCCAATGGCATGGGTAAAGTTCTTCAGGAAACCCGGGGGCAATCTTGGCAAGGTGTACCAGCCAGGATCCATGCTGTCCCTGGCCCCCACCAAAGGACTTCTTAATGAGCCAGGCCAGAATAGCTGTTTCCTCAACAGTGCGGTACAGGTATGTTCTTCTGTTTGTTTCCCCCAAGGCTATTGTTTGTCTTTTTTTTTTTGTTGTCGTTTCGATTGGTCTGTCTTTTGTTTTAAAACGGTCTTGCCAGGCATTTTGGGTAAACACAGAGTTGCCTTTAGTCTCCTTCTCATTTCTGCTTCACTCTAGCTTTGCTGCATCACTTTTAGGAGTGTTGTGTTCCTGAACAGACAAATATTTACTGCATCCTGACCCCCACCCTCCAGCCACCACCGCTGACTCAAACCACACTTAGTCATTGCCTCAGCCCATTTGTCTGGGAGGAAGTATTTTTTCTAGCGTGGGCCGGTGGACATGATATTTGAGCATCTCTCTCTCCTTTTTGTATATTTTTCTTTCTCCGTCTTTCATCATCATAACACTGAGGTCATACCAAGGGTATGATTCAGTCTGGTCTGTCTAAAGCCTTTTAGCCTGAGTCTCTTAATGACTCGTAACCTTAAATTGACTTTTATCACGCACCAACACAAACGACTCCTGTTCCTCTAAACTATCAGCGTTGCTTTAGACCCTTAAGACTTGTCTACCAAAGAAGAATGAATCATGGGCCGATCTTCAGGAGAGCCTTGTGATCAAAGCAAAGGAACATACCATCTGTCAGTTAAAAGTTTTAAGTTTAAACGTTTTAGGCCCCAATGCAACCAGGATGAAGCATCAGGACTGTAGAGATATTAGCAGGTGACGCTGAGCTAGCAAAGGGCAGCCACTGTTTATGGATCCTCAGACAGATCCATCTAAAGAGTCCTCATGTACTGATCTTGTTCTTGCCTGCCGAGAACATTTCCTTAAATAATGGTTTGTCTGTCTGTTTCTTAAGCTCATTAGAGAGGTCAGGTGGTGGTGTTCAGGGCTGGATCAGTTACCTGTAAGGCTTGTGCAACACCATGAGTGGTGAGCAACTCTTAAAAACTACATCTCCCACGATGCTTGTCTTGTAGGTGCTATGGCATCTCGACATCTTCAGACGGAGTCTACGACAACTGCCCACTCACTACTGCTTAGGGGAATCCTGCATCTTCTGTGCATTAAAGGTACTCTCTCTTCAGGGTGACTTTATGAGTCCCTTTTTATCATGAAGCAGCACTTAGAGACTCTGATGTCAGTGTACGGTGTTGTAAGGGCTTTTCTGTGGTGTTTATTTATTTATTTATTTATTTGTGTTTTTTGGGGGTTTTTTCCCCCCCCGTAGGGAATTTTCTCTCAGTTTCAGTTCAGCAGAGAGCGTGTGCTGCCCTCAGACAACCTGCGACACGCCCTCGCAGAGACGTTCAAAGACGAGCAGCGTTTCCAGCTTGGCTTCATGGACGATGCCGCAGAGTGCTTTGTAAGTGTGGCTGCATGTGGCTGCATGTGTGAACTTCAAAAAGAAACGTGACAAACATTTGGAAAAAGTTTCTCCTATTCAAACACACATAATTACGCATTACCTTTGAATTACTGTAGCTATGTAATGCTGGGCCTACACTTCAAACTAATCCTAACATCACATCAAAAACAGAATATCTGGGCTTTTTTAGTTTAATTAGTTATTTTTGTTTTAATGGTTTAATTAAATGGCCGGTTCTGCATTTTTTTATAAATTGTAACCAACCCTTTTTTTAGATTTCTTTTGTAAAGGTCATTTTTTGTGACTGGCAATCAGTTCGAACTTCAAACCAGTACCAAAAAATGCTCATCACAGCTGTGATGTTGGCAAGAGAGAGAGTGGTCTGTATAGACAACAACAGCCTCTCTGTGCCTTTAAGTCCAGCGTCAGCCCAGTGAGCTGAGTGGATCAGAGTTCTCTCATGGGCCTGTGCAGGTTTGTTTGTTTGTTTTTGTGAGTTTTTTTTTTTCCTCTGGCAGCGTAATTGCGGTAAACCTGCTTAGCACGAGGACCTGTAACCGTTTTCTGTTTAGCGCAGCAGGACTGTGAGGAATAAAGCCATTAGCTTCAGTAAAGATTCATTTATAGTGCTGCTGCCAAACACCCCAGTCAGTGATGTTTCCCTCTCAGGGCTCTGATGGGAAGCGGCCTGACCAGTATTCGAGCAAGTCATTTCTTCAGTCCGCTGGTTTTATGGCCTCGGGTAGAAATTGCACCACGTTTGATCCATCATCTGGTTTGAACGCTAAAAAATTAACTCTCAGCTGACTGCAGGTGCACGCTAAAGCAAACATTCCACCAGCACCACTGCAAATGTTTTTTTTTGTGTGTTCTACAACTGTGATGCCGATGGGTGTATTTCAGTACATGAAAGTTTTTAGGAAGCTTGCCGCAGTCTGTTAATGGTAAGGTAGAGCTACAGAACGTTTGGATATCTGGTAGGTCTTGTGACACTGTTTAGAGCTTGATCTTCCCTGCTGTAACAAGACTGACTGAGATGATAAGCTCATACAATTACAGTTGTGTGCTGCCTGAGGTGTGATAGAGCAGGGAAAAACTTGCATCTCTGTAGCAGAGGTTTTATCTCCTCTCAAAGAGTTTAGTCATGTTTTTGTTTGTTTAGTGTAAATGTTTTAATTAAATAGTGTTTGTTTAATTAAGTAGTTATTTTAATGTTTATGTTTAATTAATAATTAGTTTAATTAATTAATATAAAAAAATTAATTAAATTAAATTTGAGTTGAAAATGATTTTTTTTGGGGGGGGGGGGTTGTCTTGTAGGTCTGTATCTAATATGTGTGACTTTCTTTGTTCCTGTGTCTGAAGGAGAACATCCTACAGCGGATTCACCTCCATATCGTTCCTGATGTCGAAACGGACACCTGTACGTCCAAGTCTTGCATCACCCACCAGAAATTTGCCATGACACTTTACGAACAGGTAATTCTCCCTCAGCCTTTCGAAACCGGCCCACGCAAGCACGCACATTTCACACAGGCTGTGTAATGGTGAATAGATTACTGTCCTGTTTGGGCAGTTTCCAATCTGTCAGGTGGATGTTTTATATAGAAACTAGAGATGAAGCCCTGCTTCAGGGACCGAATGTTTTGTTCTATCATTCGTTTCCTTCTAGGTTTGTTCTAACTAGTTTGGTTAGGTGGTGTATTTTATATGTAGATTGATTTCTAGATAGAAGTTTTCCTGCATTATTCAACATAGTGTGTATAGCAAGAAAATAACACACCTACTCAAAATCACCTGAGTCTCCTCCTGTAATGACAGACTCTCGGAGGTCGTTAGTGTTCAGTAAGTTGCCAGGTGGGTGAGTTTGCATGTGTGTGTGTGTGTGTGTGTGTGTACGCGCATGTTCTGCAGTCTGTCTGTCGAAGTTGTGGAGCCTCGTCCGACCCTCTGCCTTTTACTGAGCTGGTGCACTATGTTTCCACCACTGCCCTCTGGTAAGATGGACCCCTCTATAGCCAATGCTTCACATGATTTCATAAGATTGTTTGTTTGTAGTTATTCCTGTTCTGTTCTCTCTCTCTCTCTTTCCCTGTTCCTCAGCCAACAGTTCTTCGAGAGGAAAGATGAAAGACTGCGTTCTGACATGTTTAGCGAACTACTCCAGGCAGCAAGTACCATCGGAGACCTGCGCAACTGCCCAGTAGGTGCCTGTACACGGAGTAAACACTCCTGAAGGCCGATGATGTGGATGCCATCACAACATCCATCATACCATCATAACTTTACCCTGCAACATGCCTAAATATTCAACTTAAGACCTAAATCCCAACTTTATAGACAGACAATGGTGGTAATGAGAAATGAGACCAATATTGTCCAATATTAAAAGCAGGAAGTTAGCTTAACTAACACGGAACTACGTGACGCAAGTTGAATAATGAAAAGTAATGTTACACTAATAGTGCTCAATGAGTCATTCTTTCTGTTAGTATTACAAGTCTCTGCACCATGTTAGTCTGCGCTGTGTATTTTGGAGAAACATTCTGTACCTGGGCAATTTTCAAAGTTAATCTGTATTAGGAAAGTTCCTGAAATCACCCCCTGCAAAAGCATCATTTTCTGCCACTGCGTTTTGTCTGCCAGAGTAACTGTGGCCAGAGGATTAGGATTCGCCGAGTGCTGATGAACTCACCACAGATCGTCACCATCGGCTTCGTGTGGGACGCGGAGCAGTCTGACCTCACGGAGGATGTCATCAGGTCGCTGGGGCCACACCTCAGCCTCTCAGGGGTGAGGCCACCCCCCCCCCCGCTCCTCTCTCCGACTCCGCCCACTTTTTGGTGGGGCTCCAAATGCAAAAGTTTTAAAGCCAAGCTAAATCTTTTGGAAGGAAGCTCAGTAAAACATTCTGCAATGTCCTTCCACAAGTTCATGCTCACTGTGTTCATCCAGGCTGAAGTAACACAAGTACAAGGTCAGAAGAGACACACCAACAACATAGTTTGTTTCAGAGAAAAAAAAGAAAAGAACACAAATGATGTGTGTGATCTTTGAAGAATCGAATCATCCTTTCATACATTCTTTCTGCTCTTTTGTGTATGGTGGTGCTAATAGGACTAGGTCACTAGGTACAGTGTCGCTGGTGTTGCGTGGTTGTAAGGCAGATTCAACACGATCCTTTGATTTCTCGATGGAGGACATTCGAGCGGTTCTGTTTGTTTTTTTGTTTTTTTGAGAGCACAGCTGGACAGGGCGCGGACTGTTATGGTTCTCCGGACCTCATGTGAGAAATTCTGACCTGATCCCCTTTATAAGACTGAGGTTCTGTAACTGCGTCAGGGGTGTAATTGACCCACACCGATGACGAGACCTCTGTGGTGTCGTCTGGGATGTGAGTTTGTATGTGTGTGTGTGAGTGCATGTACATGCATATGTGTGTTCTTAGACTATGTGTGTTATCAGACTATTACTCTATAGCTTAGTGAAGCCACTAAATAAGACACTGTCCTCGGGGGGGGGGTGAGGGGGTGCATGCATTCTTCCCAACATACATTCTTCCCAACGCCCACGTTCCCTGGATCAGACCACTCTCCAGCCGTGGAGTAACCTCGCAGAGAGCCCACAGGCCACTACAAAGCCTGCGATTCATGCTCCAGCCCTTCATGTGATGTGAAGGGCTGCCCCATTGTTTCAGACGCTGCAGGAGAACACCAGTGTTTGAGGAAGCGGAGGAAGCCAGAGGAGAAAGTCACCCTGGCGCTTTGTACACTCTCGGTTTTATACTTGTACTTATTTATTTTTTGTATAGAACATGGCTTTAGGGGATTTTTTATTTTTTTTGCCTCAAAAAGCATGAGGGAGAAGCTGATAAGTCCTGTAATAAATCCCTTTGATGCCATATGATGTCAGCTGTATTACACTCATTCTGTTCAACTGCAAATCGTATAGCAAATGTGAGGATGTGACTAATTTTGAAACACCCCCC
>JAOXYF010000017.1:4095062-4120491 GCA_028565775.1 Sternarchorhynchus goeldii
CCCCCCCCCCACCCTGAGAATTGCTAATGTATGAACAGCTATGACCAGAGTATTGCTGGCCTATGAAGTCAGTAGAGAAGGTAGTGGGTCATTTAGTCTCTGATTACATCATTTTGCTTATAATGCGTCCAGATGCTTTTGAGCATCTCCCTGTCTGGTTTTAAGGCTTAAGTGCTACTTGTTTTATGTCTCTGATGTATTCACACAAGCCTCTTGGCTGTTCAGTCCACTGTAGGAGTGTGTGTCGTGTTCTGTCACTGTTTCTCTCTTAACCTCTCTCTCTCTCTCTCTCTCTCTCAATGAGTCACACAGACTCACACATTACACTTTTATTTATTTTCTTAATTAAGATCCTGGGTTCCATCTGTTTGCCTACAGTGCAGACCCACCCACACACACACACACACACACACACACACACACTACCTGAACGTTTCTGAGCTATTAATTCTTTAATCTCCATAATCTTTGCTCATGGTAACAGCAGCATGTCCCTGCTTCTCGTAGCTTCAGGATGCACTAAATACTGAACACCTTTTTTTTTCCCCTACGTCCATCCAAATATTGCTCATAAGGTACATAAGGTGCTGATTGCCTTTAATCTTGGTTTATTCTCTCCTCTCGTCTGAGGGGTTTTTTTTTTTTGAATAGGTGGGCACCAAGTGGAAGGATGTGGTCACAAAATGCATCCGAGGACACTTCCAGCCCCTGCTCCTGTTCTACTCCAACCCTGAAGGTGGCGCCGTGTCTATCGACGATCCCTCGCGGACAAACAACGCTGCTACGCACAACAAGAATGCGGTCAACGGGGACGTCCCAGGTGAAGTACGACCCACTGCGTCACCAGAGCTGCAACGCTGACTAAACTTGCAGCAGCTCACCGGTTGCCCTGCTCAGCTCATCACTGATCCTCTACTTCATTCATTAGAGGAGGTTTTTTTAAAAAAAATTTTGCTGGCTGGATATAATTTGGCCGGTAGCCCATTTTCAATAAAGAAGTGGCACTAATATGGTGGTAGTGAGTGCTGTGCTGGTACAAATACTCAGCAATGTTTTCTCAAGTGTTTCTGTTTGGTTAAGAGTGAAATATTAAACACTTAACAAGCCAACAGCAGTCTTGTAGTCAGAAACTGACTCCTGATGAAATGCTGGAGTATAAAAAAAAACAACAAAACCTGTGTGTAGCAACAGATGTGCTTTGGCCATTGACTTGCAGGTTATATAATAACATGCTGGTTCTATCAAGCAATGGCTGAACTAGGACATCATACTGCCCCAGCTCCAAAGCATCCGGAGGGGTGCGTGGAGGTTGTTATTTCGAGTGTCTGGCAACCTGGCTTGAGCCCAGGCAGGTCACGACGCGTTACCACAGCACACCCCCACCCATGCTCAGCTGGGTGGGGACGGTAACGGTCACCGAGCGCTCTGACGAACCACAGAGCTGCAGGCCTGGGAGACAGCGCTGACTCCGCCCCCTCACTCCCACGCAGGGTGATCGGGCGGGCGATTGGGCCATATGCGCGTGCAGAGGGCGGAGCTTAAGAGCAGTGACACTCCAGCTGGGAGTCAGAGCTAATGTTTGTATTGATCGTACAAACTGACAACAGACCAAAGATGGCCTGGTGCTGTAATCGCACCTGTTAGTTTTATGAACTTCCCACTTTTTCAAAGAAAAGAAAACACAACACTGTGTTGTGTTGCACCACAGGCTGATGTACTGTCCACGCTGAGAAGGTCTAGCAGTCATTTGGAAATAACGTGTTAATGTTCTCAGCACAAATCCTTAACAACCTGACACAATAAACCACTGTACTGTTATCTTGGTTTCCTTAAATTTTCCTTTCTTATTATGTTTCCTTTCTTATCGTGTTGTGTAATTTCTGCATTTCTACCACGCAGGAGAAACATTTTAACATGGTTGCTTATGTAATCTCTCTTTTGCCCCGCCCACTATGGTCACGTCCACAGGCACCCCGTTGCTCTCGGGCAGGAACCTGAGCGCTCTGCTGTCAGGTCACGGTACACTGAGACGCACGGGTCAAGCCCTGGCAGCGCTCAAGCGCCCCAGCAACCAGACGAGCGGCGGGAGAGGCCCAGGTACGAGAGCACAGCGCGGCAAAACCACGGGACCCAGACTAATGAACCACCTCGAACCCAAACCTTTTTGCTACTCAACGCATTTCCAAAAAGTGTGCTAGCCTTTCGAAATGGCCTTAAGGAATCAACATTTTTGTTTTGATTGGAGAGAGAGATTTTTGGGGGTTTTTTTGGATGAGTGCCTACTGGCTAAAATTAAAAACAAAATTTCACTTATTAACATTTCACTAGTTCTCTTTGAATAATGAGGCAGGACTTGTGCCCCACTGGTGGGCCTTCAGTCTCTTGCTTGTATTGTGTAATGCCTTTCCCAGAATGCATTTCAAAGGCCAGAGAGGAATGGGAGATTGTAAGAGAGTTTAGAAGACACAAACACAAATGAACATGGGTGAAGCACATTCCTCTTATTTTATTACTCTGCTATCCTTTCTGAATACCACCCCATGATAACATAATGTCTTCTCTGTTATGTCAGTGTTCGAGCAAATGTTTCAGCCACTCTTTCTAGTGTCTTCTGGATCCTCAGGTGACGTGTTTGTTTGATTTTTGGAGAGGCATGGAAATCTATAACCTCTAAAGCAAGACTGATTGGTTATTTTAAAATAGGATCTCCAAAAGTAGCCATTATACTGGATGCAGAATTTTATTACAAATATTTTTGACTTGTACCATGACCTGATGCATCGCTCTGAGTAGATGTGGCCGTTTTGATCAGGCACGTTCTTCAGCACCGTCAGCGATGTGCTGCACTGGAGGAGAGGATCTGTAGGGCTTTAAATGGGGGGAGAGGGGAGAACAGCACAGGTACCCGTGGTGATTAATAAAGCAGTGCTTGGGAGCAGGGCAGGTGCGGTGTGTGTGTCGGTGGGCATGTCCCTCTGGCGGAGTTTCCGGCGCACCATGGCAACAGCAAGTTCTTTACTGTCCCGTGAGTCTTCCGTGATCTGGGACTGAGAAGTGTGTTCAGGGGAGGCGGCTGAAAGCCCTCGGTCTGATGCATTTCTGCAGCACATCGCTGCCTTTCCCCTGCATGCAGCACAACATGTGAATAAATAAACAAAAATTACCGCGCGCACGCATCCAGTCATCACTTTCACATAAAGAAGCGTTAGTGATGTGCTTACAGTTGCCATAGCAACGCGTTCTTTGCTTAGAGCCCAGCGGTGTTCACCATTGAGGCAAACGGTAATGTAACTGTAAACAAAAATACCCCAGGGAGGCCACAGAGGCCCCGCGTAGGGGCTTTACGCTGCCGCCGTTAAACAGAAGCGGCACGTTTATATTTGGTATGTTTAACATTTTATGAGTTCTTTTGTGGCCAAGCCTCTGGTGCCTCTGGGTTGTGATGCACCACTGCACAAGAACGTTTACAGATTGACTTGCGATGCCAAAGAAATGTAGAGCATATTTTATTTTATATCGTCAGAAAACGTGGCGTGTGACTCTGAACCGTCAGCGCTGCAGCCTGGTTGTGAGTCACAAGGTCTGATCCCAGACCTGTTTACACGAGAACTAAACCCTACGAAAGTGAATAAATAGAAATCTTTGGAATGGCCCACATCACTGCCTGCGAGGTTTTGTGATGGTCATCCATGTGTTTTGGTGTGTAGCTCTTAATGTGGTGCAGCTAAAGCAGATTTTGGGTTTGGTTTTGTTTTTTGTCCTTCTACAGTGAAGCTGAACAGTGATCCAAAGAGTTGCTTGCGAGAGCTGCCCAGAGTGGCCCCAAACATTATAAAGAAAGACTCAGACAGACCACAACGGAGACCAGAAACGCCAAGACACACGGGTAAGATGGAACGAGCCCATCTCACACACACACACACATATAATGAGAGACAGTAAGATGCATGTTATATATTCGACGCATTTTCATAAACGGTGTTCTAACGAACAAAAATAACTCAACAAATGGATCTCTACTGCACTTACGTTTGGAAGGACCATTCATGATTCTAGTAGCACCACATCAGGAAGCTTCGGAGCATGGCCAGCAGACAGCCCTGGATCCTGAACACTTAATTACACACGAGAGCAACCACACACCCACACACACATCTGAGAAAGAGACGGACACAGATGTGCGCTCTTGGACATAATGTGAATGTGATTTAAAGGTCTTTTTCCAACATAATCAGCGAAATGAAACTAAATGGCTGTGTAAAGCCCTGTAGTTTCATATTTACCCCCTCCCACACCACGGCACCCGACTCTCTGTGGGCTGTTTGGCCTTGAGCTTCTCTGCTTTCAGTGTCATCGAACAGTCCAATACCTCTTCTTCCTTTGTATTCCATAAATCTTGTATGAGCTGATTTGCAAGCATGTGTAATGCACACACAAAATCATTTACATCTTGACACATGGATCTACCTTTAACGCAAGATGAACACAATAGCATGATAATGGGGGAGCATTCCTTTTCTTATAGCCGGTAATGTCTCCATAAAAGGGTTAATGTTACTTTTGCCCTGAATTGTTAATGGACCATAACAGTGGAGACTCATTTACATACGCGTGGGGGGAGGGGGGGGGCGCACGTGCATGCATGCATGTATATGTGTGTATGCACATGCCTGTGTGGTGAGGAACAGATATGGCTGTGTTTGGAGTGTGAATGTGTATTCAGTGTGCATGCTTGTAACACATGTCTGGAATAGCCTGGCAGCCTTGTCCATTTGGAAGGGTGTCGCACGTTCGTTCACACGCGCACATCATCACACCAAGGTCATCGCATCACAAAAATCATGGCACCAACTTCTAGCATTTGTTTTAATGCCGTTAATAACATGGAATGTCAGAATTGCAGTGATGTGCACTGCAGTTGATGGTTTCAAGATACAACAGAATACACACACACACACACACACACAATTATTTACGTACACACCAATCAACCACAATAACCATATAAAACCACTGATGGGTGAAGTAAAAAGTATTGGTTATCAGTGGCACCTGTCCAGGAGTAGGATCTGTTAGTCCAGCCAGAAAAATGGGCAAGCATAAAAATCTGAGCAATGTTGACGAGCGCTAAATTGTGATTGCTAGACTTCTGGATCAGAACATCTCCAAAACAGCAGGTCTTATGTGGTTAGAACCTACCAGAAGTGCCCCAACTGACAATCAGCAACACCTGAGTGCCCAAGGCAATACTGATGCAGGTGAGGAGCGAAGGTAAAGCCAGTCTCACAGAAGAGCTGCAGGAACTCGCATCTCTGAAGGAGCTCATGCTGGCAGTGTAGTGGTCTGAGTAGTCGCGAGCTCTTCAGAGTGTCCAAGCTAACCCTTGTCTACCATTTAGAACCTGACCATGGGGCAACAGAAGTCAGCAACCTGGTCTGATGATTCACGGTTTCTTTTACATCGCGTGGCAGCATTGATGCTCTGTTCTCATGAGCCTGGGTTTGACCCACATCATCTACCTAAATATTGCTGCAATGAAAAAGTAAACAGCAATGGTATCTCCTGAAGGTAGTGGCCTCTTTTAACTTTGCCACTCTGCAAAAATTGTTCAGGAAATTTGAGGAACGTGACATGGTGAGTTCAAGGTGTTGGACACCAAATTCCACAGTCCATTATGTTAGATGAGCTGGAAAAAAAAGTGTGATCCATACAGGCCCCACCTCACAACTTGCAGGACTGAAAGGACTAGAGGTCTTTAGAGGCCTCGTGGAGTCCATGTCTGAACAGGTCAATGTTATGGAAGAATTCTGTGTGTGTGTCTCTGAGTGAGTGAGTTATTTTGTGTCTGTAACATTCAGAAAGTATAACTGAAACATTGATGATGAAACTGCTCTTATTTTACATGCCTTTATATGCTTTATACAACTTGTGGTTTCAAATATCCTTGAAATTTTGTTCAGTAACCTGGACCATAAAACACCACCCAAACTCCATCTCCCTTTATCCGCCCATAAATATCTCAGTGATGCTGAAGTCGTCACTCTTCAGCATCCTTTGCCTTCAGCCAGAAACGGACCCGTGGACCGGGCCGCCACAGAGCCAGAGTGGAGCACTTCGTGTTCTCTCTGTAGCAGGCGAGATACTTTAGCCCGTAGGAAAGCAAGAAGTCAGCATTATTCAGCTCGTGAAGAGCTACCTTGTCACCGGATGGTCAGAGATGGATATGCTTGACCCTCAGATTCTGGTCGTTTCCTCACACGCTGTTCTCACACTAATCTCAAACACGCTCTGTCTGCAAAAAAAAAAAAACCCCACAAAAAAACATGAGAGATTTGTGCATAGCTCAGTTTGAGTCCAGAAGCAAAAAGTCAGGAAAACACAGCCCATATTAAGCATTGTTTGGAAATGTCTGAATGATCCAACAGTAATTAAAAATGACCGTGTTCTTTCTTCTCTCCCTAGACACAGCCTCTGAGAGATCCTACTCACGTTCGCTCTCGCCTCCCGAGAACAGATTTAAAAACGCTGAGACTCGCCTGTACAGCAGCCAGGGTCGGGGCCCCACACGGATGGAGCGCTCGGCCCACGTCGCCCCACGACCCGCCCACGTGCCTCGCTCCCACTCGCAGCCCCGCGTCTCCGAGCCCCGCGTTGCGCTCCAGCCTCCGCCCGGACGCCTCCCGCTCCGGGAAGACTTCACCAACGGCTACGACACGGACAGCAGCCAGGACTCGCGGCAGCGTCACGGCGCGGCGCGGCGAGGCGTCCGGGCCTGGCGACCCGCGCGGGAGGCCCTCAACGTCGACAGCATCCTCGGCGGCCGAGGAGGAGCCGGCGACCGCTTCCTGCCCCCCGGCCTGCACCAGCGGACCTCCGGCCAGGAGAGGGCGCCGTGTGAGCCGGCGTGGAGCGGGCGCGGTGAGAGCAAAACGAAAAGCCTGATGACCATTTATGAGGATGAGCAGAGGAACGAGTTGGGCAGTAGGAGCTCGCTGGATTCAGAAGGCCAAGAGAAGGACAGGTCCAAAGGTGCCAGCAACAACTTGGGCTGGAAAGCCCAGCGAACTGAGTCTGGATACGAGAGCAGTGACAGGCTGAGCAATGGTTCCACTAACCTGGACTCACCTGTGGTGGAGAACCCAGCCATCAAAGAGCTTCGACCCTTTCCTGATGTGTCCCTGTCAAGGTAAGGATGGGTTTCACCACAGATTCCTGTGGTTCGGTCTTGTTTTGTTTTCTACATTTATTTATTCATCTTTTACAATCCATAGTGATGGTGTCAGAAATATTTGGCAGTGTTCTTGCAAACGGTCTCATGTTCAGATCCATTCCTCCATTCCTGGCAGACTGAAAATGCTGTTTAAAATACCCGTCACATTACCTAATCCAAAGCCTTAGTTCGATTAAACTGTTCGATTTGGAAATCAAGTTTCTGATATTGCCTAATTTAGGTTTGTTTATTTTCATTTCTTAATTTTGTGTCGCAAAATCGCATCACTTTGTGTGTAATGTGCAGTCCCAGTTCTAAATGGTCTAACGGTGGACAATACCACTTCGGGAATGTATAACTTAACGGGGATGTGTTCTTATTAGGTCATTTGTTTTCTGGTGAGAGGGGTCCACTATGTACATCTTCTTTGTAACATTTTATGATGCTGTAGAATTTGGATTGGGAAATCACACTTGTGATATTTGTTCTATGGCTCGTCCTGTAGTGAATAGTTTAACTTGTCAGTGAATGTCCCCCTTAAGTGGCACATACCTACTACAATGAAATTCATATTGGGGCTGCTTTGGTATATTTGGATTTTATAAGTGTGTGCGTGTGCGTGCGCGTGCGCGCGTGCGTGTGTGTGCGTGAAGAACCGCTGTATGAAACATCCTGTTTCTCTGGAAGTCTTGTGTATTTTATTGCAATTTAGACTGTCTCTCCGTCTCATAAATATATAGATGACATTTTGTGTGTGTGTATGTGTGTGTGTCCAGCCCAGTGTAGCACTCTGCTGCTTGCACAGCTGATGAATGTTCTCTGTGTGAAATGTGCTGTTTCTTTGGAAACCTTGTGCACTACACTGAAATCTTTACTACCTCTACGCGCACACACACACAAACACACACACACACACACACACACACACACACACACTTATAGTATGGTTTGCTGTATTTTCTTTTGTACTCTGGTGGACTGGTGGAGGTGGGAGCATGTCACTCCTGCTCCTCGGGTCTGGACCGGAAGTGGTTGTGCAGTGTTGGCTAACAGCTTTATGCCAGCCTGCAGGAGACTTTGAGGAGGAGACCTGCTGCTGTGGTGAATTAGACTCATCCATTGAGATTGCTTTACTTTGGCAGTGTTCCAGAAGCAAAACGTAGTAGTATCACCAAGATGTGATAAACAAACTAATTTAAAATATCAATCCTAGCATCTAAGGCTTCCATCTGAACTGGTTAAATTGAAATGGTTGGATTTTTTTTGTCACTTTTATGTGATCTTTTTTTTTGGTTGGTTTGTTTCTGTCGAGACCTCATACCAGTTTGGGTTCTATCACTACCAAGGCCATTTCTGCAGGTATTTCTGCAGTATAAATGTATTTTAAGTGGTGTATTGAAGGTGTGAAGGAGTGCAAGATATACATTACTCATGGTTAGAGTCAAAAGCCCAGTGAAATGACGGTTTCTTTAATTGTGAACTTCAGCTATACAGTGATGAAAAGAAATCGCTACATTTATCCTAAGTTCATACACTTTAGCAAAATAACAAAAAGATGCTTCAGTTCTTATAGTTGATGCTGGACTATATTTTGATGAATAAAGTCATAAATATTTGTGAGTTTTTCATGTGTTCATATTTGTTGTATTTATTTATTTATTTATTTATTTATTTATTACCGGTTAAATTTGATTAAAAGTCAGAACAGTCATGACCCTATTTCTCCATGTTGATCTTTTTGAACAAGTAAAAACAAGAACTATTCATATATTCTTGAATGATACGACAAAAATTACAAATCATCTGAATGTAACAAGGAATAAACAGGCAACAAGCATTTACAAACATCTATATAGTTGAAATAAGGACATGAAAAGCCCTGTCCTTGTTATAACTAGTAGGAAATGGAGACCTCAGACACTGAAATCAGAGTGTTGTGCAGCGTCTCTGGTCTGCTTCAGCACACCGTTCACAGAGGAGCCGGATGTCAAAGCCGGTTTGATGCAACTGGGGTCAGATAAGGCAACGGGGCCCATGGGTCTGAAAGTTCTAGAAGGGATTTTGCTGCTTTCGTTATGAATAAGGTCACTGGACATCTTATCCAACCGGCCTCGGAGTGTTGACATGAATGTGTAATGTCTCTGAGAAGGTTTTTTATTAATATACTAGGCCTACAATCTTGATTTTTTTTTTTTTTTAATTTAATTTTTTTTTTAGCCCCAGACTTCTTTTTTGTAACTACAGAAAGGCAACAACAATACAGAGAGACGAACATCGTGCCAAAGTGGTGCCATAGAGCTGAGCGCCAGATAAACCAAGGAGCTTCTCATTTGAAATAAGGAGCTTTGAAAAGTGGCCTTTAATTTTATAATATGTATATATGTGTGTGTGTGTGTATCATAGATTGCTAACTTATGATGTAGCGTTTTCAACAATTTTACTTGAATTATCAGATGAGCTGATTTGCTGTTCTGTGGTGTATTGCTTTTGGTTTTTGCCGCAAATATAATACCAAAGTAATGTAATACCAACTCCATTTTGTAAGTAAACATTAGTGAGCACTGTGCACTCTGCAATGCTATTCCAGGCCCACTCTGGTTTTGCACATAATTTGACAACCAGTTCCTATAAGAGTATTATCAAATCCCTGCGCAGCCAGTGATTGTAGAAATGCTGATGTTTGTCCTGTGAGCGAGCGAGGGGGGGGGTCCGCTGCGGCGACGCTGTGTTCCGGGTGAGGGTGCGGATAACGAAGCTCCTGCATCGGGATGGAGCTCTTGAGAACCCTGGGCGTGGGAATGACTTTGTATGCTGGCACATAAACCGACTGAGCCACCTGTAGTGCTTTGCTCTTGTGCTGTCACTCAGTAACACTTAATTGTATATTTGTAGGGAGCTGAATCACCACCGGAGGTATGAGGATTTGAAGCCAGAGGCTGCGCGGATGCCGTTTTCTTATGGTAAGTAGCCTGAATGAGATCAGACAAATACTAGAGGTGTTCCAAAAATGTAAACAAATGGCAATAAGTAAATATATATTGTGTGTTTTCAATGTTCTTTTTCTTTTATTTATTAAGTAGTATGAAATGTTTTTCACCTCAAATTATCTTTACTTCTGTATATAGTCTATTTGCCAGCCCCCCCCCAGAGGTAGATTACATAAGTTTTTGTGTTGATTAATTGAAGCGGAAAGGACTTTTTCTCCTGCTGGCCTTTAAAGGTCTCTGAACCCATGGATGTGCTTGCTGCCCGATTATGAGTCAAAACCTGCAATGTGGTTTTCAGGCTTGGGGGACAATCTCCTGTGTTTGGTTGCTGTGCCATCTTGGTCCCTCTTGTTTTTAATGCCGTTTGCAGTTGAATGCGACACCGATGTTTCCGGCTCGAGTCTGGATTTCATGTCTTTCACACGTTTCGTTGAATCTGATGACTTAAGTACCCGAGATGCCCAAGAAAGAGCAAACAACCACAAAAAGAAAAACCAAACTTGAATGCCAGGTTAATAGATGGTGTTGTTCAAAGGGAGGGATGCATTATCTCACAATGATTCCCCTTTTCTCAAATGGAGGGATGGTTCATCTCACAATGTCTCCCCTTTTCTCAAATGGCGACCGTCTTGTTTTCTGCTGCCGTGGTCATTTGTTTGATTTCAACATCAGTTTTCAGGCTGAGAGCTGCACTTTGCATCTCAACCAGCTGCAGGTAAAGGTCAAGCTAACAAGAACTGTTGAGCATTCGGACCTGTTAAACGGACAGGGCAGCTGATCCTGGCATGAAACCGCTTGCCTTCCCCATCCACAAAGGGCCGTTGTGGCAACAGGGTCTTTCCAACCAAGAGGAAGCACACGCCTGCAACCCCTTTGAATACCAAACCGAGGCAGCTTGGCCGGAACGAAGAGCTGCGGCCATTCCGGCTCTCCTGCGAATACGATTGCCTCCCCGTGCTTTACGGTTTCATCACACAGGATCTATTTTCAGCCAGGAATGCTCCTGACCACTCCAGATCATGCGCTGACATGTTTACAGGTGTTGGCACATTACGGCTAGTGTGTTACTGAATGAGCTCTGTGCCAAGTCATATGATGCAACTTGTCATTCACACTACGAAACACAGTGACACACATCTTTATATTGTCGGTTGTTCCTATATATGTAGAAAAAAATACTGCACAAATATCATATGATTGCATAATATTTAAAAAAAAATCATGGCTTTTTACAGAATATAAATATTTTATATAATTCACATATGAAAAACGAGGATGATCACTTTTACTAATAGTTTTATAAATTGATATTCCTGTATAGCTGCACAATATAGACCAAACTGCTATGCTCTAAATATGTTGGTACATCTTGTGATTACAACATTCCGTACATTATTCAGTACATTAAAACCCACGAGGTGATGAGTTCAAAAGTATTATTAGTATTATTTTATTGTGACTTCCATGACTAATGGAACACCCGTGGGGTGAATGTCAGACATCAGCAAGAATGCTCACGGCACACAGTAAAGAAAACGTGTTGTTGAGTTAGTTTCAATATTGTAGCTTCGTGCGATGACGACATCGGTAACGGAACAAGCGATGTGTTGCGCAGGTCTTTTGCGCCTGCACCTGCAGTGTTTCTCACTTACTGCTAGATCTCCGGTGTGAGTCATGAGTCATTGTTAGTTTTTAATCCTTTTGACCTAATTGGCTCATCTCGCAAGCTTTTCAGATTAAGCATGAAAAGCTGTGATAATACCAGTGCTGACGTCCATAACGAGCTGCTGTAATGGCTGCCAAAACCAGGCCCTGCTATGTCATAACAGCAGCGAAACCAGGCTATTTTTACTTGATTATTCACTTAATTATGTAAGCATATTAACGATGATAATAATAATAATCAACTTTGTTAAGATAGATGTAGTGTTTGGTATAGCGATCTTAAAATGGCCTGAGACCTTTTGTAACCAATGTACATGCATTTAAATACCATCTCGTTACATGGAAAATGGTTCCACTTGTACATCTGACGGGAAACCGGATGTGATCGAGACCCGTGCGGTGCTAGACATAGCACTGTAGTGATGGCTGCTTCTGGACTTGGATTAGAGTGTGTGTGTGTGTGCGTGCGCACACCTGTCTGTCTGTCTGTCTTGCTTTGGTACGTCTGTTTCTCCTTTTGAAGAACAAGATGGTTTGTGTTGTTTGTCAAATAATTCTTTTGCATTTTGCAATGGACTGAATGGCCATAAAGGCACAACAGTGCATGACTAAATACTGTTGCAACAGATATATTCATAGATTTATTTTGTACAGTAAGAATGTATATTTTGTATTTTTAGAGGATACGACACATCAACAGCTTCAGCAAACTTCCCGATTACCTGTTTACTAACCAACAAGGTCCATGGAGCAAATTTTTTTTTTTTTTTGCTGGGACAAATCAAGCACTCTTTATATTTTTTTAATAGCAAGACAGCAAAATTAGTTTCCATATTTGGAAGTAGCCATTATTTATTTATTTATTTATTTATTTAATCAATATGCAGCCTTTACTTTATTGTTCAAGCTCACCCTGAGTACAGCTGAGTATAGCTGAGTACAGCTGAGTATAGCTGAGTACAGCTGAGTATAGCTGAGTAAACCTCCAAAACGGGTGGGGGTGGGGGTGTGTCTGTGGGTGTGTATTCCCTAGTGAGGGAGTGGGTGACCCTCGGCTGTGGAGCCGAGTGATCTCAGACCAGGCCAGATCAACTGACTTGTTGATTTATGGGTGTAGCAGCACCACCCATTACCCCTACACATAACTTGTCTATCTTAAGATCCTCCACAGAGGAAGGCAGTTGGGCAAAGTGCCACAAGCTCGTACATGATATACGCCCGGCCTTAATGAATGCTGCTACATGTGTGATGGCATTAGAATTTCAGCATTCAGTACATGGGTCTGTATTCTCTTACAGTGGGTTTGTGGGGGTCTGAATAAGTCGGAGACGAAGGCAGGGGAGCTGGTGGAGACCGTTTGAGAGGGAGTTTTCATGTAGATAGCTTAGCACATGGTGATAATTTTTACTGCTCAGGAAAGACTATTGTATTCCATTTTAAAACCAGTCATGAACTGTCTAGTCATATCTTTTCAGACGGCCCTTCCCAGATAATCGAAGCCAATCCCTCCCAGTTTCTTTTCAGACGTTTTGGTTGATGCCATGATCAGTGTTAATAGCCCAGTGACGGTATTAAGGGTTCTGCCTGGGTGTAAAGCTCAGAACAATGGTTTGTCAGTCTTTGACTGCCAAAGGAGAGGCGCAGTCTGTGAGACTTCCAGCAACGACGTGGCAGGATTTGGGTTTGGATGGGGAAAAATGTTCACAGTGGTGAGTGCGTTGCGTGCGTGTGAAAGTATGTATATTTATATAAAGGCTTGCCACCATTTTCGAGTAGAGATTCCTCACATGGAGCTTTAGCAGTTTAAACATGGTGGACTGGGGAGTCCAGTCCTCTCCTCAGTGCAGTTTAAACATGGTGGACTGGGGAGTCCAGTCCTCTCCTGAATGCAGTTTAAACATGGTGGACTGGGGAGTCCAGTCCTCTCCTCAGTGCAGGCCAGAGGGATTTGGCTGCTAATGCTCAGGGTGAAAAAACAGAAGGTGGCAAACTGCTGCATGTGCTGACTCATCACATCAGTCTCTAATACACACACACACACACACTCTGTAAACCAGTGCAGGTTCAGCTCTGTGCCTTTGGAAGCTGTATCTAAGGGAAGGAGTCACCACCCAGCTCTAAGTATAGAGCTGACCATACAGAGCTTTGTACATTTTTCTTTTATTTACTAACCACATGTATTTTACGTGTTATTTGCATACATGTGAACTTTTTAAAATGTTAAAGCACGACAACTACACATCACATCGATGTAGAAATATGAGGGAACATTGATTTTGATGTCAATTAAGATTATTGTTAAGATTATTGTTTATGTAGCAAAGTGGTGGTGTAATTGGTTTCATCTTGATGTTGGCTGCTCTCGTCTTGATGGCACTTCCACTGCATTCTGGCTCCCTCTAGTGTCACATTTTCCCCATGTTTCCTTACGTTTGGTAACGTCGTATGCTCAATCTTTTTATTGCTTAGTGTTTTGTAAGTACGCAGTCTCATAATTAAACGCATCTGTGAAGTCGTGACATGACTCGTGTTTTTTGTGCACATGCTGTTTTCTTTTATTAAATTGTTTTTTTTGTTTGGTTTTTTTTTGTTACTGCCTCACTGTGGCGACTGTTTTGTGCCTTTAGGAAGTAAAGCCAAAGGGTGGCTTTAAGCCACTAACCCAGGCAGGGCCCCTTGCTTCAGGCTGGCGTGGCAGGAGACGGGTTCCTGGGGCCCCCTGCAGAGTCTGGCTGCCTGACACCCCACTGACAGGCTTCCTTACTGCAGCGAGACAATACCCCTCCTCCATCCCCAGTTATATAAGTTGCCTAAAGCAAGTGTTTTTTGTTTGTTTGTTTGTTTGTTTGTTTGTTTTTGTGGTAGCTTTTTCCAGGTGAATGTATGCTGTGAGGTTCGATGTTTTACCCAATCACATTTCTCCTTTTTGTTGTTTGTTCATAATTTCAATTTTTTTAAGTGTAGGCGGCTGAACTGACCAGAAAAGCACATTTCTAATTTCTTATGTAGTGTGATTTTACTTTGCTAAACTTGGTTGATTTTTGTTCAAACAAGGCCTTATGGTCGTAACTGACTCTTTGATTAGAGCGATTCATTCTACTTCCTGGGAAAAGGCATGTTTCATCCATTTATGGTAAATGCTGTATTGTGATGATTGTGTTATTTCTCTTGTAGGTACGATTCAGGGGAAATCTCATTTGAACCACGAACATGATCACGTTCAAAGGTAAACCGTTCATAGATGGTTAGGAATGTGTTGTGTCTGAAAGCTACCAGATCCATTTCAAACTTTTTAATTTTAGTTAGATATTTGTTTAGTTATGTTCTTACCACAAATATGAAAAATATTCTTGAGTAACTAACCTCCTTTATTACTTCTTGTAAAAAACAAATTTTTCAACATACCCCTGATCATTTGGACAGAATGGACAAGTCTGTGTGTAATGCTAGCGACCGTACAATGACTACCTCCCTACACCAAAACAGCAGCTCTGGGTGGAGCACCTCCCAGAGGCTCAACCACTCCTCTGCTCCACCTCTGCCCCCCAAAACCTACGGCCAAAGAGCTGAGAACAGAACAGGCCTCCTCCAAGACTCCACCCACGCGGGCCCCCTCTCTCCACTCCATAAAGGAGGAGCTCTGTCCAGGATAAGCCCTGAGAGATGGATGGAAAACTCTTCTGAACCAAACATGGTCTCCTCTTCAGACACCAGCTCAAAATCGGGTTCTTCTGACCAGGACAGGGCGGACCTGTCTGCCAGTGAGAGTGATGCTTGGCTTGACTGCCCTGTCCCAAGGGAGTGTGGGTTCCCCACCACCTACTTCTCCGTCGATAATTGCATGACAGACACTTATAGGGATAAGTACCATAAGAAAAGGCCAGCCCTTTATGCCGACTCTAAAACAGCAGACCACACATCATCTGGGGAGAGTGATCATGGGGAAATGATGTCTCCAGCTCCTTTAGAAATAGAGAACCTGGATCTACCCCGCACCAAACAAGAAACAAGTAAGCTCACTGCTATGATATAAGGCTTGTAATGTTCTGACTCCAAATCATACAGATTCTTATCCTCATTGTCATAAGACAAGTTTGAATGTGATCCAAGAGATTGAATCTTTCTGCAGCCTACTCCAGTAAGACCATAGCAAAATGGAATCCCGTCTCAGTGAAAGGACTGGACGAACACGGGTTCCTATAACAGCAAGCATCACACCCAGCAGACACAATGGTAATGAACACAGATATGCTGCTGTTCTGTTTGTATCTAGAACAACACTGCATGACCGCAGAAGATGAGCAATAGAACGTAATTGGACTACCATCGACTGAGTTCTTCATCCACGTTGTGTTCTGAATATATTGTGATTGTTTTGCCACTCAAGCAGCGTAGAGTTTAAGAAATTCTGAAATGTGAAACGGCATTTTCTAAAGCTTTGCTTCATCCAACAGATTTGAGGGCGTGAAATTCTGATGTGGACCTGGTGCCAAAGAGATTGACTGTTCACTCCGGCAGAGACCTTAGTCACCTGCAGTGTGTCCGTCTACCTGTGGAGACTGAATCGCATCCGTACAAGGAGCGGTTTTATCACAGTATGAATTTTTTTTTTTTAAACATTTGCACATTTATGAGCCAGAAGACAAGTCGGTCTTTGTAGTTTTAAATAATGTGAGCTTGTTAGGATCTGAGAATGCAGTGAAATATTACAGTGGCCAAAATATGGATCATCTGTGGTTGCATCAGTAAATGTTCCCCTTGCAAGTAGATAAATACATTTTGGTTATTACAACAAACTGGGGATGGCTTTCCTTTGTAACATGATAGAAGACTTGGGGATGGTCAGTGACTTGGATTACATTATCATATTTTCTGTTTATTGATGGCATGTAAAAACGTCAGTCATGCCAACCATCCAGTTTAGTTCCATTTTATCTTCACTCACACCTTGTCTGCCTTGGTTTAAAACGTTTGGCTTTCATTTGTACCCTCAACCCTATTAAACAGCAAGAGACAGTACATTGATTCTGAGAGAAACATTATTCTGGTCTTTTATTTGAAGGTGTGTAGCTTGAACTTGGAGGTGTAATAGAGGGTGGAAGAAACTGAACTATAGTCTTACTGGAAAACGCACAATGATTTTCCATGGCAACAAATACAATTCTTAAAATAAAATCTACACCTCAGTAATTCCTGATGTATCTATTTGCACTTTGACCTGTACCTATTTTGTGTTGATTGTTTTTCCACAAAAGCAACTTCGTGGTGGATTGTTACAAGTGTTCAGTTTGTCCAGACACTTACTGTCATTAAGCGAATTCACATTCGACAATGATGTCTTAAACTGGACTAAATCATTTGCTTGTTTTGTAGATTTTTAATTTACTACAAATATGGGTACACTGTATCGGATTATTTTACTGTTTCATGTTGTTATTGTTCTAAAAGTATGTTGTAGCTATGTACATTTTTTCATACTTTATTTTTTGTGTAATTATATTTTGTATATCGCTATGCAGACACTAATAAACTGTGCCTTATTTTTTATGTAAACAAAACTGAAAATACCTGATTTTATTATAACATTTAAAACTTCTTTTATATAACATTTTTTGTTTCTAATGATTAACAAATGCTTAATAAAAAATTTGATCATGACATTGGCTCCAACTTTTCCAACCTTTTCCATTTAAGTAAACCTGGATTAATAAGCACTAATATATTTTTACAACAGATTAATGGAGCTTTATTACCCAGGCAGCTCGTTAACTATTTGTCTGTTTGTTGGCCCATGCAAGTTCAGTAGCATATTAATGAAAATATTCTTTTGTTATTGAATTTGAATGTTTAGTTTATCATACTGTTCATAGCTTTAGTTCTGATTGTAAGGTGAAACATCACAAGCTGATGGGTGCATTATACATGTGTGAGCCATTAATGCAGAGTTTTATGAATCTAGTTTTACATATCTACATATCTGACACATGTGCATCTGTTGAGAATTTAGGCCGACTTAAAATACTGGGGGCCTGACAGCTTCGTGCTGGGTTTCACTATGTATCTTTAAGATGCTCAAAAACATCTTGGTCTGACTGCAGTTTCACCATGTACAGTCTGCAGTATGACATTAGGTGGTCTTGGGAGAGGATTTAAATGAGCTGCTCACGTTTTGACATAGCACACGTAACGATGCCCTCTCCCCGCCTTGCAGTCTTGTATTTGCCACTTCGCCTTCTTCCAGACCAGCACACACTTCTTGCTCTTCTTCCTGGTTCGAGGAGGACTCCGTCTCCAGTTGGTGTAGGTGACGGGTTCTCCGTCAACCCATTCCCAGTGGCCCGTGTTCTCCCGGTCATTCAGGCCTGCGGAGAAGTGTCACGGCAGTCTGTTAGGATCCAATTTAGCATTAGCATTTTCACAATTCGCACAAAATACGTAAAGCATTAACAGCTGAAAGATGGATGTGTGTACCAATCCAGAAGGGCTTCCTTTCACTGAAGTCCCAGAGCCAGTCCATGTCTGCTTTGGACAGGACGCTGACGAGACTGCCTTGGAAGCTGGGGCAGATATGTAAATGGTAAAATAAGGCACAGCTGGGAGCTCAGGCAGAAGGGCTGCGAGTTGGCATGCTGGTCCTACCTCTCCCGGCATGCGTGAGCTGCAGAGATCCATGTGCCCTTGGGCTCCCTGTTCAGCAGATAGCAGTGGTGGCTATGGTATGTCCATCCCTGTGGACACTTCTGCGCGCTGACCGCCTGGACGGGCACAGAGAAGATGCTGTTCATTTTAGGAACATCTGTTTAATGCCCTCTTTTGTTTTTCCCAGTGGCGTAGATCGACAGCAGGTGTTCCAACCCAGTGCGACTTGATTACCTCATCAGTCACGGCCCAAGGTTTCCAGGAAACCCCGTTGCAATGGAAGAGCCGCCCTAAACTCTCGTTATAGTGGAGCAAACCTATCAGCTCTGGGGTGCAGAGTTTAGACACGGGTCTAGAAGAAGCATTCTGGAGACATAACAAAGGATATAAGTATATATTAATGTAATATTTCTGGACAAACTTACAGGCAGATTTCTGTTTAACTCTTTATATTAAATATGTCATTATAAAAATATAATATCTGACTATTACCTGAACAACAGATCCCTTTCGGATATTTGTAGGTAACGCTGGAAGCTGCCTCACGCGTTTGGCTGGTAGTGAACGCTGATGCCCCCTGCTGGTCACCTGCACTTGCGCCTTTGTCTCAGTCAGAGAGGATGCGGTGTCATCTTCCACAGTCAATGACATGATCCCATGATACTGAAATACAAAGTAGTGAAAGTCCTTTACAGCATATAAATACAGCATAGAACTACTGATGAATTAGGTCTGTAAGTGTTGTGTAAAATGGTTGTGTGGATCAGCTTACAGTGTAAATGACATCAGATCCACTTTGAATGGTTGAAGAGGGTCGAACCTGTGGGTGAAAATGATCCATCACCCACACGGCATATGACCGCTGGCAACAATGCCCAAGAATGATAAAAATCTGGTTTCATCTGTTAATTTAAATAAGTGAGCACTACATTTTACTGTATATGACAACGTAACTCACAGTCTTGCCATTGCCCTTGGTTTTTAGCCTTTTCTGAGGGACCGGAGGAATAACTTGAGGCAAACTGTCACCTCGAGCAATGACATCTTCCTGAGTGATGGGTAAAGCCTCCACCTGGATGGAGCCATGTTTGGGGTAGGGTCCCAACTGAACCTCCTTACCCTGAAGAGTTGTCCCTCCTGGGGAGAGGTTGTCACTACACTGCCCTGCAGAGGTAGGCAAGAACTGTCATTTATAACCCTTAGAAACACTGCAAATATTACACATTATATTGTAATTTCCCCGATGACTACAGGCATTATGTGGCAAAACCTCTCTGCATGGATGTTGAGTGTGTACAACAGGCTGACCATTCCTGGCGTCCACTATCGTAACCATAGCTTTGGCGTTTCCTCCCAGTATTGCACCTACAGGGCATTCTAGGGTCAGCTCAAACATCTCCTCTGCCTCCTCCAGAGAATCCTGCACCAGTTCTACCCTCCACAGCCGACTGGCCATGCCTGGAGAAACAGACACAGGTCAGCCTACATACATACATTCCAATGTCTTTATCTGTAAGGCTACAGGACAAGAATCAAGGATTGATTTTTTTCTTATTAAAGGAATCAAGGATTGATTTTTTCTTATTAATTGTCAAAGGTATTGTAAAGTACCGGGGTCAAACTGAATCAAAGCTGAGGGAGCAGGTATGAAATCCTTCCCCACAGACGCCGTTAGTCCTTGTACCTGACGAATGAAGACAATGCAGCAATTTAACTATGTGAAACAGAATCAAAGTCCTTTTATTCACATTTCATTTAAGGTGCAATTTTCACAGAAAACCACCAGGGGGCTAAAGTATAAATTATAATTTACTCAAAAATTAGAATGCACAAAAAAGGTTAAGGACAAAATGAAAACAAAGACCCACTTGTTTTTACCTTGACAGTTACATATGTTGAATCGTGAGTATTGCCCTTCCGCTGAATTGTAAGTGACAGAGTACCTTGGTCTTCACACACTCGGTGGTCTGTCTTAGTCAGCTCCACGCTGGCCCAACTGAACTCTAACCTACACAAAGATATACAGGAAGCAACATCAAATAAGTGAATGTTTGCCTGATATCTGTACATTTCCCCAAGTCATTAGTGCATGCAAATGCCATATTAATGACCTTTTCAGCATGACTAAGTAGCACTTACTTGTGAGATGGTCCAGTATTACCAAGCAGGTCAGAGACTGCAAACTCCAGGCTATCAGTCAAAGCCTCCAGAGCAGTGTTAATTATATAGAGGACATTCCTCCTGTTCAGATCCCTCTGAGTGAACCTCTGATGCACAAAATCACCTGCAGACATAACAAGAAGCCTGACATTCTCACACCGTCATAGGCTCTTAAACTGTTGAGTTTTTCCTCAGGGATGAGGGTGTAGACATTTCACATCATCATGTGTAAAGTGGCTAAACAAATCTAAACATCTAAAATTTCATACCATTGGTGGAATTCTCCAAATAACCAAAGTTAGGAGCTTTATGTATATGAAAGGTCACGTCCTCATCTGGAGAGTTTGCATCCTGAGCCTTCAGCTCTCTGGATGAGATGTAGATTCCATAACGTCCATCTTTAAGAAGCTCCACCTTCCACAGAGTCTTTAGCAGTATAACACTAGGAGAAGAGCTGTCTAGTGCTTCAATCTGAAAACGCACACGTGCACACAACCACACGCACACAGTATGTATGTTCATTTATTCTTTCATATATGTTCAGTGTTTATCAATGTTCAAGAAATTGTAATACTTAGCCCTGAACCTGTATGGTGAAAAACACTGGCTCTGTCTGCACCTTCCCTTCCACCAGAAAGCCTCGCTCAGTGCTATCAGCAGCAGTGAACAGAAAGCGGTCGATTTGAGATGCTCCACCAGAGTGTCTATAGGCAACATCCAGATCCTGTAGGTTCTTCTGGGTGAAGTTGCTCCCCGCAGTTAGGAGAGTGCCTTTCACAATCAGCTGACCATACTGTGGTGGCTGTACCAGTCTGAAGATCAGGGAATGGGAGGGAGTGTCAGGGTCAGACAGGTATAGGTTATCAGGTGTGATGGCAATGGTGGAACCCTGGGGAACCCTTAGACCAGCTGTATGGATCAGCGTAGGGAGAATCCTGTCTGTCATCTCCACCAGAATCTCCAGAGTACCGTTACGGGTAGATTTTCCATTACTGATGACAAACCTAGAATTTTAAAAGGACATTTAAAATGTGTACAGAGGTGAAAGTACAAGATATACAAATTAATATATTAATAAACAACATAAAACTATTTTGCAAATCCAATAAAGTTGTAGCTATAAGATGGTATGACAGATGCTACACACCACACTATTACTAGTGTCATTAACTCAAAATAAAATGTGAATCACACATAGTGATACAAGCAAGGTGTAAGAACCACAGTCTCCTTACTGCAGCGTTTCTTTAGGTGAAGTTGCTCTGTTGTCATGGACGTAACACACTAGATTAGCTGCTACGTCCAGCTGGCTGAAAGAATGAATGGGAATGCCAGTGTGCTTGATGTACTCCACATGACCATGCACTGGAGGTATGGTGATGACATATAACAGCTCTTCAGGCATGTCTGTGCCATCCACAGCTAACAAGACATCTGTGGTGATCACCACACGCTCTCCACGGCTAGCCTTCACTGGCTTTATGGACAATGATATGTCTCCTGAAGAAAATGTGTCACTCAGATTACAAAACACACCATACAGAGAAATCTGATGTAGTCTACATAGCATGATTTAAAAAAAAATAGCAAAAAAATGTTCATAAATACCTTTCGCAAGCTCCTTTAGTGAGATACGGAAGTATTGTGCAGGCGAGCGATTCTTGCCATCTTGCAGATGGAAGACGAAGGAGTCTTGTGTGTAAAGCCCAGGTTGGGCTGTGTGAATGTAGCGCAGCAGGTTCATATCCACAACCTCCTGGGAACAGTTCATACCTGCTGATACGGCCACCCAGTCCAGGCCTACCTGAGAGGGCACCACAGAGGTTTGTAAGGCTGCTTCCGTTAGTAACATTATTTGGTTACGCAACATGTTTTATAGTTACGCAACAGGTAACTATAAAACAACCACAGGGTTCTTTGCAGTCTACTTTGGCAGGCTCATTATCCATCTTTCACACCCTGACCTTGATCTGGAGCAGGCCATGAGTGGGAACACTGTCAAACACATAGCTGACGTCAGCTGAGGGAGTGTCGTCGTCATGAGCACTCAGCACAGCACTGGATATGAGCTTGGGGTCACCTCCTTCTACCTGAATCCCAGAGTTCCTGCACCGCAGACAGTAAACTTCACAACAGCTCATTTTCACCTGCTTTACCTCTGGCGACACTATCAATAAAGGCATCCCAGTATCATAAGATGCCACCTTGCTGTTTTATGGGCCAGTAAAAATGTAGATGTCTAGAAATGCAAATGAGATGTCAGAGTTGACACAGCCGGTGCTTTTGTGTCATATTGGTTACCGGATGACATGTGGCTCTCGGTCGTTCACAGGCAGAACTGTGACTGACACATGTCTTTGGAGGTGGTGCTTCCCATCAGAGAGTTGGATGATGAAACCATCCTGCTCACTCTCAGAGTCGTCATGCATGTACATGAGAGTCATACCTGAGGAGCAAGTTACCAAGACCCTGCTTTAGAATGCACAAATATAAACACTTCAGATTCTCAAACATAATTCAGAATAAGAATATAATGATTTACTGGAAATATAAGAATGCTTTATAGAATAAGTCATTTGCATGTCTCAAGTAAAATCACAGTCATAAAGTTGATGGAATTGTGTCATTCAGGCATGATATAGATGTATATTTTTTCTGTCGATGAAGTTTCACCTCTTAATGCAATAGCTATATTATAAAATATAGTGTATGCACACAGTAATAGAATACAAATCAGAGACATTATTGGGTTAAACAGAGAATGCAGAGATGTACTGTATAAAATATGTAGATTGTAATATATGTCTAAAACAAATGTTCATGACTCAGTGAGATCTACCATTTCTGAGATCTTCCATAGTGAAGTCTTGGACATGGACCCCAGCTCCATGCTTTTGGAGGGATATTTTATAGTTGGCCACATTCTTCGCCTGAAAACTACCCATGATGGCACCATGCTGGGGCTTCTGGACAATGCTAAAGGTTAAACGATCTCTGGGAATGTCTAAATCAACTGCATTAATAATGGATGGGTCCAGCTCCTTCATATCTCCTTCACGAACCTATAAAACACACAAACACATTGAACAAAAAGATGCTCCCTCCTTTTCTGAGACAGGACCTTTCTATATACTGTATGACATGCTTCTTTAACACCTTAAAATTTCTTTCCATATTTCCAAACGTTTTGAGACTTTGAGAATTTTTTCACAAAGTTTACTGCCTCAGTTTCTTAAAATCCTTTTGTCAGATGTTTATATGGTATACCAAAGTACAATTCTAAGCATTTTACAAGTTTTTAAACTTTTTACTGACAAATACATCCAGTTTAAGAAAGCCACAGCACTATCCAGGAAGAGTTATAACCACTTATTTCACCTGACTCCAGCACTGTTTGACTTACAGTAATGTTCCTGGCAAGGAAATCAGGAGTTTCATCATTAGAAGGATTGATGATAATATAAAAGGGGACTGCAGAAGACTGATGTTTGCCATCAGATACACACAACATAAACTGGTCAGCAGTTGGCTCAACCCTTTGGTGTCTGGATTGCACATAATTTATATGTCCATTCATTACATCCCTGTAGGAGAAAGAGGCTGAAAAACAGAACATGTGAAAGCCAGCAGGGTTAGCAAATCCAGCACCTATTTATCTCAGGTTATTTCATTTTACTTTTTACATCTTTAAATCACATAATTACCATAAACGGCAGTGTGCATCTCAGGAGCTAACATGATCTTTAAACGTATACGACATTTTAACTGTAGTTTAGGTGACATTCAGTTTTGTGTAGCGATTGGCTGAGAATACAGAGGTCAGAGGACAGACCGATACTGATGCCTTTGTTGCTTTTCTCAAAGCCCGGGCTGGGAAGGATGTTCTCAATATAGCCAAAATGCGGTGGTGAAACCAGAGTGAGCTGCAGCTCTTCTAAAGGAGTATCCTGGTCGGACGCTGCTAAATGGGTAACAGTGATCACTGCAGAGCTCCCCTCATCCACTCCAAGGACTTCACCTGTACAGACACGATGAACTCTTCAGGAATAAGGCCACTTAGAACAGACAACATATTTTTTAAAGAACATAAAACATACAACAACAACAAAATTACTACTATTACCAACACTACTACTATTTTTAGTTGCAAGAAATAACATTACTGCAAGCTGTCTTAATCTTTCCTCCGCAAGTTACATAAATATATTTGGTGTAAACTTACTCAGCTGATTATTGAAGCAAATTTTTTAATTATCAGAATTCTTTGCTAGATTAGATACTAGTCACAAACAAAGGGACAAAAGCCTGGGACAAATAAATTTCTTGTTTGAAGATTCTTCAGAATGGGATTTTATGTAAAATCAAAATAAGGGATACTAAATTACAATTACTAAAATGATAGCCTTTCTTGGGACATTCATAAACATGTGCAGTTTTGGAAACAAACAAGTCATCATCATTTTAATCGTCGGTTCTTTTCTGTGATTCCTAACACTTTGCCTCCTATTATGTGACTGGCTCTTCATATTTTATTACTTATTATGATTCATTCTCCTATGAATCATAATTTTGACTATGGCAGATTTTTCATGCTATTTGTGAGTTAAACATATAAACAAATGTGAATTAACAGTAACAGTGCTGGTCCCCTTAATACATTCATAATTAATGTAATAATTGCAGACTTATTATGTTGTAACTGTAAATGTTTTTATTTGTGTTTAGGACCTTGTCAGTCATTAAATATTAATGTTGGTTTTTATGTTAC
>JAOXYF010000017.1:4120591-4134207 GCA_028565775.1 Sternarchorhynchus goeldii
ACAAATGTGAATTAACAGTAACAGTGCTGGTCCCCTTAATACATTCATAATTAATGTAATAATTGCAGACTTATTATTGTAATTGTTATTATTGTTATAATAATTGTAACTTGTTATTATTGTTGTAACTGTAAATGTTTTTATTTGTGTTTAGGACCTTGTCAGTCATTAAATATTAATGTTGGTTTTTATGTTACAATTGAACTTTTATGTTCGGTTTCATTTTTGTTTCTTTTATTAAACCCCTCCGTTGGAGAGCTGCTTGTCTTTCCTTTCTTTTTCTGTACGTTCTTCACGCATAACATATTTTTAATCATCACAATATGTCAATCTTTTCCATTTCCACATGGTTTCAGATCTAAGGCCAACTCACAGGTGCAATTTTTATTGATATTTCCAAGGCTGATATAGTTTATCCCTTCCACCTCCATGATAACGCCATGGTTTAACTCAAACTGCTCTCCTCTACCTTAATGCAAACCTTCATAACAGATGTCAGTGTGTGTTCTTTCAGGGGTCTTAGCCTGACTATTTAACTGTTGAAAAGGTGTTCCATAAGGATTCCACCTTCTTTAATGTCAGATTTTAACTTGGTCTAAATCTATTTTCATAATGACAAACTTTTGAATAAGAAATCCTGCCGCATGGTGTTTGGTATATAATACAATCGTTCATATCCATTTGATCATTATTATTTTTGATGACGGGCCACTCCTTCGCTCAAATGTCATGGACTTGGGATTGACCTTTACCATTCCTTAAAGTCCCACATTGTTTTGTTTTTTTTGAGATTTGGCTACCTCAACTAACCACATATCTGCCATATTTTATTAATTACAGTCTACTCTCAATAGATTAATTCATTTATTTTGTAAGTTTACTAATTTTTTACTGATTAGGAACATATTATATTTAATAGCAGTATATTTTACTGTATTACAATTACACTTGTAGTCTGTCTGAAATCCCTTCCGAGAATTGCTGAAATAATTTTTTAAGAGTGTTAGGGAATTAAGATTACCGATAACAATAGATGGTTGTTGGTTGTTCACAGGATAAACCGTAACATTGAGGTCGTAGACCGGTAGGGAGTCGTGCAGGTGAGGCGTTGGTCTGTTGAACACAGGAGTTCTCCCATAGCAGCAAGCAGATACTGGATCTGCCTGACCATCAGAGACCACAAATGTGATGGTGTCATGACGAGGGAGCAATCCAATCTCCTGCCCTTAGGAATGTGATTTACATCAGTGTGTTAAAAGCTCGGTTTTAACGTGGCTGATGACCATAGCTGGTAGCAAAATCATGTCAAATCTATAGATATACATAGATATATAACACAATCTGTAGATATACATAGATATACAGCAAAAAAAACAAAAACAATCTAGTCCAAAAAACAATCCAGTCATTTTGCAGAACTGCGATGGGCACAACTCTGCTCAAAGTGAGAACAATAATACTGGCGTTACTAGAGTAGCTGGAGTATAAAACAGTGGCACCCCATAATTGTTTCATACGGGTGGCGAGATGGGACAATTGAAAATCTCCAGGTGGCACAACCAAACCAAAAGCCATAGCTGACGTTCAAGAATATTACTATGCTGTTGTAGTATATAGACTGTAGTATATAGAATTAATTTTCTTACACATGTAAAAATATATATTATTGCTCAAATGTAATATCAGATAGAAGCGTATTAAGCATATCTGAGTCAGTTTTCAGATACTGAAAGGAGTGGGGGGAGGAGGGGATTACTAAACCCCCCTCCTTGGTAAAAACAGTAAAGTACAACAATAAAAGTGGTAAAAAACATCCAAAAACAGCAGTACCTGTGTGTTTGTAGGTGATGATCAAGGCTTTTAGGTCCTCTTGAAGGAACCTATCAATCACAATACCGTGCTTTAGGACAACGCCATGATATGGCTGACGGGCAATCAAATAGGTGAGGCTGCTGTCATCGCTGTCCACGTCTGTTGCACAGATATACTCTACAGTGATCACGACTTCCTGCCCTTCTGCGCACTCCAGAACAGGTTTCAACCCTGGCACCAGCACTGGCACTTCGTCGTTGATTAGCGTGACCTGTCATTGAACGCACAAGTCAGACTCAGTTTTAGGAGCAGCTGCGTTGTTGCATCAAATGGTTGAGCGCTCATTTTGAATTTTGCAGGCTCCATTACCTTGATATGCAGAATGAAGTCAGCTGTGTTGACCCCATCTGAGGCTGTGCATTCAATGTCATCTTGCTCAGTCTCTGAACTGTCATGATGGTATCTGTGAACAACGCAAATTAGTCATGCTGCAGGTGTGTTTTAATAGTGTAGGCTGTTGTATTATGCCATTTTGTACAATTTGTGAGCAAAGAAGGAAAAAGCCTTTCCTGCTGATCTCAGAGTAATTTAAACTAAAGAAAATGGTGCGTAAAATGCTGCCATATCTGACCTAACTTTTAAGTTTTTCAGGTCCCTAATGGTGAATGTCTGGCCCTGACTCAAGGGGGCGCCATCCAGATACACGTCCCCGTGCTGAGGCTGCCTCTTCAGCTGCATGTGCAGAGAGTCCTCCGGAGAGTCCACATCCGTCAGGCGCAGGTGGTCTGCACTTATGCAGACCTCTCCCCCTTCCTCCACCGTCAGCTGACTCACGTGCACCTGAGTCAAAGGTAGGATCACTCAGAGCCATGCTCAGCAGTATCAAAACACACCAGGCCTGTTAGCTGCCTTGACTGCAAATGTGAGTAACGTATCAGTAAACTAAATAGAATGCTTCACATTTAATCTGTGCTTTTCAGCCTTAAATATCTGAGTGGTCAAACAACACCATATATATATATATATATATATATCACTGTGCTTTTTCAGTTTATGCTGAACTCGGTGGTTGCAGGTCACCTTGGGAGATTGGTTGTCTACAGGCAGCACGGTAATGTTGAAACAAACTCCACTGGTGGTGTGGCCCTGCTCGTCTGTCACAGACAGGACAAACTGGACGTGCTGTGGGTAAGGCCCAATGTCATGGATAGGAGGCATGTAGGCTACCTTCATGAAGTTGACAGCTTGCTAGAGGGTGAGAAGCATGCCATTAGAGCCATGATTTCCTTAAATTACCCTTCGGGAACAGGCACAGGCCCAAAACTTTTACCTGTGTGAAAAGCCTTAGCACTGGGGCATTGGGGTCCTTGGTAAATTTTGGGATGCTGTCAACGAGGAACAACCTCCCAGCATCAGGTTCTCTGAGAAATAAAAGAATGCAAACACATTTCTAAAATAAAACTGTGATAAATGTCAAAAGAATGCAACCCCCCCCCCAAAAAAAAAACAGTTAACTGTCATCATAGATGCAACTTTCATAAAGCTCTTTCATATGATACATTAAATATTTGTCATAGTGAAAAATGAATGACTCCTTACCCATAGGTGGCACTGTAGAAAGGTGGAGTGGTAACAGTGTAGGTGAGCTCACATTCTGGTGACTCCAGATCGATAAAGTGCAGCTGCTGCTTGGTCAGATAAACCACATCTGTCTCCTTGACGATCAGATGGCGTGTGGTTCCTGGTGCTTCTTTAGGTGGCTGATCAGGCACAGGCTGGATTTGTATCACAATGATCTATGAAAGTTGAGATATAATAACACATTAGGTGTTAGAAGGTCTCTTTTCGAAACATACGTCAAGGGTTATAGTTATAACCCTGTCTGTATAGCAGAGTGGGGTTACAATGGCTAAAAAAAATCTATAAATCAGTATCGTCAGTGCACGATGTGTTAATATTTTATACCTGAGGGTCTGAGAGATTGGGTGGATCATGGAAATCAGACAACACCACCTCAAACGAGTCGTCAAATACTTCATTACCAAAATGTCTATAGTAGATGATGGAGTGGAATAGGTCCTTTTGGAGAAATCGCATTACAGGATAACCTACAAAAGAACATATGAAAGCTCCAGGATGTGAGACAGCAGAAGCAAATTCAAGGTATAAGCTAAGATATGGATTCTAAAAAAGAGAGAGAGAGGTAAACCCTGTTCACCTGTGATTCCGGGCCCTGGCATCTTCATGATCTCCCCTGCTTGAGGTGGCCTAGTGATGTTAAACATGATGTAGTCATCGCTGGAGTCCATATCCGAAGCCTGAAGTACAGACCCACGAAGAAGAGCCGTGTGTCCTTCAGATAACTCCAGGACCATGTTGGTGATGAGGAAAGGTGGACTGTCATCCTTGGGTAGAATATTGATAGGGAACTTGTGCTTGGTCTGATGGCGACCATCCGTGATGCGAAAGGTCACAAAGTCTTTGGTGGTATCGCTGTCATCATGGTGATAGCACACCACTCCAGCTTTGATGTCACTTACAGTGAAAATAAACCCTTTCCCACCTAAAATCAGGTCAGGTAAATATAAACCACTAAATCAGTGTTTAAAAACCCGATCCTTCAGTGATAAACATTTGTTTCAACTGTTGATGTAGGTGGCGAAGAAAATGATCGTTCCCCACCTCGGACAGTCAGTCTGCCATGTTGTAAACCTTCCACAGTGATGATTCTCACAACCTGCAGATCATCATTGTCTACAATCTGCAGCTGATCCCACGTTATGGGACGAGACTGACCTTCCAAGAGACTGAGACCTATTAACGTAACATAATAATCACTATCAGTACTCACCAGAATACATGTAAATTTATTAGATAACAACGTACCCTGTTTGTTATCTAAAATGGTTGTAAAAGAGGACAGAGGAGAATATTCACCCATGTTCCATGATACTCTTGGTGCATTTGTGTCTGCTGTTCTGACTGACACGTGTATAATCACAGGTTGGCTTTTCTCAAAGTAGAAATCATGCACCTCAAACTCCACCTAGTGAAATAAAGGCTAAAGAATCAATTACAGACAACCAATACTTATGTTACATTATACATACAACTTATATACATAACTACATATACTACTACATAATTACATTCCAGATTATACAGGCAAATAATAAAAATATCAGGTACAAAAAAAAGATTTTGTTTATACTATGTATAACCTCATAGTTCCTTCGTTGAGTGTCACTGGAATTGGGGGGCTGATAGCTGATGAGCATGTTATTGAGGTCCAGCCAGGTGAAGGAGGAGATGGGCTTGGTGTGGTCAGATAAATGAGTTATGAAGCCCTGACTAGGTGGGCTGGTGATATTGAACACCAGCCTGTTCTTAGGAGTCTCGTCATCTTCTGCGTCCAGAGTGGCTGTGGAGAGTGGAGTCAGAATAAACTGATCCACCTCAAGGATGAACCTGGACATGAAGACAGGCTTGGGAACCTGGTTAGACATTGCTCCTTTAATTGTCACCGGAATCCAGGCTTGCTCTGACTGGGCACAGAAGATGTTTACAACTGTAATTCCACAAATATTGTCAGTGGATGTGTGTTTTATGAGATAAAACCAAGAACAGGTGAGCGATTGAAACGTCATGTTCAGTTCTTATTAGCCAGCACCTTAAATATCAGATCTCAGGTTACCTGGGTTATGCTCCTGCTCCTTGTATCTGTGAGGTCCAGTCTGATAGCAATGTAATCAATGTTGGGTGATGGAGGATCAATATGCTGATAGCGAATGCCCATCATTAAGAATTCCTGACAGGACACTTTTGTAATCTTTACTAGTTTCAGTCCTTTTAAGCAGTCTTCACTCTTGCACTTGGCTCTGGCTTTATTATCTAAAGGGAAATTTGTAAAAGAAAATCTCAACTCAAAGTGGACGAAAAGGGTTTACTAAGAACAAAAAAAATAAAACAACCCTAAACTATGTTGGACAAATTGGTACAATTAAATGGCTAAACATATACAAATAAAACAGTAAAAAAATATATATATTTTAACTAACTATTAAAAGAAAACCTGTGATATCCATATTGAAAAAAAGGTGCAAAAGAGAGAAATATGTACTAGTTAATTCTGGAAAAATGCCATACCTAATTGTTGACGAATAGAGACAAAGCTATCAGGCTCATCCCCTCGTGGCCCCTCTAGCTTTTGAGGTTCCCCAGTGACCAGCTGACCATGTCCAGGTAAATGTGAGTCTGGCGTGGTCACTCTGACTGTACATTCTATGTTGGGTCGATGTTCGTAGTGGAAGGACACTACATTACCATCCAGCACATTGGAAAGGCCATAGAACTCTGGAACTTGCAATGTTTGTGGTCCCAGTTTTATAATATTGCAGTCAGGTTCCAGAATCTCAACATGGAGTGAAAACATTTCACTATAGGTCTCTGTCTCTGTGAATCTATGATTCAAAAACATGGTAACAGTTAGAATGTCAATGTAATCATTGGACACTTTTATTTCTTTGTTCGAAGATACTTGTAAACTTTTTGGGCCATAAACATTTCTTCTCTGATGTAAAAAAGATAAATACTTGTATAGTCGAAGCTTGACAATGTCCTCCTTTAAAATGGGACAGCCATTGTGAGTGTATTTCACTTCATCGATCAAATAATGGCAGTCAAAAACCTAGGAAAAAAGAACAGTTAAAAAATGAGAGAGATCTCATGGACTGGGCTGGAGCAACGTAACATAAGAAATGTGTTAAATCTGCAGATGTGTTATAATAAAAACACAAGAAAGACCAATGACAGCTCATTTCTTAGCAGACAGATTGTGTTTATACACCACATACCCAAAGTTGTTTTGAAAGACACATAAATATAGAGAAAAACACACAAATGCTCCCACGCAAATGGAACACCACACCATTATTTGAACAGGCCTAAACACATCTTTTAAGAAAACAGCATGTACCCTAGCTGTCCTGAGTCTGACTTCATTCCTGTGGTCACTTTGTTGAATAATTATAAACATAACCCACGGGCTACAATGTTAAGAGACCTAAAACAAAATACAACAGCCCTCCACTCTATATTAATTCATAAAACAAATAAATACTGTACGTAATTAACTGGTAACTTACTTTGTAGTTTTCTACAATCGTCATCACTTAAGTAAGAGCCAAGACCTGCAAACTATCTAAAACCTCTTTCTACAATAAGATTATTCATAATCTAAAAGCACAGTATGAAAATTTCATTATTCATTTTCACCAGTGTAAAAATGGAAAAAACGGATGTTCCACCTCATAATCACTGATTTAAATCACTGCTAATGTACTGAATATCAAAATATATATCACTGTACAAGAATGTTTCCATCACCTCATTCTCATTTACGTTCACTGTGGATGGCTGATGGTTAATTAAATTGTAATTAGATGTCCTTTTGAATTGCAATCCGTTTATATGTGAATGAGATGTTACTTGCTCTTACTAATTTCTGTCACCATCATAAGCTCACTGGTCACACAACATGGTCTTTAACACTGGATCAACAGAATGAAAAAAAAAACATCGTCTGAGTCAATCTACAGAAAGTTAAAAAAAAAAAAAGCTACAAAGAGACTACGATGATGCTGATGAAGAAGGCAGATTGAACTACAAAAAAACCCAAACAAAACAATTCATTCTTATCAGTGTTCAAGTCCAGCTGTTCTTTGCGCAGGAGCATAATTATTTCTCTCCAAAACAGATGGTTTGCGTAATTATACATACATTGACTGTAGTTCAGACAGAAATGGGATAGAGAAGGCCAAAAGACCCTTTCGTTTCTTTACGCACAACACTGCATATGTCAAAGTAGTTAGTATGACTGATGTTTAGGTGGTGCTACATGTCATATGAAGTCTGGTGGACAAAGTCAGCTGAACTTGTTCAAATGTGTTATTAACGATTTAGAGGCTCAGAAGATGAAGTCTGGAAGCTTTAAACTGGCATTAACGTGACAGCTTCTCTTCACCTGAAGCAAAACTGAAAATGATAATCAGATGGACTGGGTATTCATCACAGTTGTTCTCAACATACATCAGTATTTGCTGCAACAGAAATGAAGAGGAGGGGTTATACCTGTGGGTAAAGTGTACCAACACGCTGTGTAATAGGCTCATTCAGAACCACTTCCAGCTTGCAGGCGTCTTTCTCCTTGGGTATATGGAACTCCAGATCTCCGTCCTGCAGAAAGGCGGACTGGCCCCTCTTCACCTGCAGGACACTGGTGCTCTTCACCATGGAGCCCTGTGTCCAATGCATAAGTCCCAGCAAAAGGAAAACCCCAAGCAGCCATGCACGGGTGATTTCTTGAAGAGCCATTCTCAGTTAGCAAGGTCAAAGTTCTGCATAGATTTTTCAGTTTGAAGGATTTCCTTTTGGTGGGTATATCGCTCCGTCTTGCGAACGTGCAAATATGAAATCCTCTCCTCAAGAGGTTCTGTCTGGTTTATGTTAGGATAAACTCCTTTCAGATTCACAGTGGATGCCCTCGGCTCATCTGCTCTCAAAGTATTTAGACATCTTAACAAGTGATCAGTGGAGACCTGCAAAACATTAGCCATTTTTTTTTAAAAAAGTTGTAAAAAAATGTATTTCTATGTATTTCTGTGTTCTTGCTTACATTAACAGTGTGAGTAGTAGCTTTCCTAGGACATTCACATAAAGAAAGAGAAAGCACATGAGAAGACTTAATTAAATTGAAAGCTACTGAAAACTATATAAAAAACAAAGAATTGAAGAATTTAATTCATTTAAGCCCACTTCTGCAAAGCATGAAGATAAGAAGTTTTTCGTAAATGTTTGTTACTAATCCTCTCATTTTGCTAGTTTTGGCTAAAATGACTCAAATGCAGAGAGGAAGGCACAGGTTCTCTAAAAATGTCCTTCACTCTCACAGACATACTTCACTGACACATCTCTGACATGTTTGCTGAGAGAGACCAAAACATTGCCTAGTCCCACCGAGGTCAACTTGAAATGTAACCTTTGACTTCAAACAGGCCACAGACCCTAGGTTTGGTGAGAGGGCTGTCTCATCCATCACCACCACCATAATGGCTAAATGGGGTTAATGTGTCTCACCACAGTTAATTGACAAAGTTCGAAGAACATGACAAATAGCTTCTGCCTTGCTTTGGCATGCCCAGAGACATTACCGCTGGGTTTTTTTTTTCCCAGTAAGCCATTCCTTTTATAAATAATTTACACTACATTGAAGGAATGGGATTACGTTTGGACATTAACAAAGACAAAATACTCACAAATGGTACCCAGAAGCAAAATAATTAGCACTTAAACTTAGGTACTGCTACAACATTAAAGAAGAAGACTTCATAATAGTTTTTCGTAATAGTTTCTAAGCGATGGCCGTTGAAGCTGCACATAAGACCAGTCAAAAGTAAAGTTTTTTTTTTCTCCATTTCATTAACTAAACCAGTTTCATGTCAACAAGCAGGAAACATCCTCAAATATTTGGATTTAATTATCAAAAAAGGAGGGACATAGGAAAACATTCCAGGGGTATATACACAGTAAATCTCACTGAGCAAGCAGGTCATGTTCAGAACCCTTTAAGAACTCATACCCCAGCCCTGACTTTTATGTGTTTACCCATTACACTTCCTAAAGGTTTTAATTTAGAAGTTTCCTCCAAGTGTGCTTTTCTTCTTTCCTCGTTCACTGCTTCATTACTCCTTCCCTACGACCTGTCTTTTTTTTTTATTTATGAGACTTGTGAAAGGAAGAAAATGGCCCCCTTTCCTTCTAAGTCTCTCCACTGTCCCAATATGACCAGTGCTGTGTTGAAGTAGTAGTGAGTGAGAGCAGCTAAACTACAGCTAGGCTTCATCATCACTGAGAGGGTGCAGTGAAACGACAAAAACAGAGCATTTGCTTTTTCCATGGAAAGTGAACGTGTCTGTCCTACTGAAATGCAGTCAAACGTACCTATTAAACTAAGCTCCATATCACGTCCACTGAGCATCTAAAATTCATATAGCATTACTTCTTATTGATATAGCATTATTATTACTTTCTATTCATATAGCATTATTTCCTTCATAATGTTTTAAAATGGAAACCCCATGAAAAAAGTGAAATACGTATCTTTTCAATAGGGGTAATGTGGCCAAAGGCACGTTTTCAATTATAACTAACTAAAACAAAATGGTGTTAGTGTTATGTCTAGCAGTAAACGAATCAGGATGTGTTAACAGGAAGCCTAGACACACCGCAGGCACCTCCTGAAGCTCCACTGATGAACTACGGATCAGCTAGTGGCGGAGGAAAGGGGTTTGTATCCACCACATGATCTTGATGTTTAAGCAAAGTGCGTAATGACTTAGCATGAAATGTATATCATGCATAGTTCACAAATTACTTTGCAGCGTGGAAATGCATCATAATGTGTAAATCTATGAATTTTGATGGCCAATCTGCAAAAACTTTAGTACTAATACGTTTTGCTTTGTTACGCTAAAATGTTCACTTAAGAGTGTCAAAAACATACCACGCCTAAATAGATGTGTGGGCCTTGACTGAATGAGTACATCATTGCACATCTGTAAAGAGCTAATATCTCAGTCATGTACTTTGTCTTAACAGAAACACATTTGATACCAGGAAACGTGCTTAAACTGTTCTCATAATGACCAACTGTTGTTTAACTCTGAGTCTTTCCTCTGGAATTACATCATACACTTCTTTGAAAGTGCATATCAATACCAGGTTCTTCATACACATGGTACACATTGAAAGACATCTAAGCACGTCCCTGTTGGAGTACAGAAGAACACCAGACCTGTTTCACTGGTCTGTAGTTTAAAGCCATCCTCATGTGTATTTATATAATACATACATTCATTCTTATTAACAATTCCTGGGACCTCCAATAGGCTTTCCTTTCTTGTGACTACAAAAATGACATTTTTTCCTTTACTGAAAAACAACACTGAGTGTATTTCAGTAATGACTCAAGAAATGATCTGACTTTCATGTGCATTTCTTCTCTGTTCTGTAAGAAAGGGGTTTCCTGTTATCCATGCCAACACTTATTATTCCTAGTGGGCAAAAGTATGCCTGGATGACAAAACTACCATAATGATTGATCTATCCAGTCCAAATGAAGCAGACTATTCCCAGGAGTCTAAGTCACTCATCACCCTGACTGAAGAGAGGAAGATAGAATAAAATACCAGAAATGTGGTCAGGATGCATTCTGGTCTGAGAAAGCCGACTTAACTCCTAAGACAAATCTTTTAAAGATGCAGGATCCTTTGACAAGGAGATAACACTAATGAAGACTGTGGTACGACAGTATTTTGTACTTTTTTTTGGTTCTTTAAACACTGAAGGTGTGAAAGAGGTGGTTTTCTGGTCAGAACATTTGAGGATGTCGTGGGTCGCTACTGCAGCTTTCCTCTCTTCTACTGTCGCTTTCATTTGGCCACACAGCAGCTCTCTTATGTGCATCAGGCGAAACTTTAAATTTCCCTGCTGGTTTTGAAATTCAACTAAAGTTTCTCATTACCACTGCAGTCTCATTATTACATAAGGATAATCACAATAAGGCACTCCCTTTGAAACCCCCTTAAACTTCTCAATGAGGAATTTACATCAGTTGGTAGCCTTTATTCTATCTAAGGAAGTAAATATGTATAGCCCTCTGATACATGAATTTTACGTGTTCAAAGCTTATTATACAACTGAATTTACAAATCAGAAAGAACTGGAAAAATTGGTGTGTATATAAAAGCACATTTCCCTTGCTGGCCAAAGAACAATCAACTTATTCCACATATAACATGATAAGAAACAAAACCACTTTCTTGAGACCTGGTGTAAATTGAGCCCTGCCAACACTGCAGGCCTAGGATGACTGCAGCAAGAAGGGGATTAAGCGTGAGCTCCATGGGTGACTCCTCCAAAGAAGGTCCAAATTCCTTACTGTGCTTGGGGCAGATTAGAACTAGAACCTTTTCCCATTCACATGGTCCTCTCTGCCAACACACTCTTTATCCTAAATCAATCCAGGGTCTCTCTGTAGAATAAACACTACTCCCTGAGTCTGAGATTACTCCACGCTGCTCCGTATCCTCCATCCCCCATGAAATGATGATTGTAGGGGAAAAGGCTCTAAATCGCCTATAGAACACTATACTGCTTAGAGATTTTTTTTTTTTCTTTTTACGCATGTGGACATTGCTAGAGGCTTTATATCTTAAAGTGCAGATCTTATCTGATTAAGATCTGATTAAGATATTGTTCAGTTCTTCCTGGAGAAAGCAAGTTCTGATAAAATCAGCTCAACATTTAAGCATTCATTACAAGGCAGCTTGTTTCATCTGAAAACAATGATTTGTTTTAGCCCCAAAATAGTCTGTTTGACAATCTATCAAATACCAAACACAAAAGAAAGAACTGGTAATCAGACTGAATAAAAAAGTCATGTTATTCTAATGTTCAGATTATAATATGACTGTCATATTTTTATATTTGTTTTCAGGAGCTTGGCTGTGAGATACAGTAGTGCTCTGTGCCTTGAGTCTTTTCCCCCTTGCACTCTCCGCGCGTCACATGTGAGATCATCATACAAGATGATCTCACAGTTCCAAAACCACAGACCTTGTTCTTTGGGGCAAGATTCAACGTGCTGTAAAGACCTTGTCTGTGATTATACCATTCACCTCGTTTAAGGTGTTAGCTGCATGGTGTGAAGCAAGTTCATTGTTGAAAGGAACCTGTGTGAGTTCAGCTAAATACACAGTAATAATGAGGTCTGTTGAGGATTCCTGTAAATTCATTCTAAGAGGGAAAAAATGTAAAGCATAGTCTTAAAAAAACTGACTACAGAACCTTTGAACAGATATAAGAACCATTAAGAACAGTACTTTTTGTTTATTTTTCTTAAATTTTTCTTAAATTATATTAGTCATTACTATTATTACAACAGCTAACAGTGTAATACATACATTCTTTTAAAAAGAGGAAGAACAGACAAATAAAAAAAGTCACTGGATTTTATCTCATTTTCACCTGAACCATAATTAGGTTCACATTGTTAAAAATATAACAATATTTTTGCGTGAAATGGAAATGGTTCCACATTGTTTGTTTTAGTTGGAAAGTACAGCTCCAACTGCATTAAAGATGGGAGAACATGCTTCATGCTTCAGGACAGACAAATCTACGTGTGGTTTTACATGCACAGTGGTCCTAATTAGGGATTGAGATTGAGAGGTTCCGACAAAGGAAGCCCTGAGGCAACCTGGCTGGGTGGCCCACAACCTCTGCTCTCTCTCTGAACTGTCACGGCTTAGCCATGAATTCCATTCAAGCATGTAGAGGCAAAGAGGAACAAAACATAGTACCTGATCTCTCCAGAACACTCATCATGTGTTGTAAAGTAGCATCTGAGAATTATGAAGACATACATGGATGACATGCTGTAGCTACACAAAAACACTTCTGAAGTGTGAAAAGCCTCGCTCTGAGATTCAAGAAACAATTTTGGGTCAAACAGTGGGGGGGTGGGGGGTGTGTAGCTGGTGTTCCTCACTTGGCAAGAGTTCACTCTTTCCCCAGCTGAGAACGAGCAGAGACAACGGTCGGAGTCTTCAGAAAAATGCTGCCTTTCCTTCACAGTGCCGAACCCTGCTTCACATCTCACTAATGACAGACTCCCAGGCAGCTAACTGTTTCCAAAGCAAAGATGAGTAAAGCATGTAGGGGGTGGGAGGTTGGGGGGGGAGGGT
>JAOXYF010000017.1:4137610-4155580 GCA_028565775.1 Sternarchorhynchus goeldii
GAGAGGAGATAGATAGATAGATAGATAGATAGATAGATAGATAGATAGATAGATAGATAGATAGATAGATAGATAGAGTTTTATTGATCCCAGAGGGAAATTCAGGAGGGGTTTTACATAAATAAACAAACAAATAAATACTTCTGTGAATATTATCTGGACGTATGCCACCTTAGCAACACACCAGTGACATTTTTAAAGTATTCAGGTCTTGACATGAAAGTCCATACATGTTTTGATTGCGTTTTTAACTCTATGTTTCCCCCTACTGGTAAATCATAGTAACTGCAGTCTAAAAGTCTAGTGACAACAAATATCAGTTCAGTAAAGCCAATAGACTAATATAAAAATTATATGCGTTTAATATTAATGCTGTATACATGCATTAATAGTTTATAGAAGTTATTAAATAATTCTAAATTTTAAGGAAATTATCAGCAGCAAATTAAATCTCCTCAAACCCAGTTCAACCTAAGCACCTTTAATTCAGGCACACCAGGGAAGTCTTCACTTGGAATGTTCCAGTAAGATTCGCTAGTCACAAACAATAAACAGCGTTTCCCCTCTGCAGACTTATAAATCCACCAGATGGACAAGAAAGGCATTAAGCTCCATAAATGAAATCATTTTGTATTTCTCGTATACAAACTAAGCTGAACTACTCATAAAACACTGAGTACTGGGAAATGCAAACGCTAATCAAATAAAATAGCACCGATATCTACCGACACCCTGAAAATGAGTTTTTTGCAAATATATAATATATACAACACTAGCTGCTTAAACTTTGAACAAACATATAAGTAAATACACCCATACCACTGCTGTAGTAAAACACCCTCACCATTTAAGAAACACAGTCTTCTTATAAGCTAAAGCTGAGTATTTACTTAATTTTTTGTTACCAAACACAGAGGGGCTTGCAGTTAAAAACAAGGACCATGTTGAAAAGAGCCTTTGAAAAGTAACGCTCAAACCAAAACAAGGTTGTGCGCTTTGCTCCGCTGCCAGGAACAGCAAGGACACAATGTCTGTCAAATGGACTGTGACATTCCGAAGGATTTCTGTGTGAGCGGTAATTATGTTCTCTCCAGCTCAGCCGCGGGGGCTGAGGCCTGCGAATCCTTCCCACCCCACAGTTAACGACTGAGGCTCGGCCTCCCTCCCGCGCCCTCATCTTGCTGCGAGATAGAGCCAAGCAACAATCTCCCTCTGGTTATCTCTCTTCGCTCTTTCCGACATGGAGTTCCGAAGATCTCTGGGGTGCCTGTGCGTGGCTCTAATTCTGGATGTAATCAGTGCTGCGATATTAGAAGAGGATATCCCAGGGGATTCAGACGACAGGGATCTTAGCAAGGCCATTTTGGAGATGCTGCACATCAGTAAGCTGTCAGTGCCCCACCAGGGAAAGCCACACCCGTACATGAAACGGATTTACCAAATGCTGGCTGTGCAGGAGTCGAGACTGAGAAGTGACACCGATGGCATCCTGGTGCAAAGTTTCCGCAGTATCCAAGGTAAGAAGCTCTCTACGAGAACACTGAGAAATATTACGAGGTGAGTTTTGTGAAATGTAAACACATTTCCCAAAACAGCACAGCACAGCACAGCTCCACATAAAACGTCACAATTATCATTTTATGACTTCGCCTCACCTGACTTACGAAAGGTTCAAATCAGCTGCATCAATAGCTAATTGTGTTGATTTGTATGACTCTGTATGATTACTGTGATGTGTATAATTTGTATGATGACCAGGGGCAAAATACAACACTCCAGGCTGGATCTGGTTCAACGTGTCCCACCTCAGGTCCTCCATGACTGTTGCCGAGCTGATCTTACTGAGGAAGACCCTGCACCCTGAGCCCCTTAGTGTGACAGTTACCGTGCACAGCCTCTCGCCCGGAGCCGGCAACACCAGCGGGAGCGGCCCACTCTCAGAACACCTGCTGATCCTGGACCAGCTCCCGCCGTCAGGCTACGACGTGTTCAATGTGACGGCTGCGCTGAGACCGCCCCACCGCCGGCCCGACGCACTGGGATTCCAGCTGCGCTTTGGGGATGAAGGGGGGAGCCTAGTACTCCACGAGGCCCTGACGCAGAGCCTGTACTGCCTGAACAGGAGCTCGCCAAACCAGCCACTGCTGGTGGCCTACGGGGTCCGGCCAACGGAGTCACTGCCGGGGCTGAGTTTCGAACGCAGGCAGAGACACCGGTGCGGGTCCAGCGATCAGCAGGAGGAGCGGAAGACACGGCCCAGGCCACGAAGGAGCACCACTGGAACGGCATGCAGGCTTTACGAACACCACGTTAACATTCATGATAGTGAACTCAATCGGTGGATCCTGCAGCCAATGGAGTTTAACATCAGCTTCTGCAGGTGCTTCAATTTCTTCCTATTTTTTCTCTCTATTAAACTGAATCTTCCTAAAAATCTTCTTTAAAAAAAACCAAACAAACAAAAAAAAACTTTGCATGGCCTATCTGTCTATTTTGTAGGGGTATGTGCCTAAAGGAGAAGTCAAAAATCTCTGTGGGCATACAAAATCATAATAAAAAGCATAATGAAAATCATACACTCAAAAGGTATTGTCATTTCAAAGATTATTTAAAACGATTTCTCCCTTCATTTAAATGGCTTAATTGTTTATTAGCTTACCTGCTTGTAACCTTCTGTGCCCTTCCAGGTCGCTCTGCAGTCCACACGAGCAGGCTCCTCTCATGGTGATGTATCGAAGCGCCACAGATGATATCACCATAAAGGAGTTGAAAAACCTCAGGACAGAGAGCTGTGTCTGTCCATAAAAGACCAAATAATAACCCCTGACCTGAACCATTATTGCTGGCTCTTTAGGTAATGCCAGATCTCAGTACCCATCTTGATCACATAGTTATCAGCCAATTTATATAATATAATAATAATAAAGAACCGTAACCACTGGGTCTGGACACTGAACTAAAATCAATGAGACCAGCTCGCACATACATTTATAGTAATATTTTGACCACGGGGAGGCAGAAGACTGCAAAGTGTAAAAAGTAAAATGGAGTTAACAAAACAGCGATTTATCGTTCTAAAATGTGTAACTTTAAATAAAAGAGTGCATGTATGTTGTTATCTTGTGCATTACCTTACGTATTTTCGGTAATGTCGACTGCACGCAGATACGCGGTCCATGTCGAGATTAATTACATGCCTTGTAAATTTTAAAAGGATCCAGTAGTAGTAACTTTGCCTATTTTCAGTAGTTTCAAAAACTATTTTAAAACTCTAAAATGAAAATGGCCGGTCCTGGCCTACTTTACCCAAGGCAGGAAATCAGAAATCAGACCATATTTGTAAAATAACGTCTCTTTGTTAGACTTTCACATCATGTGTAAATATTCATATTCCCACCCATCGTCTATAGAGCTATAATGCACTTCCTTTAGGGAACACACTACGCAATTGGCTATGGCTACAGTCCATCAAAACCAGCCATGTCAAGTGTAGGGAAAACCAAGGGTTAAACCAACCGCAAAGAAAGGCCGTAATTCGTCGCTGTGTTTTGTTTTTTTTTGTTTTTTTTTAAGTCAGTTAACAGATTTTTAAACATGGCATGCCGAAGTCTTATGTATTTTAGGCGCTAATGTTCAACTGCGCCGAGGAAGATGGTCTACATTATGTCTCCTGCCTTTGGTTACTGACACGGGGGGGGGGGGGAGTTTTACAACGCTTTCCAGAAAGGGTAGCGATCAAGCCGAACCTGCTACTCTACAGATTTTATGTGACCCAGTAGTTAGTAGCTCACGAGAAGAAACGTAGCCTATGTGGAGCAGCACCAATGATGTCAGGAAAGCATTACAAGGGACATGAAGTCAGTTGCTGCATCAAATATTTCATATTTGGATTTAACATAATATTTTGGGTAAGAACATTTCCCCACCACGTTGGCTTTGTTCCGATTTTTTTATATCTTTCCTGAAATTCAAACTGAAGGCCATAATGCTCGGGCTCTGTTTTTCGGGTTCTGTGAAATATTATTTATTCACAACAAAACACGAGTTGTAGTTTGCGTGCGCAAAAGAATGACAACCATGTTTTCAACCACAAAAGAACCGGGTAGACTGCTGTCTAAGTCTGTTTTTAAAGGTTGTTCATTGAAGTAACATTTCGCTTTTGATGAAAAGCTAACTGTAGTATCCGTATTGTGTCAAGTGCGTTTCTGTGGGCACTGATAATCCGCTTTATTCGTGACTACGGACAAGTGTTTCTGGGCTTCCCCAAAGCACACTGTTGTTTCATGCAATGTACTCAAGTGATTATTTATTTCTCACATTCAGTATTTTTGTTGCATAATTTAAATCGACTAATTACTAGCTTACTGGAAAGTTTAGTCTTTGCAGCAGAGCAGCAGCGAAACTACAGTAACCCAGTAGCATCGACTCTTGTCTTTCGGTGTAAATACAATATTCAGTTGTGAGAGTAAGTGCACTGATGAGCAATAGTCCCGTCAATTTAAGAGAACCACTTCGTTACAGAAGGTTTCGTCTCCAGATTTAACCTGGGTTTCTGTGCCCTAGCAGGAAATGTGGATGTGATGTACTCAAATGAATTAGAACAGCGGTAGAAATCAATTTTAGGTTTTGGGAAGCATTTTATGTGCCATAAGATGTTTCGGCTTTACTATTCAACATATGTTTGGATCATATGCCTAATTAATAGAAGTTTAGTCATGTCATTTGTGTTATTTGTTGTCGCTTCGTAGAAATAACAGCCTCTTGATCGTCTCCAGCAAGGGATAAGGATTATAGTATTAGTTTAATGGGATCAGCTTCACTAAAGATTAATATAAACGTCTATATGTTAAATGAATTGGATTTTCTGAACATCTGGATTATCACATAACAGAAAACATCATAAAATACCAGAATCCTGTTCCTTCCATTGAAATGAAATAACCTCCGTTTGCCTCACTTCCCCTAGAAATGTATAGCAAGCAGACAAAATGTGCTGGTTCTCTTTTTCTGACGAGACAGCACAGCACATTCCTGATATGTTTGGTCAAACCGATGATTAAATACATAATTAGCGTGAAGTGTTTTTTGGTTTGGTTTTTTTTAATCAGATTCATACATGACCTCCAGCAGAACTCAGAGCATCAAGGACCTAAATCTGAATTCCAGCTGAGTGTTCCCCCAAGGGGGTGATTTTTGTCATCTTTAACCATCAGTTTTCCATGATTGAGTTGGGAATTTTGTAACACTGGTACAGTGTTGCTTGGTGTTGATCTTTTGCCTTGGTTGCACCAGAAAGTAATTAAACCTCCCTTTTAGAGTCGCACGAGACATTGGAAGTTCAGTTTCAATGTTTAAGCACAGTTAATTTCGCTTATCTAGAATACTGATTCAGTTGCCTTACATAGATTTATATATAGTATTCTAACTAGAAAAAAAGTCTTGCCAATTACACTGAAGTATGTTAAATAAAGCTGACTGTCTGATGTGATAAGCACACAGGTTTTTCATGCACAGAGACATAATTTGTACTGTGTACTCATCTATCTTAACATAATTTGGAGTCATAATACATGACTGTCCAGAGATAATTTAATAATCTGTATTTGTATGATGAGAGGCTTGCAGAGAGATATTGCAATGGTAGCTTATTTTGAGGACAAGAGCCTTGTTTTGTCTGTGTGTGTATCACATTTGTTCTTGTACTCTACTAGGAATTAAAATACAAACAAAAATCATGGGACAGTAAGGGGGGGGGGGGCAGGAGAAGAAATCTGAAAGATTCTTGTTTATAGTTCTGATAAATCTCATCAATAATGTCTCACACCTGAAAACCAAAGAAATGTCTGTTCTGCTGCCAGTGTCAAAAGAAGTCACTGAACGACCATAACAGGTAATTGGAATGAACATTTAGTTCCTTTTTTCGGTCCACTAGAATTCTGCTCTCTCTACACTGGTAAGTGTTGTGCATTTCCTTTTTTGATGGATGATATCCGGTCCATCCTTGAAGAAGCTTTTTCTTCAAGGATGATTGACAAAGGGATTTCATTATTGAAATGCGCCTCCATGAGCTCTCTCATCTCTGGAGGAGCTAGCTGGATATCACATAGTGGGGTTAGCTGAGAAAGAAGCAATATACACCTTGATTCCTGTGAAGAGTGGTTGTTCTCCCATTAATCATGTAAATAGCTAAATTGTTCTGCGGGTAGATTACAAGAATGATAAATTTAGTTTAGATTACATTTCTATCTGACTTGCTGTCTTGAAGTTTTTGATGTTTATGGTGATGAGGATTACTGTAATTATTATTAATCTTAACATTCCACTTTATCCAGTTGTTTAGGGCTGGATAAATGAACTGATATTATCAAGAATTATTTATTAGGTAGCTAGGAAGCATGGTAAGCCACATTTTAACATGCAAATAATTTCTCTGACATGCCATCAGGAAAAAAAATGCCTACCTTACTTTCTTTATGAGTGTATAAACTATACACTATATGAACGGTATAAAATATTCTTAAAACATTAGTGTGGATGAAACTGTCAGTTGTAAAGTACACGGTGGACTAATAGTTTGGCATACATGAGATCACTCTGATTCTCAAAGGTCATCACACAAGTGTGACCAGTGACCTGCAGTGGCTGGTGGTCCAGTGAAACCTGACCTGACTGGGTGTCCTGTTAAACATATTAGTGCTTTAGGCTGCTGTGTGTGTTGCCGCTTCAGTGACTAAGCAAATGTGAATACGTTTCATCTCCTTCAGAGAGCAGCAGCCTTCATCCTAACCCAACTTTTGCTCATAATGAAGCTTTGGCACACTGTGCTGAACAGTAAATCTACCCCACCCACTTTGCTCAGCCAAGGCAGGCTTAGCACCTAATCCCCAGGATCACTTTCATCTCGGACAGTGGAAGAACTTTTTTTCTTCTTTACAGTGTTTCAGAGAAGACTGGGGTTACCAGATCTCTAGGGCTGGAAGAGGCATTTTCTCTAACTAAGTGACTGATTAAGTACCGTTGTTGAACTTTCAGTCTAACTGAAATTTGAGCCAACAAGCAGTGAGTGATAACTGTGACACTTGGTGATATGCATGTGCTGCTTTTGTTCACAAATGAGTAAATCATTTAAGCTAGTTGAACTGTATTGGTACATGTGGAGGTGTGTCCTTTTTGGAAATATAATTGTTTAAATTTAATTTAGTGGTGTGAGGACATTGCTTGAATGGGTTTGTAGCTACAGTATATCCCAGAAATGAGTACATCCATTGTTAGGATACACAAATATGCTTTTTTTTAAACAAAAATCTAGAAAATACAATGGCATAGTACTGGCAGCTTTATTTAGTAGACATTTGACCAGTCCCAACATAATTTTATTACAAATGCAGATGAAAGAAATATTTAATACATTTGTTTACAAAGTAGTTGGACAATCAAAAATGAGTATACCCCCAATCAAATCTGGAAAATGTCATGAAACTAGTATTTTGTGTCCACTATTGCTATCCAAGACAGCTTTGACTCTCCTAGGCATATATTAGATCATTTTTTTGCATACTGTGCTGCCAGTATTACTCTACTTCTGGTAGATAACTTGCTTGAATGTTCTGTGGTCTGCTGGCTTCAACTTTTCACTTTAGAAAGTCCCCAAAGATGCTCATTGGCATTTAAATTGGGGCGACATATTTGGCCACTCCAAGACTTTCACCTTTCTGTGCTGTAAGAAGGCAGCTGTAGCCTAGCTGTGTGTTTGGGGTCATTGTCGTGCTGAAAAACTGCTCATTGACCCTACGCTCTCAGACAGGGTAATGTGCTCTTCCAAAATTTCAAAATTTCACAGTATTTCTCAACTTCTCAGTTATACTACTCCCTTGGCAGTCATACATCCCCAAACAAGCACATTTCCACCACCATGCTTTACTGTTAGGGCCATGCAGGGCCATGCATTTTTATCAAAGTAGTCTTCTCTCTGCCGGCGCAGCTTTTGGATACCATTTGGATACCATCTGATCCAAAGAGATTGATTTTGGTCTCGTCTGACCAAAGAAAGTGTTGGTATTTGGCAGCGTCTTTCAGAAAAAGCCTCTTGGTCTTTTTTGTGCTTGGGTTTTAGTAACAGTTTCCTACGTGGTCATTATCCACTGAATCCTTTCTTATGCAAGATACGCTTCACGGTACTTTTTGAAACTTTCACCGCAGTCTGCTACTATACGGAGTTGGCCAATTCTGAAGTGCGTGCTCTTTGGTTTCCTTCCAAAACTCGCAGTACATGGTGCTCATCACGAGGGGTGAGTTTAGGTCAGCTTATTTTTCACATTGCCAGTGTTCTGAAGAGTCTGAATTACCTTGCTGACAAGTAATGAGGAACTTTTGTTTGTATCCAAGGCCTCTCAGATGCAGCAAAATTATTTTTCTCAAATCTAAAGGAAGTTCTTTGCCATGTCGTGACATTTTAGAGACTTCAAAGAGCATAATGGTTTTATATGGATTGTACTTGCCCTATTTATATTCAGTTAGTGATCAGGATCAGTTGGCTTCACCTGCAAACACTGCTTTAATACACTGCTTTCAGTTTTAATTTGATTACTTATAAGTGTGTACTCATTTTTGAACTGACAAGGTTTCACATAATTACACCTTGACTTGTAACATACAGCTTCAAAGTAAATGTTATCTAGGAAGCAGTGAGTAATGTAAATATCTGCTACATTTGTTCACAGATAGCCTAGCTATGACCATGTCCTTTACCAACAGTTGCAAAATATTAACGGAAATTGTGCGATTTCACGTGTGTGTCATCTTGCTTAAAATATTTTTGGAATTCTTGAATGAAGGGATGCAAGGCAGCATTGCTGCATGAATGTGTTTGTAGCTTAAAAAAAAATGGCTATATTTATCTCTTATGTTGTTTACTTGGAGATACTTGAGTGATACGGTTTAGTTACATTCCAGTCTAGTTGTAGTTTATCTTTTTGGTCGTGTTCTGTGACCAAAAAGAAACAAGACACAGGGGCACCAACAGTTACAATCACAAAACACGTTACGGTGAGGTGGATAGACAACAAAAACGAAACCACCTGGTGCTAGTGCTCTGGGAACCACAGCGCCAGAAACAGTAATGGTAGAACGGTGAAGGAAAACAGTGATGGTTAAGGAAGGCCTTATTTTACAGGGTTTTGTAGTGGATTCAGGGACAGACCTCAAAATATAACTGGAAACATGTTACAGGAGTTATAGAGAGAATAGGAAGTTCCATAAAGTAATAACACAGGAGTTATTGGTCATGAGGCTTGTTTCCTCATGTCAGTGTAACGTATGAGCTGCTCTCCAAAGATGGGACCTTTTCCCTGTATTGTTCTATACTGAGGGCAAAAGTTGAACAAGGGTTTTATTACTTCAATGGTAAGGATATTTCAGAGCTTAGCAGCTAAATGTTTTAATGCTGCCTTCTGAGGAATATATTAATACCTTAAATGTTATTTCTCTGAGCCACTAAATGCCCAAAATCCATCTAAAACATTTGTGCATTTGAACGAGTTTTTTTTTATATGAGCTGTAGAGAGTAGTGAGCCAAAAAAAAAAAGATAAATCATTAACTCGCCTCCAAAAAACCTTTTCAACGCCCATTATAGTTTTATTTCTTGAAAAGAAAAAAAAAAAAAAAGACTGCTTATAGCTGCATTTACATGAGTAGTTTGTGCACACAAGAACTTCTGTGTGAAGTGTGGGCCTGAACTGATGAGGGTTGCCAATGAAAAGATAATCATTATGAGAGACAAAAATGGCCAATTCAAGGGAAATGACTGGGCAAAAGGGGCGTGGCCGAGGACAAGCTTGTGAACAGAATATTCTGGAACTTTATCAAGTCTGTTTTGGCATCAGAAAAAACACCTCAGTAAACAAAAGGGCTCATCTACTACAAGACCAACTGTGTACTTCTTCAAAGCACTCTCCTTGGGCCTTTGTTCTGCACTCTACTTCATGGTCTTAATCTTTGTCTTTCCTTGACTCTTCCTGTCTCTTTCTGTTTCTCTCTCTCTTTCTATCTATCTATTTCTCTGTTTGGCTGTTTGGTTCTTCAGACTCCCACCCCACCCCAAGGGGATAAAGAGACCAAATATCCGGCTTTCTGGGAAATACAAACCAGTTCATTTTCCCCCACAAACAATAAAATCATAGTGTCAGTTCAACTCTAAGCACTGTGTATCTGGAGATACATGCCAGAAGCACAAAGAAGCAGCGAATACATTTGTAACACTTATTATATTAAGCCCCACTGAGTTCCAAAGATCTTAGTAATGAGAGAATCCAGTCAAAATGTTAGATAAAGCAAGCTGGATAAAACCAAAGCTCAGCTGGATAAAGCATCTTAATTTACAGAGCTCAGTTCACACAGGCACCAGTGGAGCCTGAGAAAACCGTGTCAAGAAGTCCAACATACTTTCTGCTACAGAGTGATATAAGGGAATGTCTGAAAATGCAAGATTCTGACTGGAAAAGCTTAGAACAGCACCATCATTGCTTCAGGTTGTTCCCTATTCACAGCTAACAACATGGAGCACCAATGCCTATTCCACTTTTCTGGGTGCACCGTTGAGGTGCTGGTGTTGCTGAAAGGAGCCCTGCTGCCAAAGTACCAAAAGTTTCCCTCCCAGTTGCTGTGGTTCCCGGCGTAGCTGACAGAAAAATGGTTACAGTGAAGCCTCTGGGTACAACAGCTCATTCTAGTGCATATTTTGGTTACTAGGACAGGTATTTTCTAGCCAAATAGAGTTGAGTAAGAGGTTTGAAAGTAGGTAATAAAGTCCTTACTTCCTCAAGAGCTGTGTTTCCATACTTGCTGGCCACATATGTGAGTATTTCAATGTACTTGAATGTATTTGACTGTAAAAAGTGCTATAGAGGGACATCAATTACTTCCCAGTGCATCAATTACTAATTTCTTAATTAGTTTTTTTTTTTTTTTTCATTGAAATGATTTAACTGCTGCTTTGATTCAAAGAGACTTACAATTATGGCTGAATACATCTTGAGCAGTTGAGGGTTAAGGACTTTGCTCTGGGGTCAGCAGGGGCAACTTGACAGTGGTGGGGCTTGAATTGTCAACCTTCTGATTACTGGTTGAGGGTATTAACCATTGAGCTACCACTGCCCAAAAAGATTTGAAAAGTCTGACCACATTCCAACATTTAAGGTATTACATATTGGTTTACAGTTGCTAACTTTGGCTAAACTTAGCTTCCAAAGGAATTCATCCACTCCTTTCAGTCTCTCTCCTTCCAGGCAGGTTCCTCTTCAAAGCCTGTTCATTTCATCTGTCGTTCTATGTGATGTCCATGCACATGCAAAAGTAATTGACAAATATAGAAGACCACCTCTTTGCAAAGATTTTTTTTTTCCATTGAGCATTTATTTAGTGACAGTTATGTGCTTACTTAAATACATTTAACTATTTTAGATATCGGTGTGAGTATGAATTAACTTTGATTGTTTCAGGAATCATGGTTTTCCCACATCATCTGTACTGAAATTGGATTGTTGGATTGGACTGCTAGCTGTGTTTGTCATCTTTTACACACTAAAGCTAATGTTTAGGCTGGCAGGCAATTCCAAATCATAATCTAATCCTGTACTGTGAATAGATAGCATTATTTAATAGTTTAATAGGATTCTTCAAAGGTTTACTGGTCCTCTGGCTTTACAGAGAGTTTGGCATCTGTTTTACTTCCTATGTCTTTAAGAATTCACAGTCTTGGCTCAGCCAGTCTTGGTTTATCCAATGTTGGATTCCAAAATTCCTAAATCACTGATAATTTTGACACTCCCAAAATTTTTGTGTGTTGAGACACAGTCACTTTTAACTTATTTTCACTTAAATGTATCCAGGTGTCATTCTGAAACCATACTAACACCAGGGAGTTGTATATGATCGAGTCAGTACACTCTCCCACTCAATAACCTCTAGTTATATTTCTGTCCTTCTGCATTCTTTTGAAATCTAACTTTTTGTGTAAGTGGAGAGAAGGTCAAGGTAGTTTCTTCCTTTTAATGTAAGTGATTTTATTAATCTACTAGCCATTAAGGGAAAACATGGGACCCAAACATGGAACACCAATCGGGGAATGTAAACAAGTACTCGAAATAAAATGATGTGTGAACATGTTTTTCTGTTTTGCAGTTGCTGGGGGTGGCCTTCCTGGGGATCGGCCTGTGGGCGTGGAGTGAAAAGGTAAGAAACATGCGTCATGAAACAGGACCACCAGGCAGGCACAGCTTCACGAGACCACCATCCGCTACACAGCGTTTTTCACGCAAGGGTCAACAGTTCGTCATCTGAGAACGCTCAGAAATCCGAGGGAAGTAAAGAATTTGAGAGGTCCGCTCTGTCTTACTGCCGAGGAAAATGCCTTTCTAACTAGAGGCTTGCTGTCTTGCAAGCTAATCAGCTGCATAGAGGAGCAAAATAATTGTCCACTTTGTGCTTTGCAATTGTGTAGCCATAGCTAATATAAAAGTCCTTTTCTCTCTTTCACATCTCTTCTGGCCACTCAAGCACAGGTACACTTGAGTTTCTCAGCCCTTCACTGTGCATAAAGACTGACCCGCGTTTTTCTCTTTGATGTACCTGCAGGAGACTGCAATCTGGCCCTGCAATCTACACCTTCACCATTTAATTCAGGGGTAGAGAACAACCCTTTTGGTTGGGAAGGGCATCATATTTTATCTAATTCCGGTTATGTACAAAAAGGAGTGAAATATCACAGAGGAAATATCTCCTGTAACAGAATATAGGCGATGTTTGTGCCCAGCCGTGTTCCACCTCAACACGAACGTATGTGCCCCTCTCCCTGCAATATCCCACCTCAATATGAACTCAAACTTCACTTCTTCCCTCCCAGGAAAGAGTCATAGACATTTACAGACGTGGAGATTTTGTGATGTCTAATCCAACTCTTCCTTTTTCTCTAGCTTTATCTTTTGTTTTCACACAAACACACTCAAGAGGGGGTCACTCGCTGTTGGTACAAACTGTAACGTTGCACTAAAGGGGAACATTTAGTTCTAGCTGTAAAGATAAGTGTGTTGGGTGCAGGGCGGAGACTCGTGCTAAAACCCTGTGCGTGAGAAAGCTCAGTTTTATGTCAGTCAACCTCCCTGTAAAAGAAACGGTTCTGCTATCTGGGTTACGTCAAGCTGTGCTCGAGTCTTCCTGAATCATGTGCTTTTAAATCACTGTAGGATATCTCAAAGCTAACGGAGCAGCTTCTATATGTGTAGAGATCAACATAATGTTCTTTGAAGTAAGCATTCCTTTCGCTGAAAACTACAGACAAGTTTTGTATGGCGCAGGCCAAACATATGGCTGACTTAGTTATGTCAAATCAGTTGCAAATTGGCTACATATTCGAATTTGGTAGTCCCTATCTCTCTCTCTCTCTTTCTCTCACACACACACTCACTTTGTCGGTCTCTGTCTGTCTGTCAGGGCGTGCTCTCAAACATCTCCTCCATCACTGATCTGGGTGGATTTGACCCGGTCTGGCTCTTTTTGGTGGTGGGAGGGGTGATGTTCATCCTGGGTTTTGCTGGATGCATCGGAGCTCTGAGAGAGAACACCTTCCTGCTCAAATTTGTGAGTCCTGAGCCTTGGTCATTGTAGCAGTAGCTTTCCTTATCACAGGGATATTCCTTGTCTCAGGCTGTTTGTAAAATATCTTTATGTACTGTTACCCCAGCAATCTTTGTGTTACCACAGACAAAGTCTATGCCATGTCTTTGTGCTTCCTCTAATTAATGATGTGATGCACGTAGGGATCTTTTGTTAGATACATCCCCTCAGGGGACAGATCATCACTTCTGACCCATGTCCTTTCTCATGCCCATAGTAAATGTTTACTTATGCTGATGTCTGTTTACTTCATTAACTTGGCACCCTGGGGTTTTGTTTCACAAACATACAAACACAAGGCCATGACTTGGACACAAAATAATGATGAGTGCTGTTTTGTTTCCTTTGTTCTTGGCCTAGTTTTCTGTGTTCCTGGGGATTATATTCTTCCTGGAGCTGACAGCGGGAGTTCTTGCCTTTGTCTTCAAGGACTGGATCAAAGACCAGCTCAACTTCTTCATCAACAACAACATCAGAGCCTACAGAGATGACATCGACCTCCAGAATCTTATCGACTTCACACAGGAATATGTAAGAGCCAAAATTCTGTTTTTAAAGATCAAGTAAAATAAACCACGAGGTGACAGAGAAAAGAAAGACAAGTGGGGAGGGGGGGAAGGTAGTGAATGGGGGCATTAGGAAGAGAGAAAAAAAACAAGGAAAGAGAGCACCATCGTTGCATCCCTCGTCACTATGGAAAAGCATGGAGGCAGTTACCATAGCAACCGGCTCTACAGCTTGCTAGGACTAATAGGCTGAATCCTCACGTTATTACTCAAAACCTCTGTTTGCCAATGTGATCATAGGGAGGACATGACAGCGGGCAGCTTAGAGACCCATGAGTTCCATGTAATGAAGCTTCAACAACTGTTTCTTTTGATGCAGTGTTAGAAAAAACTGCAGACCCCTGGAATTTGACAAGTGACAAGTTTCTATACACTACATGTGGCATTCAATTAGATGATATTAAGCAATGGCTTCTTCAAAAACACAGAATGCAGATGAGTTGGTTTGGTAATATGTCCAAATCTCAGCTAAATTCTCAAAACAGTTTATACCATTTGATGAAAATTATTTATTACAGTATAATAAACTGAATCCACTTCATTAAAAAACTAAAACTGACCTCCTTCACATGCAAACATCTTTGCACACAGAGAAGATTGACACGCAGATGAATTTTCTAGGTCCATGATCACTTACAAAGCAGTGCTGTGTGACCTTTGTGCCTTTAAGCATCTCCCTGACAAATGGCCCTCCCTGGACAAACGTGAGCCAAAGCACTCTGTTAGTTCGGATTACAAGCATGGCTCACAGTGGCACAAGATTTACTTTTGTGTACCAATAAATTTGTTCCTTTTACTAAGAAGAAGCCATTAGCTGGATGCTGCCTGCTGTGGCCCTTTAATGTGGGGTTTGTTTGTTTGATTGTTTGTTTTAATGCCAATCATCACTCAGAGCATGTTTTTTTTTTTTTATATGGTAGGTGTATCTCCATTGTTCATTGTTGCGGTTTTATTTTTGCGCCCAGTGGGAGTGTTGTGGTGCATTTGGAGCCGATGACTGGAACCTCAACATCTACTTCAACTGCACGGACACCAACCCGAGCAGAGAGAAGTGCGGTGTGCCCTTCTCCTGCTGCACCAAGGACCCCGCGGTAAGCCAGCAAAAAGGATACCGGCGGTAAACCAGCGGTAGGCACGTGATTTTTGACTTGCCGGGATGAGCAAGAAAACCAGAAAGTAAAAAAAAAAAACACACACACAAAAAAGATACTTCCACAGTAAACAAGTGCCCGTGAGTCAGGGGAAGGGCATCTGAGGCGATCCGCATCGCTTAACGCTCCGAGTTACAAACATCCTAAATCATCGGCTGAAGGCCTGTGGCCTTTTTTCTGGGTGAAGCTTTTCATCTGTCAGACCGAGACATGGGGCGTCTGCATAGAGGATGAACAGGAACTGAACAGGCGAACACAAGCCAGTGAAAACGGCCCATCATGAAGGGCTACGGCATATCTGGAATTAGTCTTTGAGAGTCTGGAAAGGTCAGGCAGGGAAATCTCTTTCCTGCTTGCTATCTGTCCCAACCGTTCGTGCCATAGTGCCGTCTTGGAGCCCCCCTCGGCAACTAAGACTTCCTGTCCGCTTTCTCCGAATTTTCAGAACCGTGATTATTTATAGTCCTGTTTCCTGTTTTATGTGGGTTTTTTTCGTTTGTGTTTTTTTTTTTTAGGAGGATGTCATCAACACACAATGCGGATATGATGTCCGAGCCAAACCGGTACGTCAGCGCCATGTCTATTCGATCCTTCTCTCTCTCTCTCTCTCTCTCTTTTCTCTCTCTTTCTCCCCCCTCCCTCCCCAGTCGTTCCCTCGTTTCCTGTTTGTAAGCGCAGTCACAGTATAACTGCTCCTACGTGCAGCGCCTCTGCTGTGTAGCTGCACTGACCCATAGTGAGCATGAAGTCACAGCAGAAACTTCAACTCTACCTCTATAATGCAGCCCAAGTCTGTACAAGAACTAAAGTGCATAAACACGTACCCAAAATAGTAAAGTTAAAAGGTATCCTTGTGCCATAGGCACCCATTCATCCTTAATCACTGAATGGTACTTCATGAGTATGCAGGTGAAAACCTAAGGTGAGAGTTGTCCCGCAGAAAGCGCCACCTGCAGGCCATGATGCGACTGCGCGGCATAAGAGAGCTCTGTGTACGGCCTTTTAATCACGTCATATAAAAAAAAAGAACAGAGTGCATATTACCAGGGATGTCTAAGCTCGCGTTAGTTCGTTATTCGGGTGTCGGTTTGGACCTTGAGATTGCTGTTTTGCTTCTGCAGGATGCTGAGCAGAAAACCTACATTCACGTCAAAGGCTGCGTGCCGCAGTTTGAGAAGTGGCTCCAGGACAACCTGACGGTAGTGGCAGGCATTTTCATAGGAATTGCACTCCTGCAGGTGAAGCCACTAACTCTCCAAATTGCTGCTTTACATGCACAAATAACAGTTACAACAGTAATAATCATTTACATTTATATTTAGATTAGTATTTACATTTATTATAAATTCTACCTCAAATGAATGTATTTTTTATACTTTTCTTTATTTTTATTTAAAACAGTGCAGCTGTCTGAATTTCCTGTCTGTTTGACAGATATTTGGCATATGCCTGGCCCAGAACCTCGTGAGTGATATCGAGGCAGTGCAGGCGAGCTGGTAAGTAAATAATGGTGCATGTTGATGGGGCTCTAGTTGCAGTATGTTGAGCTCCGCCTCCTCACCCCTGTCTCCGCCCACAGCCAGCTGAGCTCTTTCCTGTAGTGGGCTGGTAGTAGGGCCTCCTGGGTTGGCTTCCCAAAAATAGCAGCTGGGGAAGCAGTCATGGATCAGTTTTTAGTGTGTCCTGAGAGTTTTTGAGGCCATAAATCGGACAGATGCACATTTAACTTTCTAGGCTGCCACCATGTGGACAGTATGAGAACTTTAGAATGAGCTTTCCCCTACAGGCATTTTCAAACATTATTAAGTTGATAATTGATCTAGGTGCTATACACAAATCAAATAAAACCACAAAAAAAATCTATGCACAGTAATCACACATGTAAATTATATAGTAGTGTATTATTCAGTGTATTTTTATTTTTTAATTACTATTTTAAATAAACCTGAAGTATTGTGGTTATTTTAATAATTTATTTCTAAAATAAATTATTTTTTAATAAAAATTATGTAAAAGAAAATGAATAACTTTCCATACTGAGTCACAGGTAGGATACAGCATAAGATACCAAGAGGCTTTTCTTACGGTCTTTAAAACCGCTTTCTTTATGTCTGTGAGCTCTGCAGGGGGTCACTCTTCGCCTTAACTGAGTTCGGCCCCCACGGTGTGTGTGAGGCACTACCATGGTTACAGCTATACTGGCTCACCTCAGCACTTCGCTTTTTCTCCGTCACATCTCTGCCAATGTGCTGAGCAAGGGGCCAAACGCCCACCTAGCAGGGCAAGAGTACGGCCCTCTTGTTCCTCCCCTGCCTCTGCCGAGGCTCCTGACGTGGACGGCTTTGCGAGCGTCTCCTCACACAGTCACAAAATCCTCTGCTGGAGTTTCATATATTACAAATGATAAATAACCCAGAAGATATGTTGGAAAGAAATTGTAAGGCATCAACATCACTAATTGTTACTGCATTATATACTGCTCAAAAAAAATAAAGGGAACACCGAAGTAACACATCCTAGATCTCAATGAATGAAATATTCCAGTTGAAAATCTTTATTCATTACATAGTGGAATGTGTTGAGG
>JAOXYF010000017.1:4155680-4167376 GCA_028565775.1 Sternarchorhynchus goeldii
CTTCAAAATTATTATAAATAAAAAAATTATTGTAATGTAAATCAAAATTATTATCCCATGGAGGTCTGGATTTGGAACTATACTCAAAATAAAAGTGGAAAATCTAATTACAGATTTCAGTGGAAGTGCCTCAAGTTTGAGCAGAAACGTGGATATTAATGGCCTGCTGGAGGTCATTTTGCAGGACTCTGGCTCAGTCTTGTTTCTTTGAGTAGTGTAGCTATGAGTTTCTGGTTCCTTTTGGTTTTTTTCCCCAATACACTAAAATGTCAGTCTGCATACAAATGCTAATCAGTAATTAATTATTCATGAGGTTAATAAAGTTTAATCACCAGAGGTAAAATAGCTTTATGGATCTCAATCTGAAGTAACCCACAGCACGTCTGCGGTCAGTCTGGATCGATCTCCAGTTTATTCCGATAGATGACGCGTCTTGGTTCAGGATGTGTTTTAATGCAGTATGGGAACAGCTTGATGCATGTTTCCTCTACTTCTCCACATTATTCCTGCCTTCCTTACCCAACTGTCTTCATCCTCCAGGTTCCCTCCGTTGTACATGCGCAGCCACCCTTTGACCCCCGCATCTCCCACTGTACTCTTTACAGGACTGCCTTGCTCCAACCTTGCTAACAACTCACTGGCTCCATCAGTCCTGTCCTCCTCAGAGAATTATGGGGGATTTCTCTCCCCAGACAGTAATTGCACACTCAGTAGTTTTTCTCCCAGTCATTTCGGTAAAGGCTTTAAGTCACTAGATAATGACAGTTTTGTTGATCAGGTTCCTTTCCTAAGCACGTTTGAAATGAAAGAATCACTGTTAGGTTAAAGTGCTAACTATTACGTTTAACATGTTGGTGTTTACATAGGAAACATAGCTGTTTTAATACCAGTTCTGCACATTTTAATGAGAACACAAGTATTAATGCAAATTCCATTTAATAAAATCGTGTGTAGTTATTTGCAAATACAGTGCATTAAATATTACCTGAGGTGTTCCCACAGAATTTACCAGAAATGGGCAATATTCCTTGGTGATGCTCTGCCAGGCCCATTTTCAGTTTATCTTTGGCCCTTTGTCTGATGGAAGGCCAGGTGATCAGGAAAAAAAACTCCAGTTACTTTATAAGTTAGTACTGAGATATTGTCCTCCTTTAACATGCAGCCAAATCCACTTTTGTTTTGAGGTGGCTGATTGGATCTGAGCAGTAAAGATGCTTCTGTACACTTAGGTGTTTATCCTGCTGTTGTTGGCTATATCTTCCGTAAAGTCCAGAGAAACATTGCCACCTGTGTTTAGCAATTCACTGATTTAAACAGCCAAGTTTCAAAAATAGGACCGTCTGCTCTGAATTATGAGCATTGCCTTTTGCTTCCTCCGTGCTTTTCTCCCCCCGTTATTCTTCATCTAAACCCTGTGCATAAAACTCTGAACTCAGAACATTTTCTTTTTACAGGTTCGAGGTCTTGAGTTTATGCTGTTGTCGATCTAGAATAAGAATACATCTTGGATGGTGATCTTAATCTGTTCAGTGGTTTGTCTTCATCAAATAATTGTATAATTAGGATCCTATTCAGTCTTACAGAATTGTATAACATAAACTTCCAACTATTAAACTTCTCCTTTCCTGTTGGAATAAGTTTACTTGGTGTTTTATATCTAACACTGGTTCTGGATAATTCAACAAAAATGGCATTGCTTTGGGTAGGAATTGCTACAGAAGTGCTACAACTGTTTTCAAAGTTCATCTTATAAAATGATTAGCCAGCCCTTTATGACATCATCATGACTTCATGACACGGATCTATTAATAAACATTAACAAACGGAGGAATCCAATTGATTCCTGCAGCTGGGTAGTCGGGTTTTGTGAGCTGCCCAAGACTGACACTGAAGGTGAATGAACACATTTCACCTGCTTATTCATGTCCTCCTCTTTCCTCTTTCCTCCTTTTTGTGCAGTTTGTTCACCTGAAGTTGTGGCTAATGGTCCCGCAGACTTTAAAGGTAACGGAAAACCTGAAGCACTTTTACTTACAAGACTGCACAGCTAAAGATGTCCTACCATAAAGAATCCGTGGCTAAACTTTCTTGTTTTCAACCCAGCAGCCCTACGCCGAAGTGACAGCACGACTCTGCACGCCAAGTTCACTGGGTCGTGCGTGTGTAAATGTGATGTGCACCATTATCTTTTACGCTGTGAAATACAGTGTTTTATCCTTGACTTTCATGTCAGTCATGTAAGAATTGTGTAAAAAAAAAAAAAAGTGTGGCTGTGTGTGTAATGTCTGTGTGACTGTGTTTGGGAGTTAGTTGGGGGAATGTGAAGGTGCTGTGAGTGGATGTTTGGTGGACCATGAGTGTGGTGTGTGTGTGTGTGTGTTTGGGTGCTGTAAGAGTGCTGTAACTGTATGGGGGCACTGAGGATTGTGTCTGAATACACTGCATGTCTCTCAGTGACGGTGAGCGTCCAATCTTAAGTTTATGATTAACACTGTTTCCCTTGTGTATAAAGTCAGCTGTAAATGTGGTTTTACTCACTGAGATCTTGGGGAAATTGTAGTGCTACACGGAGCTCTTGGCCCAGTTCAACGACAGTGGTTATATTGGTAATTGTGCATACTGCTGATTTCATCAGCTTGTGTTTTTCTTTTGTATTCTCCACAATTTCAAAATGTCAGTCTTTTTTTTTCTTCTTATATGAATGTTTGAACCCCATTTAAACTTGTATGGTTGTTACTGGTATCCTAATGTCTCAACAGGTCTAGTTATTCTGCAGCTATTCACAGTCCACAATCCTTTGAGAACATGGTACAGAATCAAAAGATAAGACAGAAGTGGTTTATAAACTAATCAGAATTACTATTTCAGATGTCAGGGTTATAGTTGACACTAAATGCAAGTATAAAATGACTTTTTAAAAATATATTTGGCGCGTTCTCTGCATAGCATAGAATGAGGTCATTTTCATTTTGACAGCAATGTAAATAATTAATCTGTAAAGAATTAATCTGAATTCAGAATATAAAACTGGATTCACAAAAGACGGCACACTTTGATGTCTCTTGAACAGTTTCTATAGAAGCCAAGTATTTTTGAAGTAATTTCATACAGCTTTCCATACAAAAACACTCCTTTCACAGATACTTTATTTAAAGCATTAAAATGGACTGTAAAATTGAACAAAACCAAATGTATTAATTTTAAGGATGTTTACCTATAGGAGTACCTTTCTTTAATGCAGGTTGTCATTACAGTAATCACAATGACTACTTGTAGAGTTTGGGACAATCCCAGTAAAAGTGGTCTGTGCCAAAATCTGTCTTGTCTGTACTTATTCGTTTTGCCAAATAAACCAAGATGATTTAATGTGCTGACCTGCTGATATTGTGAAGAATGGCATTATCATTAAAACAGAAAGGGATCACTAGATTGGTTTGTGTAATGATTAATAAACAGTACTGTGGGAAGATTGGCTTTTTGCCTGTAGAACCTCTATTCTAATACTTAAATACTCTACCAAAAGGTGAGTGTGTTTGCAAAAGCCGATGACAGTAAACCCTCTATCTATCTAATATATATATACACACACACACTATATTGCTTAAAGTATTCGCTCACCAATTCATATGACTGCACCCATGCACAAAGCAAGGTCCATAAAGACATGGATGAACTTGACTGGCCTGCAGAGTCCTGACCTCAACCTGACAGAACACCTTTGGGATGAATTAGAGCGGAGATTGAGAGCCAGGACTTCTCGTCCAACATCAGTATGCGACCTCACAAATGCGCTTATGGAACGATGGTCAAACATCCCCATAAACACACTCCTAAACCTTGTGGACAGCCTTCCCAGAAGAGTTGAAGCTGTTCTAGCTGCAAAGGTGGACCAACGTCATATTGAACCCTATGGATTAGGAATGGGATGTCACTTAAGCTCATATGTGGGTCCAGGAAGGTGAGCGAATACTTTTGGCAATATAGTGTATCTATATGTGTGTGTATATATAAATTCCAATCATACATTAAAATGTTATATATAGCAAATGTATTGTAATTAACATATAACAATCTATTGTGCTCTAAATATACACATAGATAAAAAGTTTAGGTAATTTTTGCAGTGTGAACTCGACCCTTCATTGAAATATCACACTACCGTCTCCTTACACTTCCAGTGCTGTCTTCTGTTTTCATACAGGTTACAATATAGGTACAATATAGGTTGTTGGGCAAAGGCACGGGGATCCCTATCACACTCTAACCTTCAAGCAAATAGCTCTGATAAACCATGCCTGTGCCTGGATGATAAAAGGAGACGAGACCCACGTACCCACCCGGGTTCTACAAGTACTGTCCAAGTGCAGACCAGACGCGCAATGGTTGTGTGATGCACTGTGGAAGTCATCTGTGAGTGCTGTAAAGTGTCCTTGAGTACTAGAAAGGTGCTATATAAATGGAAAATTCATACATCATTGTTACCTCAAGAGTTTGGCCACGGAAGAGCATCTCACACAGCATGTCTGTTTCAATCTGTCTGGGAGGAAACTTTGAGCCTGACATTAGCCTACTTCTCAATAGACTCTTAAAAGATTTAACATCAGTATGAATAGGCTAATCTGCCTGTAGGCATGTTTTTCATTCAAATTTTTCGCTAATATGCACCAAAAACTAAGATGCCGTTTCTTTGAGGGACTGCTTGAATGCAAGGTTGTTGGCTCACTCTGTAGCTTGTATGTAAGATGGAGGAGAGGAATACACAGAGAGAGATTGAGATTAACTGTAGCACTTAGGGCTCAATAACAGACATGGCTTCCCTGTGTTTTGTAACGATGGGATTTGTTTTGTTTTTGTGTTCCCATGGCCACAGGGGAGGATAGACTACAGATCTGGAACTTCTATGATCCACCCTTATCCTTTCCTGTTGACGTCTATGATCCCTACATGTTTGCTTTTTGTGTTTTTAAGCAGATGTAAGTGTTGATTGGAGTATTCCCAACTGAACATACAGATTTGGCTCCCTTATGAAAAGGAATTCTACAGACAAGATGGTAACGGGCTTGATATTTCAGTGGCAGTAGAGCTTGTATTGTTCCAGTCTGTGCTTGTATCGATTACAAAAAAGAGAGAGAGAGAGATTGATTATGGATTCAATAATCTTTTAAACTGGCTAACATTAATTTACAGAAGAGCCCATTAATCTTAAATCGAACCAAAAGTCATAAAACAGGGTATTCATCGCCAGCAATTGTCTTTAATAATCAGAGTCTCAGTCTCCCAAATGTACAATTCATCAATTACATTTACAACAACTAGTTGGGTTTATATTTTTTAATGCGGTTGCTATGAATATGTCGGATTGCTGTGTGGTTCATTAAGGGTACAAACCTGACACACAATCATTTACTGGAGAAAGAAGGAAAGGCCACATGAGGTTTAGTGCAGCAGTCCGGAGTGCTCTGCCGCAAGAGGCTGCGACAAGGCAAAGCCGGACACGTGCAAAATCCACCTCAGCAGAGAAGAATGGACCACAGTATCGAACGCACGTGTGATAGAATGGACCACAGTATCGAACGCACGTGTGATAGAGAGCACAGGAACAGAGTCCGTAGAGTCCATTCTCTGAGACGCTCCAGCTGAGCCGCACGTTCGCTCAACGCCAGGATCGTTGTCTGTGAGTAACTGGCAGTATTTCAGCCACCATTTGAAGAACACGCGTGCACACACACACAAACGCGCGCGCAAGCAGGACCGCGTGCACACGCACATGCACACCAACTCGCCTAAGCCCTTTCGTGATATTTCACATGATGCACTCCTCTATGGATCTTTAAATAATCCACACGTCACTTTGCTAATCAGTGTTATTACTCTTGCTGTAATGGCAGTCACGTCATCCGCAGGGCTCCATCCCAAAAGATTATACATTAAAAAGTTATTGACTGGTGAAACTGCTGCCACAAAACCCAAGTCTTCCTCTTCTGGCAACAATGGCTCAACTAACACCCATGATCATAATTAGGGTTATGGTGTTCAGACAATATCCATGAACTCATGTGACAAAAAGTCCCACACTCATTCATTGGTACCAAGACAAGATTATTTGTCCAAATGTCCATATGACAATAATATTTCAAAAATGCAAACAGACTAGTGAAATGGAAGTAGCTCTTGCCAGTAAAGTGACTTCATAAATAGGAACATGGGTCTCACTAAGACCAGGAGGTATAACAAAAAGGGTCTGCTCAAGTCCAGACGTCCCATATACAGTACAAACGCATCTTCATCTCTACTCAGACAGGTCAAAGGCAGGTGGGAGGGTCGGAGGGGAGATCGGTGTATCGTACAAGCAAGGTCTGGCTAGCTGAACACGGATACACCATTAAATCAGACTAGATAAAAAACATGCAGGTCTGAAAGTTGGTTGGTACTCAAGCTACACGCAACACATGGGGTTTACACAGCATGGATGTATGGCTGCACTAGTTCCTCCTCTAGCCCTCATACAGTTATTGTCTAGTTGTGTGTGTGAAGATTTGCGTTTTTTTTTTTATTTTATTTTTTTTTTTTTTTGCATTTTTAAAACCGTCTTTGTCGTCCTTGGTGAGATGCGGACGTTTCGTTCGTATCACAGCTGCGGTCAGGTTAAAAGAAACTGCGCCCTCTGGTGGTCTATCTGCGGGTTTCAGGAAGGCATGCACACAGGCAGCATGGGGGCGGGGAGGAGTCGTTAGAGCAGGGAAGGGTGTGGGCCTGGGGAATGGGATACCTTGGCACATAACAGTGGGAGATGGTGAGGCTAGTAGGAGGTCAAGGGCGTGTACAGGAAGGGTTGGCAGGCAGAGAGGATAGAGTGTGTGTGTGTGTGTGTGTGTGTGTGTGTGATGTGTGTAGTGTGTGTGAGGGTGGGATGTCTGTGGGTATAAGAGTCCTTTAGCTCTGTGCCGTTAGCCTCTGTTCTGTGAGCGAGGCCTGGTGTGACACCGTTTTGTTCTCATGGGTGCGTAGTTTGGACACCACGTCAATAAAGGCCAAGCTCTGCACTTCTTTATGAAGCGGCTCTGCAGGCAGACAAACAGATAGACACAAAGAGAGAGACAGACAGACAGACAGAGACAAAGAGCCAGAACGAAACACGATGAGTGCATGAACCAAGCAAACTTCCAAAAAATCTTTTAAGCATTCTGTAGTCATTTTTCCTAGCCTCTACAAAACTCCCATCAATTACATCCGATATCATTCATTCCAGCACGTAAGGATGTACTTCCAGTCCGGGATGGGAGGGTGCCTCCCTCACCTGAGCCCATGACGGAGCAGATGAGGATCATGGAGTTGTATTTGATCTCTGGAGCACTCTTCTCTTCCATCAGAAGCTTGTGCAGTACCTGCACCAGTGTGGCCCCGACAAAATCCTTCTCCGCTGAATCTATTACAAGTCAGACAGAAACTTTTAACATTCAAATAAAATAAAATAAGGCTTTGCTTCCAACCACAAGAAGCCTTGAATTTCAAACTGTGTGTGAAATTAGGTGTGTGGTTTCATGGATTGAGATGGCTACTCTATAAAGTAAGCAGCAAGTGGTAATACATTTAATCTGATCCTAGCCTTAATGCGGACTTTCAGAACCAGCCCCTAGGGAATGTTTTATCAGCATGTTGATTCAGCGCATGTAAATTCACCAGTATTACACACCCAGCACATGCATTATGAGTCCAAGTCTGTTACCCAGGTCTAGTGCTGCTATGAGACCCAAGGCCACCAGCGCTTCATTCTGCATGATCATGTGTTCACTTGTTGCCATGGTCACCAAGTGCTTTACACCACCACACTGAATGACTGTCCGAACAACTTCCTGTTTGAAAGCAAAAAAACATTAACAGTAATATGAATTACTGCAATATATTCTCTAGTTGCCCAAGTGTACATACATCGAGTGTGTGTGCGTCTGTCTCTCTCAGACCTTTGACTTGCTGTGTCGAATGAGTGCTGAGAGGAGGCGATTGGATTCTCCCATCACTCCTGCATGGTCTTTGGCCTCACACCATTCCACCAGCCTCCCCACCAGCTTACGGTTTGTACCCAACTGCTCCGCAGCATCTGCTACAAACACACACACAGAACAGGATACGCAACTTCCCAAATATATATATATAAAACAAACCTTCAGGTGACATATTGTAGACTATGCTACCAAAAAACATACAGATAAGCACATCCTTATACTGATTACTCTTTGCCTCCCCTTCTCACCACAAATCAGATGCCTGTTGAAATCTTATGCAGCTTGAAGACAACACTGTCAAACTTCTTCACTTTCTGAACTTAAGGAGTGAGTGTTGAGCATGACTGCATGACTCCTGTGACCCCGCCCACTCTGACCGCCACCGCCCCCCCCACACCCCTACAGTGACCCGCCCACTGGGTGGGTTCATGGATATTGCAGGGCGGAATGGAGGGAGTTAAACATTAGTTAAATATAACATTGAGGGTATGCGATGTTACAGTTTGATCACATTTATACATCCACCACAGAAGACAAGCAATTGAAAAATGATTCATACTAGTTACCTTTCCTTATTTTTTTTTCTATTTGTGAGTATTTGAACTTTTCAAAGTAACACTAAGACAAAACTCCTCAGAAACATGTTCTAGATGAAAAAGTTCTGCGATTCCATCCGTATTCTCTTCATTGCAAAAATAACAGGGCTCTACTGGGGTGTCCGTGATTGCTTCCAGTGCACCTCATTTTCGCTCACCCACCGTTATGCACCACACTGGGGAAACTTGCTATAAGTCTGATGAGCTTTCGCAAGAGATGTGAATGCGGTCCTACTTTCCCTGAACGAGGGCCCAACACGTTTCCTATGCCCCTTTTGTCCAATTATTCAGAAGGAAACGAGTCACAGGTGCAGCTACCTTGTGTGTCGATTAGCATCCGTAATGTTCCCAACAGCTTGAACTGAACTGGTGGCATCTCGGACGGGAGGAACCTCAGCACCACGTCGGTCACGCCGGCCTTAAGCATCTTAGACTTGTTCACCACTGATAACGAGAAAGGGGCAAATGTACAGCCATGTTAATAACCCAGGAAGAGGAGCAGCATGAAACACAGAGTCAGGCGAGGAGGCATGGCACGGCACTGACCAGGGATGGCCAGGTTCCTCAGGGCGCTGAGGGCGGCGTGCTGCACGGTGACGTTGCCTTCCTCCACGTGTCTGTCCAGAAGGTCCAGCAGCATCTGCACGATTCCCGTGTCCACCATGTGGATACAGTTCCCATCTGACAGCGGGAGGAGACAACGCACTTCAGCAAAAACTGCTCAGGCTAAGACTCTAAAAGTAAATTCATTGCCTCAGGATATTGTGTGAATTATAAAATAGAACATAAATATATCCACTCAAAATTGTTTTCAGCATAAAATTGTAATTCTACGACTAGTGTTATATATCCTGGCTGTTGGTTTCCTGGCTGTATTAACTTCAGTTGCCTGTGCTGCACAGAAACAGAAACGTAGAAAATGAGTTTGTGTTTCTTTAAAGGTAAAAAGCTTTTCTTTTAAAGGTTCATTCCAATGCATAAGGTCATATAGGAACAGTCCTACTGAGGCATGTATCTTTATAAACATTCAGGCATCTCAAAGGAATCCTCAGCACACTGTCCAGGCCTTTTTTGGACATCCCAGAGCATGCATTACTTGGTATGCATGTCTGTATCTGGCATGTTTTAACACTTAATCAGAGTAAAGGCAATGGTATCAGACAGACATCATTGATCTTCAGCACTGGGGAAAATGAAGGACGTCATCCACACTGATGCATAGTAACAACCTCCCAGCTCACCGTTGCGGGCGAAGTTGGCGATTGCCAAGGCACCAGCTAGTTGAAGCTGGTGGCTGTTAGATGGAACCCAGGAAAGAACCCTCTGGAACACACTTCCTTTACCCCCATCAAACAGTTTTTGCATTGACTCATCTGGGGGGGAAAAAGAAAGAATTGTCTGCCATATTCATCTCCAACATCTCAGAACTTCTCAGCTTCTCTGCGCAAATGTTTCTGCCACGTTTCCAGTGCCTTCTTTAATGACCTGTTTGTTTGTTTTTTAAGGGTGGAGGTATATAGGTGTTTTGTGTTAAAGACATATAGATATATCAGTGCATGCTGTGATTTATACTGTTAATGCACTTTAAGATGTAAATATTTCCAGTTAATGTCTGTACAGTCAATGTTTGGACAAATAGGTAACTCATGAAAGAGCCCAGTTAAGATACAAGACCAGAACAATCAGTCAGCTGACTTACAACAGAGAATACAACAGTGGTGCCAGCAGTGGTGAATCTTACCAAGGGCTGCTGTATATAATTGACTGTGTGCCAGTCAATCACATAGAGCAGTACAATAGGTATACGTAATAAAATCAAAACCCAGCACATTCTAATATAGGAAATAGCTGGATTATAATGAGATTTTATCTAATTAATCCTCAAAGCCCTAGTCAAAGTATTACTGTGGTATACTCTAATGACTCATGCAGCAACTGCGGCATAAAACGAAGCCTCCACATACACAAAGCAGCTCAACCAACGCGACTGAGACACACGCAGAATTAAACACTGCACTCTGATTTGAGGAAGTATCCCAGAAGCCCCTGTCTACACTAAAGGGGAGCCAGAAGTAAGAGCTCCCTTCTATACATAAAATGACACCCAGTGGGAGCGTTAGCACCCTGCACACCGTTCAGCCAGCATTAATTATTCAGCCAGAGATGAAAAATGCATCATGTTCTGGCACTCCTACCTGCTAAGCAGAGAGAACTGGGAAACACAGCACATCTATATCAGTAGAGGGGGTTCACTGCCTTTCCTTGAGTCAGGACGACTGCTGACATACCTCCAACACAGCTACTGTCTATGGTGATACTGTCTATATTAGGTAGTGTTTCACTTCAAATCCATTGTGCTGGGGTAGGAAGTCAAAACCCAGACATTTTGGCTATACTTTATATACTTATGGACTGCACTATATTTTGTACGTATTGGAAGATGCCACTGTAGATGAGGCTTCAGTCATGGATGGATTGCCTGTATAAACATCTACTAAAATAATTAAAATTAAAGTAGGGTCAAAAAGTCCTCCTAATTTATGTAGTTGACACGAAAAATACTTAATTTAAAACTGAGACAAATCAAATGTTCAGCTGTTGGAGAAATCCTAATGTGATCTTAAAATATATATAAAAGTTTGGACATGCATTTCATACAAAAGGCAACCCAGATGGTTCTAACCACACAGATGCCGTCACCAACTACCACCTGACTCTGACTGAATTAACACAATCCTCTATGCGCCATCAATGCTGTTGCTGGTATCGTAAGGGAATTCTGCTGAAAACGCTTTCCCAGCTTCCTATAACGGAGCTTAGAGCCCAAATGTTCTCCAGGGTTCTGAAAATCTCCCCGAGCGCCTGGGTTTTTGCCCTGGACCGGTCCCGTACGTCATCATGAAAGCAAACCCAAAACCCAGAGAAGAGCACAGAGGCACCTCCCAGCAGCAGCAGGACCATGAGGTCCGAGGCGGTTTTGAGCTGAGCCATGTCGTCCTCTCTGTCACTGTCCACCGTTTGCCCAACCACGTCCAACAGGCACTCCACTAGCCCTGCCTCCACCAGCTGCAGCTTGATCACATCTGAAAGGGGGGGG
>JAOXYF010000017.1:4170066-4183535 GCA_028565775.1 Sternarchorhynchus goeldii
TTAAAGGTATTGAGTTTTGCTGGGTAATGAAGTACAGGAATCCACATGGCACCAGTAAGGTTGCAGATTTGATCGAGTTCTTTGTAACTTTACCAAAATCAAGGATGGGGCTCAAGACAAATACCCAACAAATCAATGTGCTTTATTTGTAAATACATGCAGCTTCTTACTGCACCCTTGTGTATGCTTTTAAAATGCTCGTGACTTCAATAATAAAACCTGCCATTTTAGATTTCATTCATTGATTAGTGCTACAAGTTAATTTGACATAAACAATGTTATTTCTCTTTTACCAGTTAATCAAATCAGTGTTCATTAGGTTCTTTGTACAAAATATAAATCATAAACATGATTATACTTTACATTACACTTATTTGTAAGCATGCAATTTAAACAAGATCTTCAGGGCAGATTTCAGACATTCCATCTAACATTTTTATTTTATAGAGTTTTATGTTTGCTCAGTTATTATGAGGTAATTTGGGGTAAAGTGGCTTATAAATTTATAAAATGATGAGCTGCATTTTTTAGAATTTGCTTTTAATTTTTTTTTTTTTTTTTTACTTGACAGATTTACGATGAAAAATATTCCCTGTACAGACAACATGTATTCCACTCTGTCGTTAATGAGTCTGAATTGTGCATGTTTGTCTCGTCACTGAAACCAGACACGACTTTGGCTGCTGTATATAACGCCACAAGCACTTCAGCCAGGTATCCAACAGACAGATGGGGGAGTGCATGGGGGCAGTTGGGGGGGGCAGCAGAACCTTTGAAGCTCATGAGGTCCAAGCAGATGTTATGCCAGCTGGTTAGCTTGGCTTGCAGTCCTACCAGTGAAAATTAATCTTTAGGATACCTGGACAAAAGGTATATAGTGGCTGGAGAATTTATATTGGGGGGGGGGAGACATTTTCTGCTTGTTTAAACTCTAGGTAGCATGGATATACTCTCTACACACTTCATTAGAAAAATGTATTAATTAGAAAAACCTTGTGTGTGCACAGTATCCACACCAAGTCAAAATTTATTTATATAACATTTTTACAAAAAACGTTGTCTCAAAGCAGCTTTACAGATGTCCGATTTCAAGGAAAAACTCCCTGAAAGCAAGAAGAAGAAACCCTGAAAGTAACCAAGACCCAGGGGGGAGGAATCCTCTTCTGTCTGACCATCAGCCAGACCAGAATATAACAAAACCTATAAGCAAAGGTTTGTTTCTACCTCCAGGATATTCTGGGGTGGCAAGACATCTGCCATCATGTCAGACACCTTCTATGCTGCTCCCCACTGGTCAGCTTCTGCTTAAAATACACCTGCTGACTGGACATTAGCTGGTCGATGGGTCATTCTCAACACTACAGCAAGCAACAGTCTGCCATCCAAGTAACAGTGATAATAGTGGGAGATGCTTAAGATGAGAACTCACAAGACTAGTAACGCAAGTCTAACTTTAGCAGTTATCAAACCCATGATTAAAAAAACCTGATCTTGACTCCTGTCAGCCGTCCAACTGCAGACCAATATTAAACCTTTATCTCCAAGATCCTAGAAAGAGTTGTAGCACAGCAGCTATGTTCTTAACTACACAGAAATAACATTCATGAAATCTATCGATCAGGATTTAGGCCTCATCACAGTACAGGCGGCCTTGGTTAAAGTGGTAAATGACCTACTTCTGGCCTCTGGTCAGGGCTAAGTGCAGACTAAGGTGAAGTTTGGTGTTCCTCAAGGTTCTGTTTTAGGGCCACTTCTTTTTTCTTTGTATATGCTGCCTCTGGGTGAAATTATTCATAAGCACGTCCTCAGCTTCCACCGTCATGCTAATGATTCACAGCTACAGGTTTCAACAAAGCCAGGTGAGAGACACCTGCTTAGTAGAGGAATGTGTAGGAGACATTAGGCAGTGGATGCTGAGAAATGTCCTTTTACTAAATACTGATAAGACAGAAGTACTTGTACTTTGACCACAGTTAGACAGAAGGAATTTTTCTGATTACAATGTAACTCTGGATTGTCTTGCAGTTACATCAAGTACAGCAGTAAAAGACCTTGGTGTGATTATTGACTCCAGTCTTTCACTTGAAGCCCATGTAGATAATACCACTAGAACAGCCTTCTTTCAACGCGGGAACATTGCCAAGTTAAGAAATATAATGTCGCTACATAATGCAGAAATACTAGTTCCTACTTTTGTTGCCTCTAGATTGGATTATTGTAATGCCTTGCTGTCTAAATGTTCCAAGAGTATAAGCAAGCTTCAGTTAGTCCAGAATGCCGCAGCTAGAGGTCCTTAGTAGAACTACAAGATATGAATATTTCACGCCTATCTTATCCTCACTTCATTGGCTCCCTGTCAAATTTCACATTGATTATAAAATACTACTACTTACCTACAGCCCCAGTTATGGAATCGGACACAGTCCCAGTCTTTAAGTCTAGGTTGAAAACTGGCTTGTCTACTTGTTTTTGTTAATAATTTTTTTTTAATAACAGAAGGTGCAGAGCCAGGGAGTTCATGGGCATGGAAGTGTTTTGGTAAACTGGGATGTTTTGCTGCTTTCACCCCCCGTTTCACAAGTTCACTCAAGTTTGTGACGGTGATTGGCTGGATGCTAAATGTCCCAGGGCTCCCACATGTCTGTGTTACCTGCTTGTTCTCCCCTTTTCAGTAATCCTGTCATAGCTAGTCCTGCCGGAGTCTCTGCTTGTGCTCTGCACAAGTATAATTTTTTTCACCACCCGTGGCATTAAAAGAGCACACCTAATGTTTTATTATCCCCTCCCCCCAACGACTCGGTTAACCTACTCTTGCTACACTTGAGGCTCCAGGAGATACCAGAAATCCAGATTTCTGACCCATGATCTGCCGATCTGCCTGATCCACCCTGATGCCCTTCTTCTGCTTGACTCTCACCAAATGAACATCACTCACTGCTGCTAATGGATAGTTGACTGTTTGTAATGTAGTTATTGTGGTGCCCGTCGGCCAGAGGAGGATGGGCCCGTCTTTTTTGAGTCTTGGTTCCTCTCAAGGTTTCTTCCTCTTGCTCACAGGGAGTTTTTCCTTGCCACTGTTACCCTTGGCTTGCTCACTGGGAGCTGGACTTGGACATCTGTAAAGCTGCTTTGAGACAACGGTTGTAAAAAGCTCTATATAAATACATTTTGACTTGACTCATGACACAAATCAATGGATCTCATGAACTCATGATCTTGTGTGCAGAGCCATCGACAAGGATCAAATGTCTGACGTTACAAGCATTAGTCAAATCTGACATGTCAAAGATTTATTTATCAATGTTATGAAAGAAGCACGCGGTAAGAATACTGAGATAAGAATACGCAAAGTATTCTTGCACGAAGCTACCACCCTAACGGCCACCAGGAAAGCCGCAGAACTTTTCACAGTTATCGGGAGTCTGCACTGCTCTGCTGGGCAATGCTGCAGGAGAAACAACTTAACAGTGACTGCTTCCACCAAAGGGGAACATGTGTACCAAGTTTCTCACTCTCCCAGCAGAAAGGACAAATCCAGGAATCTATACCCATCTTTGTTATATGTTAAAAACATATTTCACAAAACCAAAATCTATACAGGACCCGAACTTTCTTGTTAAAACATTGAGAATTAGTTGTGCAAAATGAACATAGCCATGAGTGGCCCACACTAAAACAAGTTCTAGTCATGGAACGCAGCTGATCAAAACGCTGCATGTGAACAGGCGTGACTCTCTATGACTGAGCAGACCAGTACGACGACTTGTGAACAAAATTACCTGCATGGTTCAAGGCATGTTTTCTGAAACAACCCCTCTGTAAATGAAGGCAGGCAGGGGTCTTCCCCAGGCTCACTGACAGCAGCAGAGAAGAACAGGAGCTGCAGCGAACGGCAAGCCCGTCAGTGACTTACCCAGTTCTGCCAAGTTTCCAAAGGCAATGAGGCACATTTCTGTGAGGGCCATGTTCTGGGAGTGGATGCCGAGAAGCTGCACCAAAGTGGGAATCACCCCCATGCTAATCAGCTGGGCCTGCAATGTGTCTGGGGATGCAGAGAAATGAGACATGCAGTATCACCATGAGAATTCGGATGTACCAGTGCACAAAAATTGTGCCGATAACAGTGAATTAGAGGTGTTTCAGTTATTATCTCTGGGTCAGGATTAGCTGTTGTGGCTACACCCGCTAAAAGATGCCAGTGCTAAATATGGCATCCATTTGACAGTTATGCTCTGAGGTGGCTGTTGAAGACAGCTAAATTTGAAATACATGTAGCCTGGTATACACGATAAGGAAAAAACAATTAACACCCCCATGTGAGACATATCTAAAAACCCCTAACAGGTACAGCCGTCTTGGATACACATGCCAGTGAGAATTCAAACTCCTCTTTTATACGGTGTGCTCCTCTATACCAAAACCATCCTTTCCATCTTGAACTCATACACATGAGAATGGTTTCACATACATCTGAATGTTGAAGAAAAAATAAAACATCAAAGCTAACTTTTTATATATATATATATATATATATATATATACACATACATATACACTGGGCATAAAACATACACTTTGACAAAAGCACATTTTGTCAAACATAAGTGCATCTATTGCTGCTGCAATAAGGGTAACCTGGTCACCTTTGATTTGATCACATTATCAACATTAGCTGATAGCCCCAGCTGCCCATAATGTAGCAACGGGGTTTTGATCTTTCTGATGCACCACCAGCACTGAATAACATGTGCTCATGGCCCCAGATAGAAAGACACAGGGAAGGGGAGAAGAAGCAGAGACATTAAGCAGGTGAGCCAAGAGGGAGCAATAAAAAGAGAGGAATGAGACGATGAGATATAAAAACATTTGGGAGAACTTATGGAAACAGAAGAGAGTGAGAGAGGAAACTGGATGTCTGGAAACTTTCTGACAAAGAAGCCATAAATATGGAGCATAGCACGGGAGGTGTTGGGTTAGGTAACTGCCTTAACTTTCAGACAAATGCTCTCCAGTTACACTTTATTCATAAATCAGCTAAAATAAATAATGAAAGGAGCATCTTTGATCGACAACTAAAGCCGTCAGGAAACACTAGCTACACGCTCCCCTGGTCATGCACACTCGGAGCATGTGGCTAGATGAGAGTCCTGAAAATGAGAGATGATTTTTCTTTGGGGCTCCGTTTTGATGCAAAGTAAATATCACTCAGATATTTGTGCAAACGGCGAGCGACTGTCCCCTTTTTTAAAATGGCTCAAGTTGTAATCCAGCTGTATGCATTCATCTGCCCACTTATTTCTGACTTTCAGAGTGGATGTTATTGAGGCAGTTACGTCAATGGTAGTTAACAGCTTTTGCAGAGAGAAGAAAACCTGTTGAAAGAGGGTAAGCAAGAAACATTTAACCAAGATTTCACATTACCGGAGTTCATTAACGCTCACGTCAAAGGCCGTCAATAAACCGAGAAAGTTTTTGAATTTAACAACCTCTGAAAAAGAACTACCGTCAGCCTGCATTTTCAAAAGATGAACTAGACATTTAAAAATGCTGTACCTTCTGTACCTGCGACTGCCACACGCCCCTCTCACCTGTTAAGGAGGGAACTGTGTGGATCCTTCCAAGGCAACAAGCAGCGAATTGCCCTTTATTCTGCTTCCGATTGGCCTTGACCTGACTGGCAGGCTTCAGCAGTACCAAAGCCTCCATCCTTATTAATGAGAGCTGGTAAACCAGCCACACCACAGCATCTGACATCCTCGCCTACTCAATAACACAGTGGGTTTGCAACAGCACCAAAGGCTGCATAATAAAGACAGTCCTACTTCAGACCCTGCGTAAGGCCAGGGACATGGCTACCGATGTATATCTCCAGGAACTGTTCAGTCAAGTGAGAAGAAAAGCGTTTGGTAGACTGCCCTAGCACAAGGAATTTACGCGCACGGAGAAACAGCATGCTTAAAACTGGCTCTGGATTAAAGGTTGCAAAATACTTAGTTTGGTGCTAGAATATTTGCTTAATGAAATAAAACGAAATGTTGATTTTGCCTTTGAAAGTCCACTGTCATAGTTATCATCTATATGCAGCAAAATAATGAAGCAAAGTTGTGAAAACATGTTCAAGCCTCGTGATGTCAGTATTAATAATAAAAACAGCATTAATGCTAATTACAGATAATGCACTTAAACAGCACAACACCAGTGTTAATGCAGAATAAACAGAACGTTTATAACACATAAAAAGTATTATAAATGTTAAATAGCCAGGGTACCAGAGAAATAAGAGAACAAATATATTAAATGTGTGAGAGTTTTACAAGACTATTTTAAACAAGCCTTTTGTTTTACTATTCAACTCCTATGGATAATTCCCTCTGAGTAGGAACAACATTAAATGTACACATCCACATTAAATGGACTGATCCACTTACTTAAGAATATGCTTGGTTTAAAGTAGGATTTTCTTACAAAAACCATAGTCTTCTGACGTGAACCTGCTCAGATTCACCTCAGAAGACTATAGGCTAAAGAAGACACCATGCAGACAGAAAAAGACACACAGACAGAGGCACAGACAGGCAAAGAGACAGCATGAATGTGGTGGTGGACATATTAGGTAACAAGTGGCTTTTCAATTCAATTCTCGTTCCACTATACATTTTCAAATAGCAAGAAGAAATGAAAAAGGTGTGATCTCAGTTTAGCTGGGCCCGGACAAACCACAAGAGGCGAGAGGCGATACAGCGAGACTTGATGACCATGTCATGGCCAGCCAGCAAGTGAAGAAAGAACCGGAGGTCAGCTTCACCACTGATTATGCAGTGCTGGAGCATAAACGTATACACTGTGTGCATTCCCTGTGGATATTACTGAAGATACCAAAGGCTGCTGCACAATATAAGACAACAAAAACCTTGGCCAATGCCCCTGGATTAACATTTACTATTGGACTCGACTGCAAAAATTTCTTAAGAATATACAGAATTGTAGTATTAAAGTAACTGTTACGTGGAATCGTTTATTACCGTATTAATGCTTAAATGTATTTTCTTTATGTCTGGAAAGGAAACAGCAACAAAACTTTGAGAAAACACAAACTACAGAAAACTATTCTTAAAGCAGCAACTGAAAATAGCAAAGACAATCGATAGTGTATACACAGACAGCTGCTAGTCTGACTTTAGCATATGCAACATTTACCTGAAAGAACTGAAGGACAAAGCCTAGTGCAGCGTGTTTAGGGTGAGAGGTTTCAAAGGCTCAGTGGCAGCAAATACCAGACCGGATCAAAAACAATGACCCTCTTCAATCATAGCTGCGTTCCCTCGCCAGCTGGACTACCACTGCCTAAATCCTAAACCATCCTAAACCACAGGAATGGTGTGGAGAATGGTGGCTAACTCTGAAAACACTGTACTTGAGCCTCAGAGGTTGGGTAGCCAGGAGAAGGGGGCTCTACTCATGACACCTTCTAACCAGCACACATCCTCAGTCATCTCCCCTCCGCCAAACACTTCTCTCAAGACTAAGAAAATGTCAGTGTGTTTCATTTAAAGTTGCATTCTGTAAGATTTAATCACCCTATTTGTTTGGAAGTTGTAGGAAAAAAACTACAATAATGGAACATGCTAAAATCAGCTGCAGCTTGATTAGTAACGGAGACGACCATGTAGGCTGTGGAACTAGGACTGGCCTAAATACCTTTTTATAGACAAAGAAAACTCATTTATGCATTAGTATTACTGTGAATATGTCATAATTAGCCATAATGTTAGCATTAGCATTCATTTATTAGTATTGATTAATATATATCGGAAATAGAACAAATTAACTTAAAAGTGCCATGCACCGTTTATATATGTATAATGGCTTATGTGTAATCGCATTAAAGTTATCATCTCTCCATGCTATACAAGATTCCCATGGTTTGTCTCATTCTTTATAATCCAGTATTTTTCCATGTTTCCACACAAGTCAAGATTACATAAATGGTTAGGGGGCTTGAACTTATGACATAAATAACCCAAGCAAACCAGAATTAATTTTCCACGTTTGCAACATTATCAGCACATGTTTATAATGTGGTTATTGTTAATGCATGGAAAACGTCAAACTACATTTGTGTTGCAAACTACCGTCACAAGAAACAGAAGCTTCGGTACACTAAACTGAGATTTGAGTTCCAGTTAAATGAACTAATATCCTGACGATCTGAGGCTTTAAAAGACCAGCCCTAATGCAAAGTTATAAAAGTGCAACAAATCTGCTGCCGATCCTGCTCACTGATGAGAGATGTGCTTTCAAATTCCTGCCTGTAAAGGTCAGTTTGGAAATCTTAGAGAATGCTTCTTTAAAGGTAATGCATAGGATCAAGGTTAGTGAAGAAGCTGCGTAGAGAAAAGAAAATGGTTTTAGATATCATTTTTGTTCAGGATTTCATGTCCAGTTCAGGTAATGTTACTCCTGTTTTATTAACAGTATGCTGTATGTTTTCCACAGTCTAATAAAGACATTAGTGACCCAGAATCTTTAAAACAAGTCCATTACCACATATCTTGATTTGGATAGTCCCCTAGAGATCTTAGCATTGGTACTCAACAACCTGTCAGTTAACCTACATGTGACACCATATAAAACATTCATACAAAGAAAATAAAATATTCATAGGCTAATAAACCAAGCCTCTAACTGGGCACATCGAAATACCAGTAGCTTCAGCTAGTGTAATGCATCACTGCCAGTTTGTTGAGCATCTCAAAGATACACCTATAGGGAACCATCCAAATTCTAGTTTTGTTCCCTGTTGGGGGATGGTCATTACCATTATCATTGCTATAGTTCATCAGCATGCCACAAAAGACAGTCAAGAGCTTCCCGGTGGCCGGGTCAGTGTTAGGGGCCAGAGCCTTAATGTGCCCTGCTACTATCTGAGCCCCGCCCGACTCGCCAACTGCACTTCTGCCCTCATCTGCAAAACAAAGAGGTCACGTAAAAAAAGAATAAACAATAAACAAGACAACAAAGGACAACAACCTGTAAAATCATAAGTGACAAGAAAGGGAGGCATTAACGAAACTAAAATCACATATGATGACAGATTGGGATATAATAATAATAATAATAATAATAATAATAATAATAATAATAATAATAATAATAATAATAATCACATACTGATTGTCAATAGGTCAGGAAGATTGCTGGTAAAGACAAAGCTAATAGGGAAAAAAATGACAAAGAAGTTGTTTTAAAAATAACAGAAAATTTAAAACTAAATCCTAATTCTAGCTGGAGAACATCCAGTTCCTTCTCCCTGGCTGTTTTTTTTTTTCCAGTGTCTCTCAGTATCTCTAGAGCTGTCTGGCTGCTGTCAGGCTGAAATGACATGATCAAAAAACCCCATGAGCAAGACGTGCCACACCAACAGAGCGGCTCACGACCACAGTGGTGCACTCGGGCACATTTACATGTGAGAAAGAGCACGTTGAGTGTCTCTAAACTAAACTAAACACAATATTAAGGGTGTGAAAAAGGACATGCAGGTTACCTTTGTTTGCGTTGTTAATTGCAGCACAAATGTCTGCAACTGCAACTCTAAGACCTTAGTTTGTTAAATAAATAAAACACAGAGTATAATGGGACTGTACTGAAAGGACAAATGGGATTATATTATATTTTTAAAAATGAGGAAAGAAAAAACATGGCATCACTTTCTAAATAAACCTCTCTTTTTAAATAAGCCCAGGGAATATGGTATTTCACAGCTGCACCTTTGCTCTCCCCTCCCCTCCACTCCAGTCCACTCCACTCCACTCCCCTCCACCTCCCCTCCTACATCACCTCCTCTCTTCTCCTAAATCATCTCCCCTCTGCTAGTGAATGGAAATGTATTTTTCTCCTGCACTGGAAATTACAAGCCATCACTCAAAACTCAGGCTGAACCACCAGCAGCGATGTCCATCAGTCGCATTGACCCTGGGGCAGATAGACCCTAGAACAATCTGACTGAGCCAGAAGAGACAGAGTGAAAAAAACATCTAAATCAAATGAATTGCTTTTTTTCAGGATTTACCTAAATGGATAACATGTAAGGGTGACAGTTATCCATGTACTGACAGGCTAAAACTGCAAAGTAGCATGCAGTAGCAATTAAAGCATCACTCCACCCTAAAAATGAGAGCTTTCTTCTCAGAGAAACAAAATTAATTTAAAAAAGAGAGATCATAAGTGAGCAGCAATAAAATAGGTGGTTGATGATTCTGTGGATGTTCTCGCACATCAGGCTGGTCACCTGCTTCATTCACCACTGTCAGCCCAGCTGGGAGAGAAAGACCAGGGCAGGGGGGCTGCCAGGGGCCAGGTTCTCTCTGGGCAGCTTCCAGAAGTCAGCATAAGAATTAGAGTTCTGGCAGAACGAGACACACAGTGGCACAGCCACACCTTGGGCTCAGTTTCTAAATGTCACTGAGATCAATATAAAGAAACAGTTGAGAGGACCTACTAAATGGACACTAATGCCTGATGGGCATCAATGGAACAAGGTATTTTACCTGTATAGTCCCCAAGCTCACATCTCAAACTGTACAGCCTTCAGAGACACTTTTAAGTTAAAAAATAGCTTATGGAGGACAAAACAGACATTTATTTCATCCAAATAAAGCATTCTGGGTTCATACACAAAAAACTGCCAAAACTAATTTATCAATTTGAGGCATATTTTATGATATTTTGGGATAGGATTAAACAACCCAAAGGCCCACACACTATTAACTACTTTGGACAGAATTCGATATATTGAATCACACAACAGTAAATAAAACTTATGCTTGTGTGTTATTCAGTCACAGACATGTGCGTATGCACATGTGCACACATTCATGAAGCTGCAGTCAAACACGAAGAGAAAAGTGCAACACTTGATACATCGCAGACTCATCTATCATAGACTCAATGCACCGCAAACTTTCTTCATCTTAACGGCTGCAGACAAAGAGTCTGTTTGTGGGTTGAATTAGTAAAACCTAAAGTCTATGCAGCACACGGCATCAGCTGAAGCTGCTAAAGCAATTTCCTTGCATCTTTTAGTCAGACGTGTTGCCCAGGCTTGGGGATAGTGCTCGTTGTTTCTGAGATACCTTAGCTCTGTTGATACCTTACAGGATTTTTGGCGCTGCTGCTACACTGCCCTTCCTCAGGTGTTACAGGCCTTCCTGTAAACATTACCTTATAAGGCAACGGGCCTGGCAGAGTCCGTTAGTGCTGGTTGGTATTTAAAAAAAAAAAAGAGTCATGCTGCAAAAGCTTTGGTCTTGAGAGAACACCCCGTTTTTCAGCCAAGGCTTTAGTAGACCAAGATGTCCAACAATGTTTCAGGGATGTACAGTAACTGGCTTAGACCATCGCAAAGAAAACACTTAAACACCACACAAAAGTACTGATAAGAGTCAGCTGTACTACTAAGTGGCATATGTTCAAAAATATCTCTTATCTTCTATTAAAAAACAGTGTAAACATGCCATACTTTGTAAGAGCAGAGATGGATTTTTTGGAATTTCAAATATCCCATCATCTGGGACTTGTGGTATCTGCCCTACTCTGACGACCACATTAAGAAACAAAAGCATGTCCACAAATTTCTTCCTTATATAATCAAGCCATCAATTAATGGAATCTGATTTAAAGTAAACATTCTGGAGCATGGGAATGACATTAGCACATGAACGTATATTATTATAGTCTAGGTCTCATGATCATTACTCGAGAAAGGATATACATGGTCTGGTAAACAGTACATTTAGAAAATGTAACAAAGTTCCTGATATTATTCTGGATTTAAAAGTCCCAAACAAATACAATTTCTTATTAAAACTACTCAATGTGGACAAAATACTACACTGTGGTTAAATTGCCATGTATATTGATTGATATGTTTTGCAATATCAAAAAAAAAAAAAACCCAAAAAAACAACAACATCCACACACAAATGGATTACTGTGTACATTAGTGCTGACTAAATCTCTCTTGTACATAGCTGTGCCTGTGTGAGAGCTGTGAGTCACTCCATTTGGCATGAGCAATGCTCCAGGTTTCACGAACCCATGAACAATGCTTCAGGTTTCACTAACCCATGCCCACACAGTGTCTAGGACAGCTGCCCACTAGCCACAACCCCCACGCCAACAGAGCTAATAAATCATGAAGAAAATGAAAAGAGGAATAGCTAGTCAGGGACTTTGATTGCGCTCCAAAGAGCAAGTATTAGACCTGTCAGTCTTCTGCTTTGGAAAAATCCTTGAAGCTTAATATTACTCCTTCCAGTGCTTCAAAAGAACTGCTCAGACCAAGGGTAGTGAAACTGTAATGTAATTCCTGTAAGAAGGACATCTGTGCGGATTTACTGGTTAAGGATATTCAGCCTTAGTCAGTGGCAAAGATTAAACTCAGCTGGGGTTTTCAGTTCAACAAAGCCATGGAGATGGCTGGCTGACTCTGAGATGACAAGTGTTGGCTGTTCCCCAGGGTCACTCTCAGCTGGGCAACAGTTCAGCTGCTCCATCACTCAGCTCACCACAGAGTAGGACACTGGCTGGCTTCTTTGTACTAAGACAGGAGAGGCTACCTCTCTTACTGTTTGGTAACCACCACACCCCTGGGTTTACAGCTGCTCTAACTGGGTCTAATGGCCATAAGCAAATTTAGCTCAACCAAATGTACATGGTGAGGGAAAAAAAAAAAATCACTGTTTTACTGCTGGTTGTTCAGGGAACTAAGGGTCAACAGATGCACTTGTTCTGCTTTTCTTAACCTACCTACCTACCTTCAATCTGACAATTTTTAGATGCTGATGGTGTACAGCTGGACGGCTAGTTGTTTTTTCCAGTCTTCCCATTCGTGGGTGGGCTACATTAAATTGCAATGCAGCCATTCTAGGGCAGAACAGACTTGAATTTCCCTGTGACTGTGTCTTTCCACTTTTCTCCAGCCATACACCACTTTCACCATCACTTTACATACCTACTAACCAAGAAACATACAGTCAAAAATGCAATGCTTTTATAAACTAAAGCATCATAAAGACACTAGTCTGTTTCCAAGTCCTGAAGGATAAATTAGTTAGAGGGAGCAGAAAGCAGAGTTCTGATGAAGCAATAAGGACAAGGCAGATCTTGTTTGAATTCACATATCAAATCACATCCATTAGATACTCCATAGTAACAAAGCAAGTAAGACGAGTTAAAATGAGTGGGCAAGAAGTTATTTGCCGTGTGTCTAAAAGACAGACTCTAATGAGTCATAAAAAGCCAGCAGCGTCTGCTCCATTTTCTACGCTATCAAATAAAACTGCTGCATCACTGATTTGTGCCTCCAGTAATCCTCTTTACATTTGCCTGTAGATTCTAAAATGGCTCCTTACAGACCGGCCAGCAAGAAATAGGGCAGGTGGGGGGGGGGGGGGGGGGTTTACTTACGG
>JAOXYF010000017.1:4183545-4205730 GCA_028565775.1 Sternarchorhynchus goeldii
CCCCCCCCCCCCCCCCCTTACTGACGGCGGTCGTAGCAGATGTTGCCAAGGGCTCGACCCGTCTGAAGCAGCACCTCCTGGTCTTTGCAGTTGAGCAGCTGCACCAGAGGGGGTATTAACCCCGCCTCCACACAGGGGCTCCGCATAAACTCTGGGGGAGAGGCGCAAAGCTTTCAGATTTATTATGAAGTTCTCCTGTCATCCAGATGATTGACTTGCTTAATAACAGAATGTTAAAGTGACTGGACTTGTAGTACATTTTTGAAGATAATTCACATCTCTAAAGCTTCCCCATTTTCTGATGAAGAAATCCAGTGATGTTAAATGAAAAGTCTTACAGATGTTTAGAAACTGAATAATTTTTATTTTCACCTGTAATTTGAAATTCCGGATATATATTCAGGTACTATACCACATTTGAGCTATCATTTGCTAAGATCTTTATTAGTGACAGATGGCCTGCAAGCTCTAAAAACAAACAGCCAGCTAACAACAGAATAGTTTTGTGTGTGTGTGTGTGTGTGTGTGTGTGTGTGTGTGTATGATGCATCTGGTGCATCCGTGTTCTTTGAAAAGAAGGTCACATTTGTTGGGCAGATTTCAAGTACCTTCTGAAATGGGACACCAATTATAGAACCTTTATATTAAAAAAAAAAACAAAAAAACCCTCATTTCCTATGAACAGCAATGTCCCCAAAGTACTAATGTCTCTTGTGGGCGGAGCACACAGACATTCCCAGCAGGCCGCAGCCAGGCACATGCCAGCGGGAGACTGCCAAAATCCTGCCAAAACAGTAGACTAATGCCATTAGCTTTTGCCTCTCATGCTGCTAAAAGCCCATTCATTATTTTAAGCCTTTTTACCTTTCGCAAAAACTCCACTCTCTTCCAACCCCTCATATCTCATGGACTTGCTAAGGCATGGTTTAAAGAAATGCTTGTATAATTAGCCTAAAAGCACTGACTCAACAGAACTGAAGCTTTACGGGCTTTTGCAGGCTGGCAGAATGGTGGAAGATAAAGTAACTGAACATACAGCTATGCAATAGCTAGGATGAATATGTTGCTTTTATGCAAGTTATTTTTATCAGTTGAACATCAGTGTGATAGATACATTTTTGCCCAGCAAGTAATTATTCAAGTAAATTCTTCTTTCTGACACAATGCACAAAAAAAAAAAAATCAATGCAGGTATAGAAACTGTATCTTTACCATGAAAGTGATTAAAGATGGTGAGCAAACTGGGCTAAGCTTTTGATATTTTTGCTGTGCCTCTATCCCACTTAAAAGTGAAAAAGTCTAAGTCTCTTCAACAAAAAGGGACCACGGTAAATGTCCCCCCCCCACACACACAAAAAACAGCCTCACAGTGTAGTCAGCCTGTCAAGCTGTCGTGAACAGTGTGGTTGTGTCTGCACGCTGTGAAGCAGGGGAGTCTCATATTCTTCCGAGACTAAAGAATCATACATTTAAAGGGATATCCCAAAATACAGAACCTGTAGGATGTACTGATTCTATAAAACAACATAACTGCATTTATGTTACCATGGCGTAGATCAATATATATAAGAATACGCATTACATAAGGAGAGGTAACGGCATAAGGTTTATCTCAATATTTGATTTATTGATTTCTTCTGACCCTCCGATATTCCACATGCAACAATTAAAATAATAAATACTGCGGTCAAGCTATGGATGCCAATGCCAGAAAACAGGAGGAGTCAATTCAAATCACTCCTTCTGTTAGCCAGCCAAGCTCCATCTTGTCTGACAACAGGAGGATCAGCATTGCTTACTGGCAGTGGTGCTGGCAAACACCATGCTGGAAAGCAATACACTAGGGGTTGGCAGGGAACACACAGCTATAAAAGATAACAGATGTATTCAAAAGTGGATTTTTGCATATATATTTCTCTTTCTAATACTTATTTAATGAACACATACAGCAACACTGAATGTGAGGAAGGCATTTTATAATCATTTGTATGAGGCTAGAATTTACAAGCTTCATCATTTTCTCAGCTCCGATTTGAATTCTGATATTCTAAAGCTCATCACTCTGCAGCCACCACCTAGTCAGGAACATACACAATTTCTCACAAGCTTCTGTGACCGCCCTCGACCACTTCTTTGCTCCAAACCACCTACTTATTAATTCATTCTGTTCACCTGTTCCCAGTCTCATCTTCTCCCTATTTTAATCTCATCCGTGTCAATCACCAACACTTAGCACTGCATCCCACTACAGACTACTCAGCAATCCACTGCGAGCTGCTTCCTAAACTGCACGACTCTTTGTACTAAACCTTTTTTCTCCGTTTCTCCACCACGCCCATATGAGCTAGGACAGCGGTTTGAAAAAAACATCTTTGAAAAGCAACTCTAGTTGTAGCAACCCTGATCGAAGCAGTAGCCTGCTAGACATTTGTCTTAATAAAAAAGTTGCCTTTTTTCTACACACTCATGTCTCACCCTCCCATGTATGAAGTGTCCCAGTGCGCTTAAAGATAATGTAAGCCGTTTTTTCTGTCTTGACATGCTGACAGCAATCAATAAAATAGATTCTCTATGGGTAAAAAGTAGATTTTGTCACTGTCCTGAGCTCTGTAATCAGCAGCTAAAAATCTCTCTGCCTGTCAATTATTTTGTGCACGAGACATTTAGATGGAGATGTTTAACTGAAAGGAGGAGGTGGACTCCTTCAGTGACCGGCAGAAGATCCATAATAACTGCTTACAGTAGCTTTATCAATCTTCAGTGAAAATCCTGATCTTGAAACTTCACTACAATCAAAATAATAATAATAAAAAAGATACTGCTTGGATCTTCATCTTCTACATGACAGTAGTAGGAAAGCTTTAGGAGGTAGCACTGCGAAAGACTCTGAAGCAGCAGGATCCAGAAGCACAGACCATTAGATGAAACACAAATAAGATGTGCATGAGACCTGATGTTGCACCCTCACCGTTCTTTGCTACCTCTGCTATGATGTTGGCTACTTTGGGGGTGCAGGAGTTCTGTATAGCCAATAATGAAGGCATCATGGGAAGAACACCCATCTCCTGGATCTTTTCACTTGCTTCCACATCTGTTGAGAATGGATTAAAATTGGGCACAAATTACACATTTTCAGTTTGACAAAGACTTTGTGGCATAAGCAAATAAACCAAAGAAACCATAGTACATAATTTAAATACTGATTGATCTTAACAAAAATTAAAATTCAGTAGAAACTGTTGTGCAGAAAGAGGGTGGAAAAAACACCAGGTTGGTAATAATTTCACATATTTTAACAGCTCAGTGGTTAAAGCCCTCAGCTGCTAATCAGAAGATTGCCAATTCAATCCCCACTGCCACTGTTGGGCCCCTGAGCAAAAACCCAAGATGTATTCAGTCACAACTGTAAGTCACTTTGGATAAAAGCATCAGTCAAGTGCTGTAAATATAAATGTATCAAAGAATAAAGCGTTTCAGTGTTGCACTGAATTCGGATCACTGCAGTTAGCCTGTACACTAAAGAACGTTCAACGTGCTAGAATGTCTAAATGCTGCACTGACATTCCACAGCGCTCATCAATATGATCAAGCAAAGTTGCACAATATGATTAAAAACAATTAAAGCCAATCAGGAACCTTAAATACAGATATCTTTAGAAGCATTTTGACTAAATGAATATTAAAAGCTACTACTAGCAGGTTTGGGCAATAATGTTATTCGAGCAAACCATTATCGCCTCTGAAACTATAACGATAAACAATATTCTCATGTTACAAGTTCTGAAGTAGCCCGTGTTAGTGTAAAGCCCTTTATCTGCAAACCTTTATCTTGTATTTATTACACAAATGATCTCAGGTAGGTAGAAACAAGTAATTAAGAGATAGTAATAGTTAATCCTAGAAAACAGCATTATGTTAAAGGAAAAACGAGTAGTTTTGATTCATGAACGATTCCCGAGTAGCTTCAGTTTTTAACAGCTTAGAATGGTTCAGACATGAACATACAGCTATAATTATCTTTTGTTCAACTTTCATGCTAATGAGTACTTTTATGTACTCAGGAGTAGAGCAATTTAAATTCAGTGGGCATCAGTCATATTTCTTGTTTAGAGATTTTATTTTTATTTTTTGTAATACTGTTAATATCTAAAGAAATGTTGCCAAGTTTGCTTGGTTAGAAACCAAAACATTGCCAGACTGGCACACCTTTTTTTCTAATCAAGCTTGTCCACCTTCCAGAGAGTAGGCCACATGTCCCAGAGTTTCCATGCTTCATTTGCATGTATCCCAGCATTCTTAGTGCCAGACTAAAAAGCTGTCCATAATAATTTCTAACTTAATATCGATTAGAATGGTAGTACAAAGGGAGTAGTCAAATAAAGGCAAACGTGACAGTAAAAGTTATTTCATCACTAATTTCTAAGGCTAACTTCCAGTAATCATACTGCCAGCACGGTAAACACAGTCCATACTGTAAGGATCTATGAAGCTCACGTATGAAATGTGTCATCCATATTTAGATAGCAAATGTTATTTCCAATTCTGAGGTTTGCAAATAAAAATGATTAATGGCATTATAATCATTGGTGTGTTTATCAGTAGTGTGTGATTGTTAATGCTGATAACTATTTTTCAGTAAACTCGAAGAGCATCTGTTCTTTGATAGGTCTTAATGGTTTGTGCATTATGGTTGCACTGCTGTCAGGTTTTTGAGTATATAATTTAAATATATAATTATATATGTATAAAAGACATTCAGTGTAGAGCTTGCCTGAAAAACATGTCTCAATGCCTCAAATACTTTTTGATGTTCCCAAACTTACTTACAAATCTCAATCCCCAAAATAGAAAAACATTCAAAACCAAGTTGCCATTTAGAAAATTAGCCATACTGTTAACATAAGCATGTTAATTATTGTAATCTAACCTACAAGTCACAAAACCATTAATATGGTGGCGACAACAAAAATCAACTTTAATATGCCTTGCGGTGTTTGAAAACGTAAGGCATGTAACCTACCAAGTAATGAGCTCCAGTAGGGATGTCTTACATATATTTACTTAAAACTTGTCATGCCTCCATGGTAGACCATTTTCTTGTCACATTTTCAGTACATTTTTCCCTGCATTTTGATTTTTTCCCCCCCCCATCATCTGGTAATTTAAAATGTTCCCACACAGCTGTACCAAGTCTGTGGCTGCACAATATAAATGTACCAGAACTAGCCCTCACTTCTAGACTTATTTCATGTTTTAAATGTTTCTATAGTACAAAGACAAAAAAAGTATTACTATACACTGCAGATTTGTTTAGTTTCCTATAGGCCTGTTTGATAGCTGAAAGCTATAGTTTTTTTTGTAAATTTTTCCCCTGACTCACTCCATCTTAATGCATAAACACTTCAGACAGGGGCAGAAATAGTTTGGGGGCTGTTTCACGGGGCAGCAGTGGGTGTGTGGGTGAGGCCAGCATGACCGGGGGTGGGGGGGGTGCGGATGCCACTCCCCTTCCTCGACACACTCCAGCAGCTCCGTGGTAATTTATAAGTGTCCTCTGCATCCTTACAGCAGCACCTCTGAAGCCCACAGAAAGAGTTTATATGCCTTGAGCAGTCAATCACCACACACTCATCAAAAGAGCATGCAGACTACACACCGCTGCTGACGAAATCTATCGGAGAGGAATCTGCATTCTCTTCTTCTACTTTCCCCAAACAATTGATCTCCACTACACTTGAGGTTTGATCAAGATCATTATGACATCATTCTTCAGGATCAGGCATCAGGGAAGTGTTCGTCCCACACATTTTCCAAACGTTGGCAATTCAAACCGCCAAATACTGGATACTGCTACTAATTTATTCTCACCCTCAAAAACAAGATAAGCCAACAGGCAACGTGAATGCACAGGCTACTGTCATAAGAAATATGAGTTTGTAAGAATTTGTAAGTCGCTGTGGATAAGAGCATCTGCTAAATGCCATAAATGTAAATGTAAATGTAAGAAATAAGGCAGCAGTAATGTAGGAGACAGTCAGTCTTACTGTTGTGGGCCAGGGCTTTCAGCAGGCAGTCCAGGCAGCTCTCTACGCTGTCCGAGGCACCGTCTGCTGAGGAGAGCTTCAGTGTCTTGAGGGCTTCACTCAGGTTATCTGCTAGGGGAATACAATATAGCACTTTGTATTATTTCATGCTAAGAAAACATGTAATTGTTAGACCCACCTGCTTGGATAAAGACCCATTATTAAGACCATCAACATCTGATACCAACACTAGTCTAACCCATCAAGACTAATAACTACATCAGATCTCAGAGGAAGGCATTAGGAGTCACCCTATGAAACAAATCTAGGTTCTTTCAGTGGGCACATCAGCCCTGCCAATGTCACCAGGGCATTTGTGAATTAAAGACAGAGGCAATGCAGGAGTCCAGTTTTAGAGAAAGTCGCTGCAAGTGAAAGTTACATACACAGCCTATTAAATGATCTCTACCAGTCTTTGTGTAGGTAGGGACAGCAGGGATACTCAGCAGTTAAAGAGGACGGGCTCTGATTCAAAAGGTTTGCCACAATGCTTTATTCCACAGGAAAATCCTGGCTGAAAGCCTTGAGTTATGTCTACTGAGGCACTATCATTCTCATCAGGGGATAGCTATCTTAAATAAAAGGAATGTCAGACTTGACTAAACAATTAAGTACATAAACAAATTACTTGTTCGACTATAGCCATATGGCAAAGGAGGTAACTTGGCAGACAAATGAAGACAGCAAACTTAATTGTACCACTTTCTGATTAAAATTGAGCATTAGCAAACAGACTTTCAAATCTCTACTTTTTAACTTCTGCCCTGATATGGAAAGAACCTCGAAACAAACAACAACAAAAAAATACACGACTTACGCAGCATCTAGACAACATTAACACTTATTCACTGGACAGCACAGACTTATTTTTCCTTCTGAAAACAGTGATGAGAGGCATTTAAACACACAAAAATCAGCAACTACAGATGCATAGTCTGCATATCTAGGTCTGTGCAATATGACCAAAATATAATTTCTTTATATAAGTAATTTCATATCCACAAAATGACATAACACGATATAGCACATTTTGGGTAAATTCAATATAGTTCATATTAAATAACCACATGGAAGGAACTATTGCTTATTACATTATTTCATGGTACGAGAGCACAGCTGAGGTAATTTTGAAACAGTGAGATTTAAATTTTTCATAGCGGTGAAGTTGACAATTATCTTTAAATTAACTTATGTAAGAGAAGAAGCCATGCTAAGTAGCTAAATGTATAACAGAATTATGTTTGCTAGCTCGTTCGCTAGATAGTAAAGCTACCTGCTAACACAATTCCCACCAACATCTGACTAAAACTACACGTTAGTGGAAAGTGCGCATTAACAGCTAGTCCCCTCGTTTTTGGCTGGTCAGACTCTGTCTGCTGTTCAGAATTATTCGGTGTCGCATTTACTCCCCTCCATTTTAACAACTTGAACCAGCCAACAGATCGTTCCCTCTCCGCACCCTCCCGGCAGTGCAAACCCAACGTTCGGCCGCGTCTGAATTCTAATCACCTGGTTCTCGTTACCTGCCCATCAGCACGGTTACTTAAGCAGCAGTCCCTCACCAGCTCTTGCGTCAGTGATTTGCATCTCTTTATATTTAGTCACTGTAACATTAGTTTCCGTTTATTCCGTCAATGTGGCCCCTTTTTATTTCCCCTTGTTCCTGTAGGGAGCTAGCCAAATGCTGTATTTGATGTATGGTCTTTTGTTATCTGCTTCACTGTTTTGATGTACTATCTGCCTGACTATTCTCTGTTTTCCTTTGCTCTGTAACATCTACGTCACCTTAATACAAATGATGAAAAATACTGCTGTAAAGAGTGAAAGACGTTTTTCTGTAAATATCACACAGCCATATGTCTAATGAGTACGCGATAGCCTACTTTATCACCATGAAAAGTGGGCTAGGAACACACGTGGCCTTACAGCTAAATACGTCAGTGTCACTTCTGTTGGAGTTGGGACAATGGAGTTAATAGTGTTTTGGATTCAGTGTTGTTTCTATTAGGATGTTTCCATTAGGAGGGCTGTTTCTATTATAAAGTTTGTTGGCGTAAGAAAGAAAAATGCTGGCAAAAAAAAGAAACTTAAGAAACTGTGACACAAGCCACATTCATTTAACAATTAGCACTTTTATAGTTGTGCCAGACTGGCTGGCAGAAGCTCTTGCCATAACAGCATAAAACAGATCCAATTCAACACCCTTGCTGAATTTCAAAGGATGCTCACAGACATGGTTCACGTTGAAGGTGAAGATGGTCACCCATAATGCCTTCATCAAGGTTTTGAAATTCAGGTTTGTATTTTGAAGTTTGTAAAGCAAAAATCAGGCCAACATAAGCAACACCCAGGAAAGGTGAGTGTGATGGCCCAGATCCAAGAACTTGGAACAAGGTGACAGACGGCAAGCGTGGTGGTTCAGTGGGGTTATATATATTATATATTGTTTCCATTAGCAAAGTACTTGAAGTTTGTTTGGGACCATAGGACATCCAACATGCTTTCTGGAACTGGGACACAATCACCACACAAGCCAAGTGTAAATTTCCTGGCTTGGTTGAACACACTGACCTGACAATCAACTGTCAGGTATGACAGTCCGACACTTGTGTTCTGCATGGTTCTAATGATTCTCTATGTCATAGTTTTCTGCAATGATTTTCTAATTGGCTATTGTCAATTAGAACTATCTGGAAATTAGACAATATTGACACAGAGTGCATAACATTTTTGTCGCTTGATTTACCCAGACAGTGTACTAGACACATTATATTTTGCTACACGAAAAGGGGTTTTGTTGTGCTAACTGTATAGAGAACCGGTGGAACATTTTTCATTACCTTGGTGTTACCGTATGCAATTTTATAGAAGGAAGCAGCTCATGAAGAGGTGGGAGTCACCCAGAACTCAGTATAGCCTGCGTGTTAATAAGAAACATGTACCTCTGGGATGCAACGATTTCCTTTTTGGTAATATTCTTTTGCGCAGGCACAGAACATACGTGCACGCCGTTCATCAGCTGTAGTCCGGTGTGCTAAGAGTGTAAATACACACAGGCGATGACAAACTACAACGAGCTGACGGGAGGCGATTATCAGTCGCTTGCAGTTGACGTTTGTTCTTCAGTGTCAGTCTGGTGTGTCCCTAGCCTTAACAAGGCAACATATGTGCCTTCAACCTAGAGCTGTCACCCAGGGACATTGGCTGATCCCCAAACTGCAAGTGGCATGCTGTAAGGCAGTGAAAAGATGCTTAGTATCATGTGCCAAATTTAATAAATGGGTGATTTAAGGCCAACAAAACAGTAGCCTTTGAAGAAATCAACGTAACGTGATTACCTGAGGATAGAAAGATTGTCCAGTGTGTGCGTACATGACTGCGTGAGAGAGACACAAGGGAGCATTACCGATACAGGCCTAGCTCGGTTGATTTATTGATTGATTTATTTGTTGATTGATGGATTTTGAGATCGTACTGAACGTTGTAAATACATTTTCAGCTTCTCCGGCTTGGCGGGCAGGCAACCCCTATAGAAAGCTTGCAGTTCTGTTCACATAAGCTGCATCTCTAAACACTCGAGCGCATCCCTCCATCCGAAACACCAGCGTGGGCGTATGTGCGAGTTCTCTAAAGACACGAGCGCATCCCTCCATCCGAAACACCAGCGTGGGCGTATGTGAGTTCGGGGTGCAGATGACTGTGACCTCTTTTCTGCCGACTCACTAAATCCATTCCATATTTGCACATCTGCAGAACAGTGTCCTGTGTCAAATCACTGCCCAGCTTTAGACCATCTTCCCGAAAAATGGGATAGAGCCTGCACTAAAAGGTTCTTGCAATTATTGGGTTTCAAGGCATCGGTCGACAAGAACCAGCAGTTATTTTAGCCGCTAAGGAAAATAACCGACTGTTTCGGAATACACTCGTGCACCCGAGCAATGTGACTTGCTATTTTGCTTGGAGTCGATTAGATTGCTGCGCTTGGATGCTCTCATCAGCAACATTTTTACCATATGCTGACGTTTTGAGACGATACGATGTAGGTTCTGAACTCTAAACCCTTCTGAAAATAAAGACGTTAATAAAATAAAGATGTTCCAATATCTTTTTATTGCCTATTAAACTGTCTATAGCGTCGGACTGAACACCTAAATTGTTTGTTTCATGTTTTTTTCCGTCCTCCTCCCTTGATGGTATAAACCGCCATATCCCTGAGGAAAACGGTGGGACAGCTGTCCGCGTAAACTAGCTTGACTTTCTCGCTGATGCGACGAGCATCCCGAATAAGTGGACATCACCAGCTAAGCTGTTATCGGAAGCTAAATCCCGACTAAGCGTAAAACACACCTCTATGTCAGTGTTTAAAAAAAATGCAAGACTTACCCATTTGTCTTGGGTGCTTTCAGTCCAGTGCGCTTTCGGGTGTTGTATAAATGTATTCAGATATATATCTATACAGGCTGTGTTAGGCAGTTGGTATAGTTGAGGTGGCAGGAGCAGCTAGCTAGCTAGCTAATGGTTTTGATTTGCTTGTCAGATATCCGGGCAAGGCCCACCTTAACCCACGCTGCTCCGTTCCCCGGCAAAAACGTAAAGGCAGCAACACTGCAAACCCCAATGCCTCTTCAGCTCCCGTTGTAAGCTTAGCGTCGAATGCTTGCCGGGTGGTGCATAAATCTTTGCACCCAACTATGCTGCTGTGATTATGCAATTGTATCCGTATATAATATAAACGTACACGGACACTCAATATAAACCTACTATGCACTTCCTTCTACTGGAGCAGTCTAGTTCCTAAGCAGTGAAACTAAGCGAGGCGAATTGCCGCCTTTCTCCAAGTTGATTGGTTCTTGTCGGGCACAAAGGCCCTCGCCAGCTTGTTGATTGGCTACAAAAGATGTCATGTGCTAAAAAAAAACGCCCTTGGTGAATGTAACCCCACCCCAATTTGATAGCCACAATTGTGTAAGCAAAAGCAAAGAGGAAACTCTCAACCAGTGATGATGAAGTAAATATGGCCCACAAATAAGGATCTGATAAAACGTTTGATATATTAATAATTTCAGATATTTTTGTTTTAAAACTCTGGAAAAATAAACTTTGACAAATGCGTCAAAAATTTTAAGTCAAGTCACAATAATATTGTTTTTGTAATAAATGTCAAGTCAAATTAACATGAGGCGCCGTATCGCTGATGCCGAACTCGTTCATTCAGTTAATCTCGTTCATATTTATCTCATAATAGTATATCACATAATATTTTCTGAATTTCACATGACTTTTATTGAAAATGCAACCAACAATCTCTTCGTATCAAATCCAGTAAACAATCATGGTATGAAGTCTGAACTCAAACCTTAGCGGGACTGTGAAATGGCACCCCCCAAAGGCCATTTATTGCCATATCTCGCGTAAACGATTGAAAATTTCATAACGTTCATTAAAGCTGATATACTGTACTGTATTTCACTGAGGGACAGACTCTTTTTCTTTGTAATATACATAACAATACATTTACACTTTCACATAGTCTATTTCCTAAATACCAATAGATCAAAATTCAGTGAGAAACAAAGTAGCATGCTGTAAACACGTTTTAACAACTTTCGTTTGGAGGCTTTCTCACAAATCCAGATACTTAATATCACCTTATTACCCTGTTACCCGAAACAAGATGAAATATAATTTTGGCAGAAAAGCGTGATATCAAAAATGTAATAAAGCGTTTTGTTTAATGGATTACTTTGCAGCTGCCACTGCACTGAATATAGACGTCTGATAAAATGGGTTCCTGTAAACAATGTGCTTTCTATAAATACTACACTGTCTGTTGTTTGCGCTGGGAAACTGTATTGTTGTGTCTAGATCAAAGATTTTGAACAGAATAATGGCTGTTCATTGGGAAATTAACCGTAAAATAAAGTTTCAATTAAAAGTTTGAATCACTTATACAGAAGTTTGAAGTCTCATACAAAAGACTTGAACTCAATGCATGTACTGAATAAATGACAGAGCAAATGGAAATCACCAGGCTTTAGAATATACTGCACGTTCTATTTGTACAAGAAATAAGATCACATTACTTTTAATTTTGTTTATAATACATTTATTACTGTTTTTATTTCTGTGCTCATCATCACCTCTATCTAATAAAAATTTTGTTCCACATAGGGGCGGTCCATTGGCTAACTATATCCTTCACGGGCGTAGAACGTGCAGGCAATGAAAAAGAAATGGAAGCTTCATGCAGGTCTCCAACTGAAACCTTTAATGAACGTAACGAATTTGTACTGAAGAGGCCCGACAAGGTCTAAACCCAATGTGGGCCTTTAAATAAGAAAACAATACATAAATCAGCCTCAGGTGGTTGAAACAAACGGATGAAAACCATAATAAAACCGTTCATATGCTCCGCTGCTGCCACTACCAGCGAACTTCAGTAGGGAGAGTCTCCGTAATGTGACATTATTATGATTTAACAAACCATTGTTTAATTTTGTGTATAATAATTGTTTAAACTATTACATATGCTACCAGAGCTGCGTTTATCGATACTTTGCATGATCTTACATGACACTGATCTACCCATGGCTCCAGAGGGGCTTGAGCACATATGGCCGAGCACATTGAGAATTGTCTACGTAAAGCTTTAGATAAGGTTAAACTATCTCGACCTTGGAGAATGAGTGATAAAAGATGGCAAATCTCTAAGTTGGAATTATATAAATTGTTATGGAAAAACAGCCTTATTGAATATAAGGATTTCGATGTGGCAAAATCTTCATACCTATAGTCTGTAATAGAAAAACATAAAAACACTCCAATATTCCTGTTTAATACTGTATTGAAACTAACCAGGAATAATGCCAACGTCGAATCTCAAATCCCACAGGAATGTTAAGTCAAGTCAAATTTATTTATATATCGCTTTTTACAACGAATGTTGTCACAAAGCAGCTTTACAAATGCATGTGTCTAAGTCCCTAATGAGCAAAGCCAGGGGCGACAGTGGCAAGGAAAAACTCCCTAGGTGGGAATTAGGAAGAAACTTTGGGAGGACCAAGATTCAAAAGGGAACCCATCCTCCACTGGGCAGCACAGCTAGTAGCAGACCATATTTAAAGTACAAAACTGAGCAATCCCCCCAAAGTGGATGTTGAGCTTCAGGTAGGTGGGAGCATCGACAAGTCCCCCGGCAACAAAGGCATCCCTTGGCTAACCAAAGCATTTACTAGGTCTTTGTTTTATATTACAGTAATGATTCTTCCATAGGCTGCAGCTGTGTCTCCACAGGCAGCAGCAACGTGTCCAAGGGCAAACCAGAGCAATTTCTAGACCTTCAAGTGATGCAGGTGTAGCTCAACAGACAGACATGAGAAAAAAAAGAGAATGGTTAGAATGGTTAATTCTGGTCAACCTAATGTAGGATGGAAACTAACAAAGCATTTTCAAATAAATATGACTTCAATCTAGACTTGAACAATGACACCGTGTCTGATTCCTGAACACTAATTGGGAGATTATTCCATAACTGGTGAGCTTTATAGAAGAAGGTTTATAACCTGCCAAAGTTTTCTGTATTCAGGGAACTAGCAAACACCCTGCAACTTTAGATTATAGTAGACGTGGTGGGTCATAAAAGATCAACAGTTCAGTTAGATAATGTGGCGTGAGACCATTGTGTAGCAGTAATAGTTTTATGAAGTTCTTTAATGATAAGATTGACAAATTCAGGGAAAAAATGACCTTGCTATCTCAGACTCTGTCAATCTGCAAATGCATTTTGCCATATACTTGGTCAGTGCTGACTGTTTAGAATTCTTTTCCCCAATCAGTTGTGAGGAGTTATTCTCTTTGGTAAATGTGGTGGAAATTTCTAGACTGGCAATAATAGAAAAACTTTAGACAAACATGGTGTAAGATAAATCACTCAAGAAAATGGTTTAATAGTGTTGTATTCAAGAGATCAGCACAAAGATACGGGTGCACAAAGCGTTGTATGGATGCAGATAGAATAAACTTTTTCGTCTCTCCCTTTATACACCAGCTTCTCCCTGTGTACGTACAAAACATGATCTTTTTCTAAGTTGGCAGTTGAGACACCATCCTAACTTTGTACATGCTTTGCACTTGACCTGGGTCAAGCCCTCTTATCTGCACATTCCATATCCAGTTGACTCCCTGTTTCACAAATTTGAGAGAGAAGCTGAAATGCATGTGGTTAATGAACAGAGATGTTAACACAGAGAAAGAATACATGATTTGTTGATGCAAATAAAGAATAAATGATTGTGCATAAAATAAAATGAGTATGTTTATTAAAAAAAACTTCTTCCACAGTAATTTCTTTCAAAACTTCTATGTGTATACTGGATGCTATCCCACCTCGTTTGCTCAGAGAGCTACTGCATATTAGTACAGAACCTTGGCTCACTATTATTAACTCTTCTCTGAGCCTAGGCTACATCCACAAATCATTTAAGACACTAATTAAACCAGGTCTTAATCCCATGAACTGTCCAACTACAGAGCAATTTCTAATCTGTCCTTTATCTCCAAAGTTCTAGTGAAAGTTTCTTTTCTGCAAACAAATCATATCCTTGAATTATTTCAGTCTGGATTTACACCCCACCACAGCACCGAAACTGCATTGACTAAAGTAGTTAATGATCTCTTAATAATATCTTAATATCACAAGCATGGTATTATCTTCCATTGCTATGCTGATGATATTCAGTTGTTTATATCTTCTAATCCAGATGATACCAATACTACTCCCAAAACTGAGAGCATCTAATTTTCTCCTTCTAAATTCTGAGAAGACTGAGATATTACTTCTTGGAGACAAAGCTTAGAGTAAGAGAACTAATTTGTATAATAGTTCTCTTACTCTAAATGTTTTAAGTCTGTTATAAAAAGTTTAGGTTTCACTTTCGATTCTGACATCTCCTTTGACGTGCACATATGCAATATCATTAAAATCTGCCTTTTTTCCATTTGCATAAAAAATTGCTAAGCTGAGACATTTACTTTCTTTATCAGATACAGAGAAAGGGGCCCATGCTCATGAAGTTTGGACTACTGTAATGGTCTTCTAATTGAATGCTCTAAAAAGTCCTTAAAGAAACTCCAGCTCATATACAATGCAGCAGCCAGAGTCCTAACTAGGGCTAGAAAATTCGACCACATTAACCTTCTCCTTCAAAGCCCCTAACCCTAACCCTAGTTCACTTACTTAATCAAGCCCTCAGTTTAAACACTGCATATGAAGGTTGGGTCACCCAGTCATAGAGTCTTCTCGTAATCTGAGATGTTGATGCTGTCATCCAGCCACATCATGCGTTCACTCTATTTCGTGACTATCATTGAGTGCAACAGCTCAGTGAACTCTCAGGGCTATGGCTACCTCTTGGCCCTCCCTTTAGGTGCGCTGCTATAGATAAGCCTGCTGGAGCTATATATGGGTGTTTAATTTGATGTTTATATGTTTAACCTGCATTTTATATCCTGCCTATGTGTTTCTACAAAGACAAAGCAATAAAGCACATAGAAAATGCTTGGGTTTGCCAGGGGACTTGCTGATGCTGCCAGGAAACATGCCAGTGCTCCCACCTACCTGAAGCACAACATCCACTTTGGAGGGACTGCTCAGTCTAGACATTGTATTATTATTGTATTGGACTGCTACTAGCTGGGCCGTCCAATGGAGGATGGGTTCCCTTCTGAGTCTTGGTTCTCCCGAGGTTTCTTCCTAATCCCCACCTAGGGAGTTTTTCCTTGCCACTGTTGCCCCTGGGTTGATCATTAGGGACTTGGACCCATGCGTTTGTAAAGCTGCTTTGTGACATTTGTTGTAAAAGACACTATACAAATAAATGTAATTTTGACTTTGACTTTAATTTTAAATGTTTCTCACCTTCAATGTTGCCACAATATTCTATTCCATTCTAGTCCTATTAATATATGAAAAATAATATTACAACACTGTATTAAAACAGGCTTTGCTAATGGTAACCTTTGCTAAAGTTGCCATTAGCTACTCAAGAACATTATATTGAGATTTGAGGGTTGTTTTTTTGTTTGTTTGTTTGTTTGTTTTTGTTAAACGGTACATATGTTTGCATATATAAACTGAAACAGAAGAGTAAAATGCATTGCTTTTTAATTGCTCTTAAGTCGGATCAGCAGATTAGTTCTGTTTCTTTCAATTAAGAATTGTAGCCCAGAGTTATTTGTCTTTTAATGATTTTGAAAAGGTAATTCATGCTTTGCTTGCAGCTCGCTTTTTAACTGGGAGAATGAATTGATTCCAGACTGACTGTTCTGACATCCCTTTACTGATTTCCATTGAAATTTAGCATCTGTTATAAGATTTTATTGTTGGTTTTTAAAGCCCTGAATGGCTTTTACATCACACTTTGCAGAGATCCTGCAGGTCCATAGTGAAAGCTCCTGAGTCTGCCAGCCTAATACTTTTCGAAATACCCAGGACTAAGAGCATAGCTGATCGTGCTTTTGCAGTAACCCCTGCCCCCGACTCTTTGCAATAACTTACCTTCGCAATTTAGGACTGCTCCATCTTTAGACATTTATTAATTCAATGCTGAAGACATATCTCTTTACTTTGGCATTTAACTATAGGTGCACTGGTGTAGCGATTGTAACTGTTTGTTTTCCTGTATGTTTTGTGATTTATCTTTTACCTTATGATTCTATCTATTATTACCTTATAATAATTTTAATATTAAGGCTGTACAGCATTTTGAGTTGTATTAAAAGTGGTAGATAAATACGTTTTGTCTTGCCTTGCTATTGTCACGGGACGCCCTCTGGGTCCCTACAAATAAGGGAGGCCTTTATTATATAAGGCCTTTATTATAACAGTACAATTTATTTGTACTTTCAGTTTTACACCGAAGCAACACAAACGGGACTTCTTTACACGCATCGACAAAGACCAACAAAGACGTGGTGACGTGACAAATAACAAACCATAACGAAACAGACAACGCACACTATGCCTATGACTCACACACAGAAGTACACACAGGCGCACACACTAACACTACAGGCACGACACATGAACACACCTCCGCACAGACACACCCACACAGTTTTATGCAATTTGTTTTAGACATAAGCAATTGGAATATAACACTAAAAGGCTGGGAACAAAACTTGTGTTACGTTGTGATATCAACTCTACCATCATTCTACAATAGGAAAATGCAAACACTGACAGGCTATTGGGAATCTTTACTTTATGTTTCTTCAAACTAGGTTCACTGTGCTTGGAGTGAAAATCACAACAAAAACACTACAAACAACTCAGTGAAGGCAAATTGAAGCATCGTTAGCTCTCCAAAAACATTGATCTTTAGATTTGAGGATGTAATTTCAGAATACCTATTTGTATATGAATGCTAATGATGGAATTATTTTATAGAAACTCTCCCCTTTTTGTTTGATAAATACTGAAGAGCAATTATTAATCACAACAAAAACATTTTACTTAAACCAGTGAAGAGTTTACACATCCTATGAATGTTTCTTTCATTGGAACAAATTCATATGGATTTTATATGCATTAAGCATATAAAATATATGGTACTTGATTTTCTACTGTACACAAATGTATTCACACCTGTGAAATTATTCAGTATTGTTTAAAATAGATTTATCAGATGGTTTTTATGATATACTAACATATGAAAAATACAATCGGACAGTTTTGTGCGCGTTTCCCTATAATTCTTGTTTTTGCTATTTAAATGTTATATTAATGTAAACCAAGCATAGAGTTGTTCACACAGCTTACATACAACAGTGAGTGTTCACGATGGGAACTGTGGTTAATCATTATCTTTGTTCTTACGTTGAACATGTGGTGCTCGTTAATCTTTTTTTATCATACTCTTGTCTGGAGCGGGGAATTACTAAAAACAATGAATATATATAAAAAAATCATGATTTTACATGAGTTCATTTTAAGAAATGTACAGTGGATTGTGACACATTTAGTTAAATGTAATGAGTATTAATATTACTATTAGTACTCTGTTCTTTGTATCCAACGCAGTCTTTCATACTACTCTGTAAACCGTGTAAAAATGGTTCATTTGTTTGTTGTAGTAACTTATTAAGCAGCAGACTGCCGCTCTTCTCGTTAGTTCAGTTAAATCCTGACATATTAAGAAACTTTTAAGAAAAGCGGTTTTCATCACTGGAGAGAGAATAGTAGAGTAGAAACATTTGAACATTTTAAACTATTTAAGACTGTACTGAAGCACCTTTTATAAGCAGAAATCTTCGAACGGGAAAGCGCGGCATAAAATCTTAAATAACATGCAGCAGTACAGTCAAGTACATTTCTGTGATTATCACCGTACTATACGCTCTAACAACTACCGTTGGCTTAGTATGCCTGGTATTAACAGAAAGTAAATGAGTGATAAATGCAAGAGAGTTGGTCAAAGGTTTGCACAACATTATAACTTCCTTGCTGTGTTATACACAGGTGTCGTGAACGTCACCTAGAACACATTCCTAATCAGGCGGTTAGGGGGAGCTTCTGTCTCCCCCTCCCTGTTGGAGCTGACAGCATCCTTTTTAAAGCGACGCTGCATCCCGCTACTTCTTAGGTGCGCGCCCTTCTGCGAGCCAAGAGTGGAACTGCGGAGAGGTGGTCATCTGCGTTTCAGTTCAGCGTTGTGTTTATATTAGCCTCGGTGCCTTGTTCTGATCTAACACCATGGGTATGCTGGCGAAGAAGGAGCGGAGAGGCAGGGATGTAAAAAGCTTCCTGAAGAGGAATTGGATTCTCATAGCAACCATTGCTTCTGTGCTATTAGGTAAGACTCGTGCAGAGCCGAGACGGGCTTTGAATTTAAGGCAAGGCAGATACCTACGTTATTTTACGTCTAGTTTATGAGCTTTTGGTTCTAAAATATTGCGTTGTCGTTCAGTCGGTTTGTGGTCTATGATTTTATTGTCTGCGCCGAGCATGCAGTGACAGACAGCGGCTACATCCTTACGCAGCTGCAACACTGTCTGTCTCTCTGTGCCTACGTCTCCTATCTCCCCCCACTCTAAGGTTCCCTTGCTTTTTAGAGCTGTCTTTGTACATTGGAACGTTTTTAGTTTGAACGTCATTAAACGGCCCACAGACACGGACGAAACGTGAGAATTGTTTTAAGACGACGGTGTTTTTTCTCATTCATTTAGACATGTAATTTATTGGTCTTTTGTACCGTTCAGCTTTAGAACACAGTCTTTGAGGACCATTGATATGCACAGTACACTGCCTATGACACCATGATTTTGGTATACCCTGCAGTTTGGATATTTTGGAGATTATCAAGAATGTTCGGTGTGTGTGATTAAGCAATGATTGGTTATTCCATATACGCAGTTTGCATGTCTGTATGTGTATTTGTGTGTGTGTGTGTGTGTGTGTGTGTGTGTGTACATGGCCAGGTTAGTGTTCCAGCCTCACAGCACTGTTCAGACACATTCAGACTATACCACTATAGACAAGAAAGACCAGGCATACTGTGCAACAGTAAGAAACTCTAGGCTGGCTTTTTAGACACATGTGTCCCTATGCTAGTCAGAGTTATTCTGCTAATAGTAACTTCCCATTGAAAATCCTTCACAGACCAAGATTATAAACTTGTGTCTATAAATTCTACCCCTTGACTCGACTAGTAATAATTACAGCAGTGTTTCAGAGTGCCTGGTGGTTAAGTGCTGTGCCAAGGTCTAAAAATTAAGGATAAAATATATGGAAAATATATAACATTTGTATTTAACGTAGTGCATGTTCTGATGATAAAATAGATACAGTCTGACAGACTCAACAAAATGTCACAGGCCAAATTTAACAGCCAGGCCTCAGTTTGGACTGTCCTGTTCAAATCTGAATATGACAAATTTAAATGGTACTTCAGTCATTTCTGAAATGGGTTTATCACTACCAGTAAAGTACAGCACTCAGATAAACCAAAGATAAGCGAGTGTTATGAAAAGTGCTATTCAGGTACTTTGCACATAGTTGCCTTCCTGACTCATGGTCAGGGTCATGGATAACAATTGCTGAGACTGAAGGTAAGAAATATTTTGTAACATAAAAAACCACATTTTAATGAGTGGCTGTCATGTGATGCAAACTGCATCCCTGTTCCCTGATTCATATCATGTTGTTATCATTCTGGATGGTTTGTAAGATACTCTGAATTGTAGATTGCCCCATATATCTATATTATTGCATTTGTCAGATGGTCCAACTTTATTGTTGCATTTATTATTGCATTATTGCATTTGTCAGATGGCCCAACTGACAATTAAGCAGCTCTTGTAGGGAAGCTATTCACTTAAAAAGTATTTTACATGACAAGACAATGAAGTGTATCTACACTGCAGGACAGTCATGAAAAGTCTCACTGAAATGTTATATTTAAACCTGTACACACAGTGCAAAAATTATAATTATGCATAATTATGTTAATTTGTCACTTATATGGACAAATAAAATCAAACTACTGCAATCTGCCTGATTATTTCATATAAGATTAAAACCTTTAGAAAAGCATATCACACGAGAAACTGGAAAAGTAAGGTATTGAGCTTCTCGCAAGGCTTTTCTAATCAGTATGACTTTAGTTCAGTATGGCAGCACTAATCACATGAGAATCTATCAAGGCTTCTCTGTTAGACATTGTCCAGTCCACTCCATATTCATTGTTTTGATAGAGTGGCAGTCTTGTCTGTGTGTAGAACTGTGTGCAATTCTGATGGCTTTGCTTTAAATTGGCAACAGTGCTGAGGTATCAAAGCTTGTTCATGTTAACAGCTTGAGCAGGATTCGAACAGCCCTCCTCTCTTTACTAATCCTGGATCAAAGGAGGTAAAATTATTCTCCTTCAGAGATTTCTAAGCACTACACAGACTGCAGTTTATTGATGTAAAGCAAATGATTTTATTACTGGATAATTAATGCCTGAACGGATCGATAAAAACTGATACATAGATTTAGAACTTCTGTTGATTATCTGTTTCACTCCATTTAGAAGTCATTCTCTCACTCTCTCTCTTTCTCTCTCTCTCTCTCTCTCTCTTCCCCCCAACAGGAATTGGCCTGGGTCTTCTAGTGCGGGAGTATGCTTCTCTCACACAGCTTGAAAAGCAATATTTTGGCTTCCCTGGAGAGATCCTGATGAGAATGTTAAAACTAGTTATCCTGCCATTAATCATTTCCAGCATGATAACAGGTATCTATGATACAGAATGTGGATGTAACCATCCTGATAAAATACTGAGTCATGGTATGCTAAACCTGTTGTAATACCAGGGACACAGAGAGATTTGCGCTGAATAAATTTACATTTATAAATGATCTAATGAATATCTGCTTAATGTCCACCCCCTTCCGGCCATCCCATCAAAGGGCATCTACCAACTATCATAAATGTGCATGGCTGCAACAACCGCAAATTCATTAGCAGTTTGTCAGCTCACAGAGTTGTTTGTCTCTGCCGATGCGCAGGGTGTGAGGAGAAAAAATACCTGTGGTAACCTATAACTATAATCTGACATGGTCAGATTTAACTGTGCATGCTACCTGTAAGTAAAAGGTCTGTATAACCTGTAATGGCCCATCCACGCTAGGCTACCCTCAACCACCAGAGGGAGGCACAGAGCCTCTTCTAATTAGGAATTAACAGTGACATCTGTGTCTGCCCCTTCTTAAGGAGAGCTCACAAACGGTGGGGTGTGAGGTTCATACTAGTCTCTGCATCCACAGATCTGTAGGTGGCACCCCCTCCAGGTGAAGTTTAGTTTTCCCAACCCTTTGTAAGAGGGCTTAGAACTCCTGCCTCCTCCTGGAAACATTACTTTGTTTTTTCTGCCATATACTCAGCACTTGGGCCCTTCCTCTGTTCCTTGTAGGTGGCTCATGTCGTTTCTACACATCTGTTGTGTAGTGTTTGGTCAGATTCTGTTAAAACAGTAGACATTTAATGTTAATTAAAAGGGCCAGCTCTGTCCTGGGAAGTTCTCTGGACAATGTACAGGTGGTGGGAGAAAAGAGGACACTAGCAAA
>JAOXYF010000017.1:4206436-4255019 GCA_028565775.1 Sternarchorhynchus goeldii
ACATACACACACACACATATATGCATGCGCACGCGCGCGTGCACACACACATACACAAGCACACACACACACCAGTCTGAACTCATCCCAAAGCAAGATCCCCCCTCCCGTCCCTTAATCACTGATATTCTTCTCGTGTCTTCGTTGGTGCAAGGGGAGGTTGAGGTGGCTCAAGGCAAAGAGTTAGGGCTAGAGAGATAACATGTGTAAATATCTTGCTCAGATGCCACCATTATAAGGATTTTATTGGGTGGTCGTTTCATTTGCGGACGTCTCCAGTCAGTCACGATTCTCCCCCTTCCGTCTGCACCGCGACTGCATCTCCTGACGCAGCCAACGCGCACATATTACTCACTATAGCAGTCACGACTCAGAGAAATCCGTGTTGCCACTAAAATTACACCGCCAGTGTTGAATTATTTAAGAAGATCTTGGTATGTCTGGGTAAGATGCGTTTAACAAAGAAAGCCACACGGTCTTTGAAAAGGTCAAGGTAATCAACGCCGTTTTTCCTACCCATACGAGCAACCACAATGTTCACAGAACACAACCATTTACAAATCCTGACGGGAGCAATCGGGCTATTTCTGTGCTTATCGTTTCATTGTAGGTTATATCATGGTAAGTATTCAACAAATAGGGTTAAGATGATGGGAAGTAGAGTACAACACGCTAATTTTAAACACTGCTTTTCTCGTATAAATTGCAAATCTATTTTCCAAGTCGTCTCCAGTCATCTGTATCGGTACAATATAACTGTCAGTCAGTTGCTGCGAAAGATAACGGTATAGCGACGCCTGCCAACTGTTGTCTCTTAAGCACAAGTATTCTCACTCTAAAGCACGCGCACTCCGAAAAAATTGTGCCAAATTTCAGCTAAGCCTGCGCGCTGCAGTCTTAAGTTACAAATCTATCAAGAGTATCATAGGTTGCAAAAACACTGCCAAATACAAATTTGTGATTGTCGTTATGCTGATAAAATAATGCTGATGAATACGAAGTATAAGCATGTGTACTGGCACCAAAGCAATATTTCAGTTCATAGCCATAGAAAACAGTTTGTTGCAGCACTGTATAATGAAAATGACGTGGGCGGAAGAGTAGCTAATCCAAGTGCGACCACCTATAGCCACATTGTCTCTATCTTAACTGCAACTGAAAGAACTGTTCAAACAACACAGGCGGGAAGCCAAACGGACTTATGAGTACGAAACCTAACATTGTATTTTTAGTTTGGAAAGCAGATTACTTGCACTGTTATATCCCTCCACTGGTGATGTTCAAAACAAGGTAAGGGCGATTTTGTTGCAGGTCGAACCGGTGCACGGCACCCCTTGACGCCACATTGTATTTTCAGCACAACCGTGCAGTCTGCGGGTTTCCCTCTCGCCGGCTCTGGTGCAGCACTTTTCATCGCCCTTTGTCACTCCTTCTTCCTCATACTCATCTTTATCTAATGCCCTCTTCTTCCTCATACACATCTTTATCTAATGCCCTCTTCATATGCTAAACCAAAATTACCCCTAGTTCTTCTTATGTTAGGGATTTCCATTCGCGAACTTTCAGTTGTAGCGGAGAGAAAAAAGCGAAAAATGACTCAACAGCGCCGTCAGACAAACGAGTTTGGTCTTGCTTTTTGGTTCTCATATTTACCGTTTGCGATACTCCTGCTCTAGAGAGAGAGAGAGGTTGGTTTTATTTTGTGTGTTGCTGAGAGAAAAAAAACATAGGTAACCATCTAAGCGTGTGTAAAGGCCATGCTACTAGAATAAAAAATGTAGTTGTTTACCCCTGCATCGTTTCCGTGGTGGGAATAGCATACTGTATAACCAAATACCATACATGCACCAAATCATGCAATAATCAAACACAGGAGAAGTACATTCAAACAAACACTTCTCGTGTGTACTTACCAATGCAGCGAATCCTTGCTGAAAGGGGAAAACACACATATATATATATATTTTAAATCAGCCAAACGTGACCACATTACACAAACACAGGATGAGAATCAATACTGCCTTTGATTCATATCTAACCTCAGCAACATGTCCAAGGTTTCTCAGAATTGCAGTCCTTTTTATACAAGTGTTACCCCTCTGCCTATTTCTGGAGCGCGATCAAACACTGATGCTATTTTTAGCTCGCAGTAAGAAAAAACACTCACAAAGGCATCGCTCAGGAGCGTTACGTGGAGTGCATGCATTGTACATTAATTTTGCCTCTCCAGCTCCGTGCAAAGGCTTCGAGTCGCCTCCGTTGCATTGATGCAGTGATTTTTGTTTAACAAACTGCTTCAGTGCCCATCTTTCTTTTGCCCAAAACACCTCTTAACTGATCGGTGGAGGAGATTCGTTATGATCTCTCTTGGTATGAGTTTGTTCCCGCGCTCCCTCTCCTTTATCTCTCCCTCTCTCACCATTCTCTTCATTACACGCGTCTTACGCGGTGTGTCTCCATGCAACTTTCGCTTGGAAACTCAGGATTCGCTGCTCATGGGAGAGTGAGAGGCACAGACAGCGAGAGAAATAGAAATAATATTTTGTTCAGTATGAATGAGTGCATTTGTATATAGGTTTACGTATACATGTAAAAACGGTATAAAACTGATAATCGTTAAGACTTGCAGTCTTTTTCTATTCGGGGCTGCGTCAGTTACTAGGCATTGACGTCACGTTTAGGTTTTCCCACTTTACTGTCTATGGCCGTTGATTACAACCGTCGCAGACAGGCTCCTCATAATGAAAATGGCCTTTAACAAACTAAAAACAGGTCAAGTATAATTCACAAGGGTGGTGAGAGATCGGTTGCTTTCTCGTATCAGTGCTTCAACATTTAGCGAAAACCTTCCGTTTTGCAGTCCACCGTCGCGACAAACTCGTTTAGCCATGGATTCAGTACAGGATGCACCGTGTATCATATTGTTCTACAAACACCACAAATGTTCGTTTAAACTGCTTATTAACAACAAAAGCATTAGCCTAATTGCATTCAAGTACAGAGCGCAAACACTGCTAGGCAGATTACATCAGAAAACTCACCCTAATGTGGGAATTGTTAAAAACCAAACACAGTTCACATGTGCCCGTGTGATGCTACAAGATACTGTCGCTCATTACTTGTGGTTTAATGTTTACTATCATTTTCAGTGTTCGGTGTGAAAAGGCAAAACGCTGTTTTGTGAAAGAGACACAACGTACAACTAGAGTAGAACTTATCGTAGTAATTAAACCTTATAGATGCAAAGAGTTAGCGAATACAAGAATATGTATCTTAAAGAGACTAATTCAACCAGTGACAGAGGTTTCAGTACTAGCGTCCACTATCTTAACAGATTACCGCATGGTGTCGCCAAACGCCACCACAGATCTCCTCAACCTACTGGTGTCTTCGACTGTGTGCCGTGCCAGGTTAATGAAAATGTCAGCTAGATGTTTTTTCCCATCAAATGAGAGAGTAACTAATGAAGATCAGTCCAGGTGCGAGTTTAGCTCTGCATGCTTCCATGCATAGCTCAAGTCCTTAACATTAACGGTGCTCCCATGAAATTCAGGTCTACTTTCAGTAGAGTTAGTGGCAAACGCAAAAGGAAACTTTTAGGAGTGCGATTATAAGCGATGAAAAGATCGCACACATCAGTTTTGGAAGAAAAAAAGTCAAAGCATTTTGCGTCCATGTAAAATTCTAGGTATTCAGTATATTGCAATATGTCGTAGGTGTAGAGTGTTTTCTGTGTAAGTGACCGCTGGGCTTTTGACCGACTATAATATTAATAGTCATGCAAATGAAAATAGATAATAGATTTCGTCCAAAATATTATATATTTAGCTACAAACCTAGAATGTGCTCTGCGACAGAGCGATAGCGTTGATCTCGCAACCAAGCTAGACTTTCTCCACTCACCACTGAAGCTAAAAATATAATGAATTCAGCTGACTCTGGGTTGGAACTGGCTCAAAGCCTCTCCTCATTTAACCTATTGTGTCTCAACTCCAATAAAAAGAGTAAACTCAAGCCCGCCGTTCCAACGAATATTGGAACATAACGCGAAAATACTAAAAACAGGCTTAGTTGAAGAATCTTTTTTGCAAGAACAAAAAAAATTGTTAACATTCTTCCTCTACCCCTCTTTTGCTTAAAATATTCCAATGAAAGGGTAAGGAATCTTTTACACCTTATATTTGGAAAACTCAAAGTGTTTGTTTTTTCTCAAATAACATACCTCATCGTGTCTTTTTACACTGTACCGCCAATTATTGCACATAACACCATATACGCATAGCATAATCGTTAAGTAATACATTGACTTCACAAACACCGACAAGGCCTTCTGTTAATCATAATGTGAAACTCCTTTCGTTTGCGCGCCATCATGGTTAGAATTCCACACGATGGACAGCACCACCACACCCTGGTGGATTGGCTGCTGCGTAAATGCGATTTCAGCACCATGGACAGCACTATAGAGTGCACGTGCATATCTAAAAAAGGCCAACACTTTGCATCACACTGCTATGGAACCTTCGTTATATATGGCGATGCGGTTTGTGCACTGTTCATAACATACAACATATTACATTACGTGTCTAAAACACCACAATATATGTGTACTGTGTAAACTGAACATATTGACAACAATGGCACTCCGACCAATCTTTTCCATCGTTTGATTTGCTTGGTTATTGTGACAGTTATTATGAACATCTGCTTAACCAATTTTGTAACTAGACAGACCTTTATAGCAACACTTTACAACTGACCAACAAACATAAATGCTTCAGAATTCCTAAATGTTCATCCTTGTAAAACCCACATGGAAAGAAGTTTATTTGATCAAACGGACTTGTCTTAGTCCATCTGTATGGTGCATAGAGACTTGCAAGATATCAACAGAGAACAGACACCGCCTACTGTTTTGCTTGCTTAGGTAGACTGGGCTATGCAGCTTTCTACAGGTCCCATTAAAAACATCATCCAAAATATTTGCATTGGGTTTCTCACACATGTTTCTTTTTCCTTTGTTTGTTGTCTCCCCCCCATCTGCTCCCTCGTTTCAGACATAGTCATTCTAGGAAACGGACACTGCTCTGGTGGTTTCAATTGGGGAGCCGAGAGAGAATCTAAATTGATGAGGGTTTGTTTGAATTTCAAGCTTAGATTAAGAATCTCCGCCCTTATAGCCCTCTCTCTCTGTTTATTTTTCCGTCTCTCCTGCCTAAATGATGTCAATGGAAGCCGAGCTATAGAGCTATTTATAGAATTCCCCCCTCCCCTCAGAATCACATGATTCAGAGCCGAAGCACAATAACTACCTCAAGAGAGAAGTCTGCATGAATAGAGACGGTGAATATTTATGAACGGGCAGAATGTCACATGATGTTCCTTCTTCGTAACAATGTTAAGTTTTGTGTTAGAAAGTGATACGACTGCAATACCGTGTTTCTACAGTGACTTTATTTATTTTTTACTGGCGTTTTTAATTCATTTTATTGCATTTATTACAAGATGGTTAAACTAGTGTCTTAATTTTACAGTGCTATGAGTAAAACACACAACAAAGTTAACAGAAACAGAAAACAAAACGAAAAAAAAACCTCAGTACTATTTTCCATGACCGGTTCCGTTTTGGATTAATGCTGTGCGACCCGTCCCAACTGCCCTAACCTGCTCTTTCCATTCACATGCAGGCCTGTTACGTAATAGGTCTATCTCTTTCCTTCCTTTGAAAAAAAAAAAACATACACACGATTTGCCGGACGTTTCCGACAGAGAATTCCACGTACCATTTTAAGCTGCCCGCAGCTTTGCATGCACGATAAGAAACCATGAACAGTGTGGTGGTCAGCAGCACAAAGGTCGCATCTGCGCCTTTGACAGAAAACAGTGGAGACTGATATAAAAGACTACATTTCCTTTCTTTCTTTCCACTGACCCACACGCTCTCAGAGCATGTATAGCACATATCTCCTCCACGACTGAAACGTGCATATGTAGTTTACTTCAAGCATTTGGCATATAATAATATCATTATATATCTTACCACATTGGCTACATGCGTTGAGACCATTTCTTTCTGGTTCCTGGTTGATATGTTAACACTCAGTGGTTTCTATATTTAGTAAGCCTCCCAGTGCCGTTACTATTCCAGGCATTATACGTGAGGGGGCGGATGCTACTCGTTCATGAAAAAGAGGATATTCTTTTGCTCGCAGTTTAAGCCCTACTCATATGCCTCCTTCTTTTGCAGGTTTGAACAGCAATACATTTCCATTCCTTATATCGACACTCCTCAATGTTTGAAGTATTTTAATGTTCAGAAACTAATACTCAATGCTCAGTGTAATTTGACACCAAAATGCCAAATCACGTTCCTCAAATGAACTGCCCAAGACGCCTACTATGTGTGAAATCAAAACTGAAATAAAAGCATAATTTTATATACCTGAAATGTATGAAAATATGAGCAGCACACCATCACGTTTATAACCTCTACTCGCGCCTGACACGACACTGCGTGATGAACAGATTGATTGACGTAATGTATCACATGGTTTCGAGATCCCGAGGCTGTATTCTTTACTTTTATGCTTTTTAAAACACAGCTACATCATTTCTGTGGATTGCCGAGGGTGGAATCCATTTTAGGAATCATTGATATCTTTTAGCTTATCTATCTTCACTAAAAAACGACGAACTAGCAACTCGAGTTGAACAAGGTTAATAGATGGTTGTTTTAAATTGCCTTTAAAACGGAGGATAAGTTCAAAGAAAAAAACTGAAAAAATTCTATCATTATTGTAATTCAAACAACTCGTGAAACAGGCTGACAATTAGTTTCACGACATATGATATTATTTTTATTTACTTCATCGTGTTGAACGTGACAAAACACGAGATTTACCTCTGACTCGTTGCAATAACATTATATAGTGCGCGTGTAAGGACGTGTGCGTAAAAGGATTCGAGTGACTGGTTTGGGAAATACCTTGTCACGAGCCCTCAAAGCAATTGTTCCATGGACGTACAGCGCCATCTATAGCCAAAAGAAAGATATTAGTGGTGGAGTGAAAATTAAATATTAAAATTACAAAACATTAAACTGAGAATGTCTAGTATAAAGGCTGGAATTTGATAAAGAAAACAGTACGGGTGGGAAAATAAATCAATTAGTATTTCATAGAAAACAAATGCAACGTAAATTAAAACTCACGTGCTTTGTACACCCTTCCGCTAATAATACGAAAGAGTCGATAACGTTGGAGATCGTAAAAGCCAGTTAATGCAGTGTTAGAGATGAATAAAGCATGTTTTGTTTAAACGCTAGCTTCATTAACGAAGTAGAGTCACTGAACGCTCCGTGAGCTTGGATGGCCATCTAGTGGTGTGAAGAGCATGTCATCTTTTTAAAGTCTTTTTGTCCTACTAATATTGTGGGTCATAGCAGGGCCACGTTCAGTACTGCATTATGATGAACGGTGCGTGGGGCTACGTTATTGCGCGTTTTAAAGTCTGAGCATGTCACAAGCGGTTCGTGTTGTGCTAATGATTATTACTTCCAGGGTTCTACCAAAACTGCATACACTGTCAATCTTCTTAGAAGATTGTGTTCTTTTTACAAAAGCTTGGACACTTACTCTATATTGTGACGGAGCAGGGCAGTTGGAGAGCAGAGAGGAGCACTACCAGACTGCTGTGCGCTTATACACAGGCTTTATTTAGTTAAATGTTTAATATTGATATAGTTGTCTGGGCATGTTGATTTACTGTATTTGTTTTGACATATTTTGAGTTTAATTTTACTTAGTTTGTTTATTATGTTCCTTGCTTGGTGCATGTGAGCATTTCTGAAATAGCACATTTTAATAAAGAGCTGCTCTTTAACAAACATTATATTGTTACTTTTTTCTTTTGGGGTAATACAGTGGTGTTGGAAGTGGGGTACTGTTGCTGAGATGGAAGAAATCAAGGGGTGCATCTACAAACTTGAAATTTGTAGTGGTGAAGAGACGGGGCAAGAGAGACGAATGGACAAGTTCCAGAGTCGAGTGCGACTTGAGCCCTGCAAGAGAGAGAGGATGGCAGGGGCAGCACACATCCATCTTTGATGTTACACCTGTGAGGGTTTCTGGGAACCTTATTCTACACAGCTGTAAGTGGTCCATTGTGAATGGACAGTGGTGGTCACTGCAAAGCAGCTAAGGTTGGCACTGGAGGGAAAACCACTACAGGTGCTTGTAGGTCTGCTGACAGACCAACAGGATGACCTCCCAGTGTTGACCAAGGCCCTCCAGTGATATCTCAGGCAAGTGCCGGTGGTGTTATTACGCAGGCAGATGCTCCTGGAGATGCAGAGACTGGAGGGGGAGTGGATAAGCATGCTAGTGACAGAACATGAGCATGAGGCTTCAGCAGGCATCCTGAATGTTTGAGAAGGCCTCACAAGAAGAGCTCTCACTGGAACACGTCCTGAACACACTGCTGCCAGAGGAGCTGAGGTGGCATGTGAAGGCAGGGAAGGAAAAATCCTCACTGTAAAGATGCCATGGGAAAGAATACGTTGCTACATGGGGGACGGGTTTGAGGAAGAGATGATGTGCCAAGTAACCCTCAGGTGAGCAGCAATGGCGGGTCTGGTGAGCTGGCGGAATAGGAAGGGAGAGCACTGCACCAGTCAGTGTTATAAGCCTTCACTGATAGCATTTGGCAGTGGTATCTCCTCAATGACGGATGAGCCTGAACTAGAAACAGCAGTGCTCAGAGACAGTGTCTCAGCTAGGAAGACCAGCTGCTGTGGTGGAATCTAGGATGAGTACAGTGTAGATGGGAAACAGCTCACTGCATTCACTGAGTATGACTTGGCGTTGCCTCTGCTATGGTCAGAGAGGTTTCCTCATTCCGTGAACGGCTCACTGCAGGGCTGGGAAATGACGACAGTCCCACCCAGCAGCCAAGTGGGGCATGAGAGGGAGAAAGCTTCTGGTCACGGTGGGGAATTATCGCTCACATCTGTGACGCATGCATACTCAGAGTGCTCAACTTGAAGAATGAAACACTGGACAACTAAAGCTGTCCACAACAGCTAGCAGCAGAGTAGAGGCAGAGATTCAGGACTCCCTGGCAGTGTGGCCTTATTTTTCTGTGGGAGAAGCACCGGTTCTACAGGAGCTGAACATGTAACATCTGACCTGGTGGCAGGGCACGCTCTCAGGTTGAAGACACCATGACTGTTTGTGAGTGAAGCCATGAGTGACGGAGAAGCTGAACTCACGGCACTGGTCCTGGATGGTGTCTGCTGGAGGACTGAGGGCAGGGCAAACGAGCAGAACCCTCATCAGCATCAATAATACAGCAGCTGGCATCCAGCAGTGGCAAAAGAGGAGGTTTGTGTGACACTGGAGGTGGTGCATGAACTGTGGTAGCAGAGTGGATCAGGCTTAATTGGGGAGCAGAAACAGCCAGGTTCACTCCAGCCCGGACATTAGGGACTGAGCTCCAGATGACCCGAGCCCAGGATTGGAGCTTGTGTTTGGCTGTTTTTCAGGGTTTGAGGAGGACAGTGCACCCAGGGCATGGTTCACTGATGAGCTCTACCACCATCTCACTAAAAGCAAGCGTAGGACTCAGGGACAGCTGCCCTCGCCAGGGATGCAAGTGTGGCTGTCCAACTCACACTCAGGAAAGGAAACAGTCACAAACCACAGTTATCATGGGAGGGCCCTTGCATTGTGAGGGAGTGCCTGGGCAAGTGGTGTATATTGGGACTAGGGTGTCATTGGACTGCTCTATAGAAACAGGCTAGCACCCTCCCAACCCTGTGTCAGGCCAGGAACAGTGCATAAATAATTGGACAGTGATGCATTTATTGTTGTTTTGACTCTGTATTCTAGTAAATAGCATTCAGATCTAATCTGGATATGAATGACTTGTTACTAAGAATCCTCCACTCTTTCAGACAAACACAAACAAATCAACAAATGTTAATATATGTAATAATATACAGTACTGTGCAAAAGTCTTAGGCAACCATTAGATTTGTTGTTTTAGTAATGGTATAATGACATATATCATTATATAAATTATTTCTCTCTTTATTAAAAAAGTAAAAACAGACAACCCCCTTGTGGCAATAAGCACATCTAGAAGTCTTTAGCAGAGACTGTCCTGAGGTGTTCTGAAGTATCTTTTGGTATATTATAACAGGCTTTAAGAGACTTGAAGAGAGCCTGGTTCCTACTATTGCTCAAGTGTAAGATGAGGTCACAATAACTACTTGCCACTGTAACCAAAAAATGTTTTTTTCTGATTTCTCTTCTGTTTTTCAACACTGCATATAAATGTCCTATATTTTCTGGTTGTGTTCTAATAAGGAGACTGAGAAGTAATTATATATGGTCATTATACCATTGTTACATCAATTAAACAATAAACTTAATGGTTGCCTAAGACTTTTGCACAGTACTGTATACATATATCAAATGACAAGTAACCTTTTACTACCGTGATGGTGTCAATTGCACAGGTAAAGGTGACTGGGCTATATATAGTGATGAAGGGATTAATGGTGACTATATTTTTGATATTTTTATTTTATTGATTAGGAATATGTTTCCTGAAAATCTTGTGCAAGCATGTTTTCAGCAGGTAAATAAAAGCACTCCTCTTTTTATATAAGTTAATAATCAATCTTTTCTCTGCAGGGATATGCTGCAATATGATATAAATGTCTATATCTCTCTTTCAGTACAAGTCACAGCGCAAAGAAATCGAACCAGCTGTGACCAACACAACAAGCAGTGATACGGTTACTGTAACTTTCCCACCTTTTACCACAGTGATGGTGACAATTGCACAGGTAAAGGTGACTGGGCTGAGGGATGCAGGGCCTTTTTCCCAAACACAGTTCTAGCAGAGCAGCTTGCTTCTCTGCTAACAATCATGGCACATTACCCATCTTTATACCTACTGTTTTAACAGAATCTGACCAAAGACTACACGTTAGTGGGAATGTACTCAGATGGAATCAATGTTCTGGGCCTCATTGTGTTCTGTGTGGCGTTTGGCCTGGTCATTGGCCAAATGGGAGAACGGGGTCGAATTCTTCTGGAGTTCTTCGATGCTTTGAATGAGGCTACTATGAGACTAGTCCAAATCATCATGTGGTCAGTACTACCGCTTCAGATTTTATAGTTAACAGATTTTAGCAGTCAGTACTGCCAGACTTCATTGCTAAAATGTATTGTTTAACATTACAGATTAATTCTGTTCTTGTCTGACTGTAGTTAATATTATTGTTTTGAAAGGCAATCCGACAAGATAACATGACATGACCTGAGGACATTGTGTTTCTAATGTTTTGTGTGTGTGTGTATGTGATGTGTCATGCTTGTTTTTGCCGCAGTTACATGCCAGTGGGCATCCTATTTCTGATTGCCGCTAAGATCATTGAAGTAGAAGACTGGGATATATTCAGGAAAATGGGCATGTACATGGCCACTGTGCTGAGTGGGTGAGCCTCTGCTAACACACCAGCATTCTCTTGTTGATTTTCAGTGAAGAGGATTTACTACTGCAGTCACAGTAGCGTTTTCCTGTCCAATACTGTTTAATACGAGTCCTGTCCCTGAACAGATAAGGGCCAAGGACTTTTAAAATTGCTCAACCCGCAGATGTGGTAATAGGACCTTTTGCGGCTGTGCAATCCCTTAAATTTCCACTGACATGAATGATGCAGCTGACTGAACAGCCATGAAGAGATTCTTTAGCTGCAGCCAACCGATGTAGAAGGGAAAGGGGTTAGAAAACTGCTATCGCTGAGTCATGCTGAGAACATTTAGATCTCATATAGCTGGACAGGATATAAATTCAAACTTAACATGCCCTTGGTAAAATGCATGGTGTGCTTAAAACTAATGCCTACTGCCCACTCCGACATATTACAGCCCGTTTCAGCTTAAACAAATGTGACCATGTTTGTGCACAACCAAAGCATTGTATCAACTGTTTTGACTGTGATATATATTACACACCCTGCCTCTGGCTTTACAGACTTGCCATACATGCCATTGTATTCCTACCTTTGATCTACTTGGCATTGGTAAGAAAGAATCCTTACACATTTGCTCTGGGAATGGCACAGGCCTTGGTGACGGCCCTCATGATCTCCTCAAGGTGAGCCCCAACATATAATGTGTTATTGTGTATTCTGATTTGGAAATACTGGGAACAGTGGATGAACTTTAAATCTGAGTAGAAATCTAAAAATAAATTTAGATAAAATCCTAGGCTTATATTTGTTAAATTCTACATAATCAAATGTAACAGAGTCAAGTAAGAATTCCATTATTATATGAAAAGGTGTGAAGTTACAGGTGAATTTCTCTTTCCTTTAGTTCCGCAACTTTACCAGTCACCTTCAGGTGTGCAGAGGAGAATAACAGGATCGACAAGCGGATCACTCGCTTTGTTCTTCCAGTAGGTGCGACCATCAACATGGATGGTACAGCACTTTATGAGGCAGTGGCAGCCATATTTATTGCCCAGTTGAACGGTCTTGACCTTGATGTGGGAAAAATAGTGACTATTAGGTAAGTGTAGCTAAAAATAAGTTAGTCACAACAGGTCTGAGCCTTGTCATAAGAATCATTGTGACAATTTCTTCTTTCCTTGTCCTCAATAGAATGGTTTAGAGAAATATTTTTTTTAAAGTTTCACTTATATAATACTAATTTGTGGTTGTGAGCCTCCATTACTTGGGGCTAAATTATCCTCAAACCGCTACAGCAAAAAATGAAATAAAAAACTATTTTTTTTACAAAGCAAATATCTTGCCTGAATTACTATATTTAAAATAAGTGAAAATTTTGTTTAAATTAGATTTTCACTATAAACCATCTTTGTAAGTTCTTAGCAGAAAGATTTAACTCATTCTCTCTCCAAACATTTACAATTATCTTGTGCTGCAGCGGTTTTAGGAACCTCTTTCCTGACCAGTTAAAATTAAACAGGAATCCAGGAGAACTCAACAGTAACTTGTTCCATTGTATTGTAGTATCACAGCAACAGTAGCCAGTATTGGAGCTGCAGGAGTCCCAAATGCTGGACTTGTAACCATGGTGATAGTACTGACTGCAGTGGGTCTTCCAGCCAGTGATGTCACCCTCATTGTGGCTGTGGATTGGCTGATGTAAGTATCTGACAATGTACTACTTCTTCAATCAATGTTTTTACAATTGCTTTTGATATTTACATTTGCACATTTTGGCAAATGTAAAGGCACTTATCGAGAGCCGAAAAGTCTACATTAACGGAAAAAAAAAGATCAAGGTCAACTAGCCTTTGTGGCAAATTTGTCTTCTGATGTTCCTTAGTGAAGAGGGACACACAGGTTTGCAGTGCAGTTGAGCATTGGTTTGGTGTTTGGGTTGAAAGAAGCCAGGAGAGTGGCTGCTTCACCTGAAACTCGAGTAAAGGGGTTCAGCTTTTTAAAGATGAGACTTCATAAACTTGTATAAATGCCTGAAATCCTTACAATACATTGATGTGTCTTAAACATTCCCTACACAGTTCTCTTTCTATTGGATAACCAAATCTTTACAAATTGGTATTGCTAATGATGTAATGGCACACTCCTATTGACAAACCTATTTACTCTGTCCTTACTGTCTCATTTAGTGACCGCTTCCGCACCATGATCAACGTCCTGGGTGATGCCTATGGTGCTGGGATAGTCCAAAAGCTCTCAAAGCGAGAGCTGGAGAGGATGGACATCACCTCTGATGTAGACGTGGCAAATCCCTTTGCCCTAGAGACCACTCTTGATGATGAAGAGTGTGAGAAGAAATCCTACGTAAATGGAGGTTTCACCGTAGACAAGAGTGATGCGATTTCCTTCACTGAGACCTCACAGTTCTAATCCCACACCATCATGGTTGTGCAGTCAGTTATGGAAGATTGGAAGATTACCTCTAGAGAGGTTCAGGGGGTGTATGCCGTTCATGAAATCAGTGCCATTATGGGAGGGGGGGTTCATTTCAGAGGACATGTCTGAGTGCAGACATTATCAGTAGCTGCCATTACTGTCCTCCCTCCACATTTCCTCTATCGCTGTGCCCTTGAGTTGACTACTATTGCTACTTTGTTCGTGCCAACAGAAAAAGCATTCATGGAATTTAGGAAAAAGGGTTGTGAGGGCTCCCAGAATGCATCGACCTGTTGCCAAGAAATATGCAAAGGCACTTTTTACACATTTTCTTACCTTCATTGTTTTCAGTGGTGTCACACAATCAGTTGTTTACGTAGATAAATGTCTGTGTCTGATTTTGTATGTATGCTGATGGAAAGAGTCACTTTCATGTCAGTAAAGAAGATCTGTGTATACTGTATGTATTGCAACAAAGTGCATGTCCTTAACAAAACTATTATATTTCTCATGTGCAGTGTAAATACACAGGCAGACATCAAAGCAATATGGTACTGCTCAGCATTGTAACTGGTTTTTAGTAAGTTACTTTAGCCTTCCTCTTTTTCTAGTCTGATAGGTGAGTTGTGTCTGCACTTGCTGTTGAGAGCCCATTTTTGTGAGCTTTGAGCATCTTGAAATACAACTTGTGCCAAACACGAACATCCTGATATAAAGGGAACAACTCCTAAAACCATGCAACAATTAACTAAGTATTGCATGAAGCAATATGATGAAAACCATGGGTGTGGCCTTTACATGAATGGATCTTTGATTCACTTTTTTTTTTAATCAATCTTTATTTTCTCCCTATAACCAGGAAAAAAGCTCTCAATAGCTCTCATTGATCAGTTGATCCTAGTTCAATAGCTCTCGTTGATCAGTTGATCCTAGTTCAATAGCTCTCGTTGATCAGTTGATCCTAGTTCAATAGCTCTCGTTGAGAGGGAGAGCAAAGGCCAGTGTGTACTTCCTCCTTTATATAGTTATATAGTTCTAAGTTATTTCCAGGGAGCATAGCTGACTTTAAAGGAATCCTACCATTTTTCTTCCTTTCTGTCTCCATTTTTGGGTTGTAGAAACACACCATTAGAGCTATTGGGACACTTTGCACAGGTGCATAGGGGCTAGAATGTGAAGTGTTATTAAAGACTGGCTCAGTGTGTCTATAGTTGATTTAGATGTATAATAGTCGGTGCTACTTAATTTGCTGTTTTGTCAGTTTTGTCATTCTTTATTCACTCTTCAAGTCAATTCTGTGTGCTGGATTGGAATTGGAAAAATTCATCATTGTGATATGGTTAACATTAAATGTCGACAACCAGAATTTATATTGTACAGGCTGTTCAAAGCACATTTCTGTCAAATACACACATTTTAATATTAGCTTACAGTACAATGCAACATGAACCTACAAATGAATAAAATCTACCAAATCTGAGTACATATTATTGGTTTTACTGTATTGATTACTAGAATAGCTTTAACGTCTTGGAGGTGAAATGAGACCTTTGCTGTATTTCTAAAAAGGCTCTGTTAAAGTGGTACGGGTTGGATGTTAGTTTTTATTTTTAACTGCCATATTCTATAAATGTAAATGTAAATATTTTATCAGTTGAAAAAAACAGACAACAGCCACAGCAGTCAGTAAGACTGTAGACTCTAGGGCCATCTGTGTCCAAACACAGTTATTTATTTGTCTTATTGAGTTTCTATTTAAGTTATTAGAAATGGGTCCCGCATTTGGAAATAGGGTAAGGCAAAGCCAATAAATGCTTAAAGCACCCATTAGATGCAAGATAAGCCCATCAACTTCATTCTTTTTGTTGCAGTTTTTGATTTGTCCTGCAAAACAATCTGCCAAGATAATCAATAATCTCAGATAACATCTGGACCATCAAATGTCTGATTTTTATTGTCACATTATTTGAGTACATTTCAAAAGAAGAATGGGGATTTTCAAAACATTTCAATCAATAACACAAGGTGTAGACAGCTCAAATATTAATTTTATAACTATGATAAACTTGACACAGAAATGTACACACCCACACCGAGAATGAAACATGGTGCAACTAACAGCAAATCGATGTTGAAATGGGTTGGGCTGCTTCAGGGACAAGAGAGGAATAATGGCTTTCAAGAATCTATGGATACAATATCAAAAATTCAAGGACAGTTGAACATTGCTATATGATTCCCCCAAGTCATGTTAAACAAGAACTTTCTGAAGAGAGTTTTCCTTCTGTATTATTTTAACAATTGTTTTTAGAAATCTATCATATGTACACTTTTGCTATTGAGGTAAATGAATACATGAACTTATTAATATGCTTATAAATATTACCATGTTTTTTCTTAGATAGATGTTTTTTTCACTTGGCTTAAGCCGTATGAAATTGATCTCCGCGCTAGCACCTCGTTCATTTCAGATTCCGTGGCACCCTGCCAGAAGACAGTAAGGGATATGTTACCAAAGGCACAGTCACTAATGAGGTATATCTTAGCAGCAAACTGAGTGTATGTGTGTGTATGTGTTACTCACACAGGCTAGTCTGTGTACGGCACTGGGAGATGTGAGGAGACTCCGGACTCGCTCCTGAACCTCCTCCCATGCATTTCTGGAACACAAGAGACAACTGTCACAATAAAAACATAAGATATCCACCATGCAGTAATAATGCTCAGTTTCTGAGGCCTCGGATTACATGCAGACATAAAATAACTTGGATGACGCATTTGACTCAGCAGTATTTTTTATGATTCATAATTAAAAGCACATGCTATATAAGGAACATCTAATAGCAGTCGTGTAGTGTTCAGTTGCAAAGAAAAATACAGTTATGTTCACACACCTATGAATATTCACTGCTCACTCTCTCTCACACACACCCACACACACAAACACACACACACACACACACAAACTCATGCACACCTGTTTCTCCTTGGGCTTTCCATGTTGGAATGAGTCATTGTTGCTGTGCTGGGAGATCCCTCATATCCCAGGAAGGGAGGGAGGTGGCACACATCCTCAATGGAATGAAGGAGATCATCTGTGTCTGAAGAGGAGCTGTCATTAGGGATCTAATAAAAAACAGAAAGGTGGGTTATTAATATGGCATTCATTTCCAAACCAGCAAGGTATTTCACAGCATCTGTGTGTGGAAAAAGATGAAAACAAATTCTACCATGATTAGTTTTCTTCCATTAATGAAGATGACATACCAAAGGAATGGAATTGCTTCTAAAGTGTCCTATACAGAAAGAAAAAAAATGTAATACATTAATTATTAATTTATCCCAGCTACAGTGTACAGTGTGTACAGTGTCACCCTGAAAAAGGGAGAGTAAAGAAACCTTGCTCTGAAGTTAAGACTCAACACCTGATTCTCTAGCAGCTCTTGAGTCATGATATGATCTGCTGCTTCTGTCAGGTGAGCAGTGAGATGTTTCTCCACGCCCAGACCATGAACTGTGTCTCTGTGAAATAAAAAAGTAAATAAATAAAGAACTGCTATCATGCTTCTTCTGCATAATTTATATTCAGTTGGTGCATGACATCACTTTTTCCTCTCACAATGAGGTTTCTGCCCTCTGCTGGTTGCTGTTTTGTTTTGTTTTGTTTTTAACAGTTAACCTACCTGAACTTTAGAAGGAATATTTGAATACTGGTACAATAAGCACTTGCTATGCTTACCCGTCTATGTGCTGTTTGAGGAGAAGAGCCAATCTTGTTTGACCCAGCCCTTAGAAACGGGGAGAGCGAGCGGGACCTGCTTGCCTCACTCTCCCTTCCTGTGATGCAGAGGTCTTCTTGCCTCCATGGTGCAGAGGTGTGGTGGCGATGGCGCAAAGAGTGGCCCTGCAACCTGGGCTTCTTGGCTCTTTTCCTTGTCGTTAGCTTCTAGTAAAAAAGAAGAGGATGTTGTTACTGATATTATTGTGTTTTGACGGCTTTATTGGAAAGGTATAGCAGTACAATTTACATAACTTGTTTAAAATGTAGGCTTGAGGTTTTTTTTATAGTTTGCTCTGAACAAAAGCTCGCATGTGTGTTATGTCGTATACACTAATTAATATTCTCTTTGTTGGTATCAACAGAGATGTGCATACTTAGTATACCAAGTAGATGCTATATAAGAAGTTAAAAGCATTATAAGTTTTGGGTCTGAAAGAACACAACTGTACCACAGGGACACTCTGGAAATTATCTTTGTCAGAGCACTCGCTGATTGTCGTCCTAGTAGAGAATTCTAACCTGGGAGAAATGCCCTGTGGATGAAGAGTAAAGAAAACTTATCTCTGTGCAGAAAATCAGTAGGCATTATTATACATACTAGACTGTGGAGCAAGCTGAAAACCAATTTATACTGTTTTTGTTTTTATATGCCTTAAGCACATTATATCAAACACAATAAATATATTTTCTAAAATATATTTTCCTCAGTTTTATTAAGGTTAAGGTTATTTGTTCAGTTAAAGTTATTGTCATTCATTTTAATTATTATTTAATTTACCTTATCTAAATGATGACAGTGATATTGCAATTAGAGATTATCTTACAGGAAAAGAAGGGTCCCTCATCATTAGAACCTCTCGGTCCCCCCCAGAAAAAGATGGGACCAACTTAGGTTCAGGGAAAAGAAAACTTCGAGCATCTTCCTCATAACTAGCCAGTACATACCCAGCTGCAGCCAAAAACAAACAAAAAAAACATAATATCATTTCACTATATTCCCAGTGTTCTTACAGAAGTCAGCTATTATTTGTGATGGTGAAAGTTATGCTATGAAGTGCAACCAGGTATTGGCTTCAGATGTACCTGGAGGAATCAATTGTATAAGTTCAACTTTGACTGTTTCACCTGTAATAGAGAAAACATGACATACAGCAATAGAAGTATACTTGCAAACTATTATAGATGATTGTTGCAGTATTTGCAAATAATAATAGTTTTATTACTGATTTAAAATAGAGCTCATTGTTTTAACAGCAAAAATACAACAGAAAGTTAACTAAATAGTTAGATATTAGTACATATTAACTGTACGTTGTAAGATTTCAGCAATAACTGCAGGATCAATAGGATACTTGAATATCTGTAAGAAAAGCAAAAAACAAACCTTTAGAATACATGTCATCTAACGTTGAATAATAATCACACTGACAACAAAATGGTACGATTCATTCAACCTTTTCAAACTTCATTTTCACTCTAAACAGTAATGGGAATACTGCTGGGAGACATTCAGACTTTCTGTACTGGTTCATTAGGCGCACGCTGAGGTATATGTCATCTTTGGCTGGTAAGTGCACACCAGGACAGGTTATCTGCAAACAAAATGTGTAGGTTAGCTTTCTAGTTAGTCGTCTACAAATCTCACAGCACAAATATTCAAAAATCCAGCTATAACAATGTAATCCTCAAACGTTTTAAAAAAGACAAAACAATACTTGAATTTGACTAGTCTGTAAACTGTGCACACCGATTAACTGACATCTTAGATCTGTAGGCTGAACAATAATTTATATAGTAGGTTTTGCTAGCTCATAGTTAATAAGGGGTTAAAACGAAATACTTCTTACCGCTGTAAGATAGAGTTCAACAACCACTTTGAGTCTTTTCTGAGCCATATCCTTATGAGTTAATAATTTTTTTATTATTCAAAAACTGCGACACGTTGTTTTTCAAAGTTTTGTGAACTAGCTAAGCAGCAAGCTAGGAAAGTGCCATGTAGCTAAATTCAAGTCGGCGTCTCGTTTCCATGGTATTTAAACTGCCCTTCGATATGTTTGAAATCGTACCGTACTTGCTGTTTAGGGATCTATTCAGTGTCAGCCATTTTGTACTTTTGTACGAATTCTCAGAAGACATTCATTCATATGATTTATAATTTAAGATATATTGTGATTTAAATTATTTATTTATTACATATAATTTTTTAATTAATGTTATAAAGATATACAGTAACATAGGACACGGGACAGTATCTGGAGAAACCCCTGCAGGGACCTGGAAATGGTACACACTCAGGGATGCAGTGCTGGGCGAGAGTCTATGTCTTAGGTTTGGATTCTCCTGTCCTCTCCTCATTCTTTCTGCTCTGGGGTAACATTCTGTGGCTCTGGTTTCCCTGAACCATAACCAATCCCAGAAGAAGAGTCAGTAGAGGCAATGGCAGAGACAGGGCCATGGCCTCTGCTAAAAATAGAATAGGGATGTTGTCCTTGAAATTTTGGAGAGGGATTTTGAAAGAGAGTAGAGGAAAGCACTGAGAGGGAAGAGAGGCTTATCAGCTTTTTAGAAAAAACTTTCATAATTACATAAATACAATTTAAATGGTTAATTTCCAAATAAGTTAGGAATGCCATTTCGTTTTACGTGTATTAGTAGTTGTGGTCCTCCAAGGTGACACCAAGACCTCAGGAGCAAATACAGCAGCTGCCAATTGAAGACTGAGCACCATCATGATGCAGCATGATCTCTCAATGGCAGACCAAACCTAAGCATGGTGATAAATCTCCTTCTAAATACACTGGTTACATGTTCTCTGTAGGGGCTAATAGGTGGCCACAGTGCTCTATATACGTAAAAGCCTTCCAGTGGCTGCAGCTGCTGCATAACGATTGGGCTGAATTTTAACTAGATGATGATTTTAGGAAATAGGACCCTGATCCAATTCATCACCTAATCCAGCGTTTACTAAGCTATATGACTTGTATTCAGATTGATATAATAAATTAGCTTAAATTGTACTATGGCAGTGTGTCCTGATTAATCTTAATGGCAGGATTAAGATGACGCTAGACTAACGTTTTGTGTAAACAGCTGGCTGCGTCGATGAGTGAACAGAACGTTTTAGACTTCCCTTTCGTGATAGAGCACGTTTCCATTTGTATCTGAGAAGAAAGGTTGAATACTAAACATAAGAAACAATCACAGTCAGCATTGTTTTCTGAGAAGAAAAGTTAGCCTCAATAGACAGCAAGTTTAATGGTGAATTACTAAAACTAGTGAGTGACTAGTAAACTGGCGAGGAGAAAAAGTTAAGATTACGAACCATTCTAATGCCCAGTTTTAATAATTTATGTCGGTGTACTATAAACATTTATATTACAAGATCAATCTTCTATTATCAACAATTGGCTTTGTCAGCAGTACGTTAAGTGAGTTACCGATTTGTTTATGCGCCAGCACATTTTTATGAAGTAGTAGGCCTAGTGTTTAATGTATCTCTACATAGAGAATAGTGAATGAGTTAACGAGTGAACCATTGGGGACGTAGCACTCGTTATACTTTCAGACCTTTACTTTGCTGCTTACAAATAACTACATAGCGGAGGTGATGTTTACTTTTTTTTAAAAGTACAGTCTAGATATAGAACGTGCACATTATTCGAGTATTTACTACCAAATAAGTCAGGTAGTTTTAATATGTAAGGACTACATTAATATATAATTAATAAGTAAGGATTTTGTATTTGAGCAGCGTTCGAGCGTAACACTAAGGAAGTTAACCAAAGTCAGCATGTCAAAAGGTGGATAAAACAGATACTTGAGGGACAGTTTCCGCAGATTAACGTCCCTGAATTAATAACCCTGTAAACTAAGGAAATAAAAATTATTCATTGATCTAATGAAGGACCGCTTCTTGTGAAAACTGTACAAATTAACCTAACTCCATTCCGTTATAACGATTTAATCTTAGCCTGATAAGCGACAATACATATTACCTAGTTCAAAATGGAGCATAAAAAACAGGGTTTTCTCATGTTTGTGACACACATAGCCCTGCCCTCATTTATTCTTGAAGCAGAAAGAACCATTCAGCCAGGACAGCAACAGAGCCTAAATCCTACAAGCAGCTCTAAAACACAGAAAAAAAACCAAAAGTGGATAGACAGAGCATAGTCTCTCTACTGTGATTCTTGGTAGGACATATTTAGAGCTGTAACTTTACTGGAACGATAACTGACAGCAAAAACTGTGGTAGACCACATGCCATTACCCCCAAACAATCCAGACATTATTATTATTGTTGAAAATTTTGTAGTTCATTCACAATGTCATGAACGTGTGCAGGTTCTTCTGCTGCTTTTTTAATAATCAGGAATAAAATAACAATGTACTTTAACAAACAACTGTGGGCAGAGTTCATGTGTTTAGTTTTTATGATCACTACAAGTCAAGGGTATCAGAAATGCAGCTGAATACAGAGTTCATAAACAAACAAAACATTTTTTTTGCTAAATAAACCAAATCAAGCTATACAATCTCATAAATCAAGCCAAATCAACTAAAAATCACATTAGTACAAAATTAAAAGTAATTAAACCACGAGAGCACAAAAAGGTGGACTTCAGCCTGCTCTTTTAGATCTGACTAGTCAAGTGGATGCCAAAACAGTACTCAAACACAATGCCCCCCAAATTTTTCAAGGACATGCCCCTTGAGGGGAGGAGAAAAAAAAACAAAACAAGTACACTAGATTAATACACTTGATTTTGGTGCAACCAAGATACATATCAAAATCTAGGCAAATAAGCAATATAGCCTTCAAGTACTAACCATTAAGAGTACTGTTGCTGAATTGGCGTGCAAAAAAAAATAAAAATTCTACATTACTTTATACACCGTTATTATATAAATTCCGAAACCAAGATTGTACAACAGAAAAATGACTTGTCAAAACCATCATGTAGCAAAAAACAAAAATAAAGCCACCTCGAGTGTGACAAGACTTTAAAAGAAATTAAATATATACATATATATAAAAAACAAAAAAACAAAATATAGCAAAGTGCATCTGATTTAGCTCTGAGAACTCTAGGCTGCTGATATGGTTTTATATATTATTTTAAAAGGAAGTGAAGTTTTCCAACTGGTTCTATTTTCCATACACACTTTCATCACTGTACGCAATATACAGGAAGAAATCCTCTTCATGATGCTCCTAAAAATGGGAGAAAAGATAGAGGGTTGACAAATCATATTCATACTGGATAAACAAACAGATCTTTGTGAACACATGAGGGAGAAAGTGAAAATGAATATCCACAGATGGCACACCTGGTATAGCAGGCCCATGGTTGCAGAGGTAGGAGGAATTACATTGTTTACAAAGAAGAACAGAGCATCCTCAGCCCTCAAGTGGATTCGTTTTCGGATGAGAAAGTAGAACTGACCCACTATCATGAGACAGAAATGACAGGTAATGTCACTACAGCCTTATTGACATAACAGTTAATATAAAGGTGGTCAAGACACTGATTTATTGGCATTCCAGTGCCTTGGAAAAAAAATCTATTCTTTCTAGCAAATGAAAAGTAATTATTAAGCCATGATGGATATATAATGCAAACACCTAGCTGATTAAATATCTTTCATGAAATACAGCCAAGTAGCTATCGAGTGCTGTCTCAATGGCAATTGTTATGTAAATACATAACAAATCTCTGCTAAAATATTAAGTTTTTGTGGATTACAATAATATCTTAGCTTTAGTTTGATTTAAGACATTTTCCATCAGTTTTGCTGCATGTTACACATATGATATAGATCTATACCATGCGTCATGAGATTCAAGTTATTTTAAAAACGCTGTTTACCTGTAAGATCAGAGGGGACAAGGTATTTCTTTTTATCCAGATCTCCTATTCTGGCTTTGGGGGCCTTTTCAACAATTACCTAGAGCAATAAAAACCAACAAATACACCAACATCAATGCAGTGTATTACCAATATTGGAAGACCTGGTGTTCCAGACCAGGATTAAGCTAAATCTTATTTTAAATCTTAGACTAAATCACAGTGCCAATTGTAAATAAGACTATAAAGGCTTAGGGATATTAGTTAATTTTAAGATGGACAAGAAAAATGTGTTAGTGGTCCAACATGTAACTGTTAGTTTGTAAAAGTATTTTAATAATCCAGTACACACCAACGAAAAGTGAAAACACCTTAAAAACACAAACAAAAAACCCCATAATATTCAAATAATCTCAAACATTCTCCAAATGATTGCCCTGCAACGTAGTTCCCCACTTCCATATGCATTAATTCACTAAGAAATTGTATATACCCTAAAGACCAGCAAGAGTTAAAGTCATATCGAGTGAGTGACCAGTTTCCAGTTGTTTTGTATAAACAAGCCTACACAAAAATGTCAGCCAAAATAGTTTACTTAGTTTGCAAGTTGGTTTTAAGATTAGTGACTTCATATTTAGCACACACATTGAACTAGAAACATCTTGTAGGTGTACAGAAACTGTAGCCAGCCTAGTAGGTGACAGGCCAGTCAATAAAGCAGCGACACTGACATATGTAAACACTCCAACACTGCTGTTGTAATACACACACCTAATGCAACACCCATTACCATGCCAATGTCAGGGTCACTACTGAAACATTGACCAGTGATGAATACAGATTGTGAATGGCAACAGATGGGTTACTATCTGGTATTGTACACCTATAAAATGTACACAGCATGTGGAGTGTAGATACAAGGTAAGTGTATAAATTATAATGAAACATTTCATGTGCAATTACGGGCCTAAAATAACAGTGTTAGGTAGACAGCTTAATTTACATTCAAATTACTAACAGAATTTACACTTCACCTGTCTATCGTTATGTAGTTCGTTTGCTATATAGCTAATGTACTTAAGCGTTACCTAGCTAGCTAGCAACTTGCATAGTTGATGTGTCTTGGGCCTACTAACCTAGCTTCTAGTGCCTGGTTAACGTTTCTTGCTAACAATATTTATCTGTTGTGATGTTAGCGAGTTAATTATAAACAGGATACAATTACAAGTTCACAAGTCAGTTTGTTCACCGTTCAAACGGTTAGGCATACTTGGCCAACTAGCGATTCTGTTGCTCCCATATTACACGTCCTCTCTCAATAGCTAAACGTTTAGCTAAATAGCTAATGCTACACCAGTATTATTCCGTCTCGTCAATCTAATCAATCGTAAGACAACGTTTCCTAAATATGTTAGCTACACTAGCTAGCTTTGTATTACACCTAAGTAAATTTCAAGGCTTTCGTTAGTTTAGAGCTAGCCGGCTAATGTCAACCTTAATAGTAGTGGTGTAACGAAGTGATCGAAAACGAACTAACTAGCAAGCTAGTTGGCTACTTACAGGAACCCTATCAGGATACTTCTTTCTTATTTTCTCTCCCTCTGACCGCCTCTTCTCGAACGGATGCTCCTCTTTATACTGGAACTTCATCGCAACTAAATATAAGAGATTGAAGAGTAATAAATGTCGGTTGGACACGCGGCTTATAAACGGCACAATTAAGACAGTTACACCGATTGCTAGCTATCCAACAACGCTATTTTGCGAAGGTGTTTTGACGCGGATGAATACAATAACAAGTTGCGTCAACCAACGTTTCCTCAGAATTAATCAGTACTTAGTACACTTTTTTATCAAGTTGCTAAAATGCAAAAGGATATAAATAGTAAGAAATTAAATACTGATATTTCTGCTCTATATATTATAATAGCGACGCAGGTACTACTTTATCACAGCCTTGCCAAATTGCGCAGAGAGCATCTAAGTAGATGTTCGGTCGGTGTTTACGTAGTCGTCACGAGATGTGGGGAAATTTGTAGACTCAATGGAAATGTCCCAGATTGATAAAATTTAAACGAATGACAATGGTAATTACTAATCGGGGAAAACAAGGTACTCCCATGATCTAAAACCCACGCCTCAAAATATATCCTAAAATGATTAAAAGTAACTTGTTACTTTCACTGTTGCATCACCGTCACATGATTCAGTTCACGAAGGGCTGTTAAGTCTGCTTGTCGCGCGCGCACGCACGCATCCACACCCACATCCACATAATATGTAACTACTTTGTAAAACCTCTGTCCGAAACATGCGGTTTCTTTGGAAAGGTTGTATTCTATCTTATTAAACTACTTTAACATATTTAGCTACAACTGGATATATTAAATATACGTTTAAATATTATACACACTTCTCAAAACATTAAAGGAACATTTAAATTGTATCTCACTGGATCTCAGTGAACTAAAAAGCTCACTTCGTTGAGAACAAAATTATTTAACAGCGATGAATGGAAACCTAAATTAACCCATTGGGGCTGGTTTAAATATTACACAGAAAAATCAAACAGTCAGGATACTGTTGGCCATCACAGAGATTTTTGTGAACCCTATATGGATATGCCTCCCCAAAACCATCGCTGACCCAAACCAAGATGGTTGATCCATCATGCTGGATGATGCTGCAGGAGGCACAATAATGTTCACAACTGTGTCTCCAGACTCTTTCACGTCCGTTACATGTGCCGAGTGTGAACCTGTTCTCATCTGTGAACAGAATGGGGTGTTAGTGGCTGACCTGCCAATTTTAGTGTTCTATAGCAAATGCCAGTCAATCTCCCCAGTTAAAGTCAGGCCCTCACACTTCAACGAACCTGTTTCTGACAGTTTAGGCAGAAACATACACATCAATAGCCAGCTGGAGGTTATTTTATCAGTCTCTGGCAGTGCTCCTCCTCATAGCTCAAAGGAGCAGATAGGGGTTGTTGGGTTGATGTCCTTCTATGGCCCTGTCCAGCTCTCCTCACGTAGTGCCCCATGTCCTGGTGTCTTCTCCATGCTCCTCAGATTGTGCTGGGAAACAGCAAACCTTCTCACGATGGCACATATGGATCCAATATCCTGGAGATGCTGCACTGTCTGTGAAACCTGAATGGGCTGCAGATACCACCTCATGCTACCACTAGCGACAAGTACCAAAACAGAAAACTACAGTAAGTACTGTAAAGAGGAATCAATCAGGATGGATGAGGAGAGAAAGTAAATGTCTGTGGCCACTACCTGCAAAAGCATTTCCCTTTTGAGGCGGTTTTGCTGTGCTGCTACAATGCACTTCTTGTTGCTCTAATTTGCACCAAATCAAGTGAAATCGATTATGCTTCCTAACACCAACTGGACATATTGCTCTCCCTGCAGTTGAATTAACTTGGTGCTACATTGTGATGATTAAGCATTCCTTTAATTTTCTTTGAACAGTGTATGATTATATATGTCACTGTTTCAACCCTCTACTGTGCTGCATTAGTGTTTACTGCCGAGAAGTGCACTCATCTGGACTGAGTTTGATGCAGTCATGCCTTCTCTCTTTTGGACTCAATCTTAGGAGTCACATACCAAATGTTTTAGTTGCCACTTGAATAATCTTGACTTTAACCATCTATATTCTCTGTCTCTTTTATTACCTGGTATTACTCACAATGTAATCAGAATCAGAATTTGTTTGCATATTACCTCATGAAATTCAATCTAACCATATTTCAATCAGTTTGTTCAGTTAAATCCAAAAACAGGCACGAGAACTGAAAAAGAAAGCAGTGGCCAAATATCTACAGATAATAATAATAATAATAATAATAATAATAATAATAATAAAATAATTAATATTGCTATAATTATTATTATATTATTCAATGCTCCTAATATATGCCTATGTACAAATGATTCCCTTTTGTAGGAATTCCAAAGTTAAATTGGAATGAGACTACAAGGGACAGGATTTGGAGGCATGCAGAATTACTCTGGTGAACACTGCTTCAATTACGCAGAAAAAAAAGAGACAAACTTCATACTGACACGTGTTTTATTAGTAACGTGTAGATCTTGGGGCTGAAGTTAACTCTATAAATTAAAAAAACAAAAAACAAAAAAAATTCACATTTCTTTACTTTTGAAAAATCGTAAGAAACCAGATGTCCCTCAAGCAGCCTTCACCAGCCGCTCATCTCTTTAAATGCCCTGCAGCTACATACTATTTAGGGCATAGAAAGAATAAATTGACCAGAGGTATAAAAATGTTTATAAATTTACTGCTGTACAGTGGAGGGGGGGGTGTTTACACACATTTGCCTTATGCAACCATAATTCGAAGACTGAAAACTGTACCTCAGCAGTAACCCTGTGGCATTGAACTGATCCGGAATTCAGCCTGTGAAAAAGTGAAAAAACTATTCCATTAAATGTCACAAGAACATCCAGACACCTGTTGCCCTTTCCAAGGATTTGTTTAGCAGGCATCAATTTGATCCAGTTATATTTTTGTGGTGTGTTGTCCAAACTAGATATTCTGATTATACAACTTTGCCTTGGGTTCATTCAGTATTTTAAAAAATAATAATAAAAAAATAAACACCAATAAATAAGTCACAGGCATATTTCCCCACTAGTATAAATGACTGGACTGCAGCATTATCCTTACAGACTTTGTCATTACAGGACAGCCAGCTGTACCCTCTGTACTTCGGCACCCATGTTACAGGCAGACGGTGTCCACACCGCTGCCTCATGCAGTGCCCCAATTCAGCAATTCTGCCTCCTACCGTGGAGATGCACAAAGCTGACTTTCACAAGCTGGTGGTTGCAAAGAGTCTTGTGATGGAAGCAGAAGATGCTGTCTGCCACTGTAACCTGAGAACTATAGACCTGCTGTCCAGAATATTTCCCGCTGAGAGCTTCCCCATTTTCAGTCAGTAGCATTATATATGTAAAACCGGTCACTTTGAGGGTTCACTCTGGTCATTTCAGGGTTCACTGGTTTTACGAGCAGCCCTTACAGTCATGAATACTTCACAACGTGCACCAGATACACCACACAGCCTTGATGCACTTCCTGGAGAACTATAAGGCAGAAACTCCATTTTGTTCCCAGTTGTCTTGAAGTTTGGCATCTCTCTGCCATCGTTTTGCTTAAGCCTGTTATGTTCACATCGGGGACACTGCCTGATCACCCTTGTGCTGGGTGTTGCAGGAAGACGGCATCAGCACTAAGAAGGGGAAGATAAGGCAGAAGTCTGGTGGACAGGAGTTGAAAACACAAGGTGTCCCACCTGGACAATCACCAAAGTCGATGCTGGTGGAGATTTCGGCTAAGTACAGACCGGACATCAGCAGTGAATCTGTAAGTAGGAGATATGTTCACGCGTCATTACAACAGATAACACAATCTGGGTCTTGCCCAGGTGCAGAATGCTTTAAAATGAGTTAAATCACCACCTAAGTGCATCCAACATTGGCAGCAAGTTGAGAAGTGCTGTGTCACTGGGATCACTGAACCATGACTTTATAGGTATTGCATTATCTGTGGAAATAATACAGGGAAAGGATTTGTAGTGCAAAAGTGCTTTAGTAAAAGTCAACTGTTAGACATTTTTCAAAGATGAGTCAGGAGATGGTACTGATCTGCCAGATTCTAGATGTTTATGTTTAGCTTGAAATATATCTTCAGACCAGTTTTCTAACACAAGGACACTAGCCTAACATCAGCCAGTCTAACTACACAGGAAAGAGTTCAGACTTAAGTAAAGAGAGTGAGAGAGAAAAGAGAAGAGGAGAGGAAGAACAGATAATGGAATGGATGGAGGAGGCTCAATTTAGAGAAAGTTATCATCTCTTAACCTTGATGTGTTCTTCCATAGAGACATACTGTACCATAACACAGCAAAGGACAATCATAGAAGAACATAGCACAAACCTTAAGTTTAAATAATTTAAATGTAATATAAAGCATTATTAGAAAAAAAAAAATCATAGAGGAACACAAGCATACAGGACGGGCATAAACACAATGGGAGGATGGCAAACACTACTATTTTGACATTGTACCAAAATGACCCATAGGTTTCGTCAACCAAACTGCCTACTGTGGTACTGATAATCTGTCAGATGTGTTTTAGTAATTTCATCTGTTATTTTTAGTTACCAACTTAAACCGCAAGACTGCAACGTAATGGAATACGTGTTAAATAAATTAACAAACGGTAGCAGCTAAACCAGACATAGGCATCTTCCAGTCTTGGAGCAGGGAAATTACTAATAGTGTCTTTTCCATTGTATCGCCAAAGGCTGTGTTAGGCCATTGTGCACCATTCCAGATTCCTGAGACTGGTTATTCTACAAGAATTATGCTGAAAATCAGGAACGATTGTGGGGGCAGTATGTCCTCGTTACATCACTAAACTGCTCCAATTGCTGCAAGTGTCCGACAAGTTTGAAAAAACAAAACAGCTCTGGGGCTCTGACCACGGTCATTAAGATTTCCGTGCCAAACCACATTCACATGTTCACATGCGAACGGAAAGACCATCGATGCTCTGAACTGTTCAGCCTTACAGTGGAAAAGGCAAGTGACTAGAGTTCTGTACCTCTGCTCTAAGATGGAGTAGGAAAAGTCAGTGTTATCACTGAAGTGAATATGTTTTTAAAAAAAAAAAATAAAAAAATATATTAATCAATTAATTAAAAAGTCTAATAAATAATACCATTGACAACGCTCAGTCAATACCTTGACTAATCAAATGAGTTTTTTTAATGTGTTTTGGATTTTTCCAATATCTCAATAACTCTAAAACTGTGCACATATCTCTGAGCATTGTAAATTATATAGGGAGATCTATACTTAAACATAAGCAAAGTTTCTGAATAGTTATCACTTAAATAGCTTTAAAAAGTTCCCTATTTTTAAATAAGAAACAAAAAAAACCACCATAGACTTCATATAATTAGTAATATCTCACCTGGATGACTTCGATATGCTCCAGGTGAGTTGTCAAGAATTATTATACTGGAAAGGTCACCATGTACAAGGGACAAGTCTTTTATATAACTACCCAAATCCAATGTGCAGTGCTGTAAAAAGAGGAAGAACTGTGCATGCATTATCTGTGGAGAAGCACTGAAACTAGTTTGCATGAAACAGACATGCATAGACACACACGCACATACAAAATGAATAACCAGTGTCAGGTACCATGGGAGTGCTGGTTACCTGTCGGTAGTATCTGCGCTTCAGGATGCCTTTGTTGTTGTCCAACTTATCAGCTACTGCTGACCCGTAGATTTCCATGCTAGCGGTGAATACTACCAGCTCATACCACTGACTGACCACCTCTAAGAAGAAGTCCACATGGGGCCTTTTATGCACAAAAAATCTGACTGGGTGTTTGTCTATAACAACCTGAACACAAAACAAAACGCAGAAGAGGGGAAAGAGGAGAAGTTATTTAATCACTGGTACTGACAGAAACAGAGATGGAGAGATATTTCTTTGTAAACATGATATTTTTAAACAGACAGTAGGTAGGTGTGGCTTAATGGGCACATTGCAAGGATCAATATGGTACTGTCCACTCTGAAAAAGGCCAATGAGGAATTTGGGGAATAAGGTTACCTGTGCATTTATACATAGGACTTTGGGTGAAGTAACAAATGGGTGAATATAAGCTGGAGCTAGACATACCTTTATTTTGAATGTGACAAGTGTAAGTTTAGTGACATCCTCTCTACTCATCAACCAATGTCTAACAAGACTAAGACCTAGTAAACACAGTCCTAAAATCTGGCTCAGATAATGCTGTGGTCTTTTGTTGTCATTGTTTGAGTGTACCGTCATTTGGATGCCAGTGTTTTCTTACTTTGAGGATGAAGTCTGGTGGAGTGCCAGGTCGCACCGTTGGTCTCAGAACCCCATCATGATGAGAGTGAATCAACGTCTCATCAAGGTCTAAAACCAGAATTTTCCGCTTCACTGCATCTGCTCAAATATACCAATGCCACTGTCAGCAGCCAATACACACATCCATCCTCCTCATCTATCCATCCTCATTGTATGCGTGAACATACAATGTATGTAATGTAATGAGCATACAATGAATAGCCATAAATGTGTACACACCTAGTTCAGGTGTATCGGCCACGACAATTGCTAACAAGTGTATAAACTCAAGTAATTACAGACAGACTCTGGCAGAAGAATGTGTCACACCGAACCACTCAGTGACTTTAAATGTTGCACTGTGTCACAGGAAGCCATGAGTGGCACAAGTCAGTGTGTAAAATTTCTGCTCTGCTAGATCGGCTCCAGTCAACTGCAAGTGCTATCATTGTGAAGTGGAAGTCTCTGTGAGCAACAACTGCTCAGCCAATTGAAGACTACAGACTACTGAAGCACACAGTGCATAAAAATGGCCTTTCCAGTCTGCATTACTCAATACAGAGGTCATGTTAAACACACGTGGTTTTGGAATGGAGTGTCCAACAACCTCACAATAGTGACAGTCTGGTTCCCACGTGACTTTGGCCAACATTATGTGACTGTTGCTTTTTTCTCATCTAACCATGTGTTGTATCATTCAAAAGAGAAAACAAAAAGGTCTAAAGTTTGCTCTAGAGACATTTGAATCAGGAGGCTAATGCTTTGATTTTAACATAAGAACAAAATGTCAGTCAAGGAGGTCATGGTGAAAGAACAAAAACACACACACATACACACACACACACACACACGATAGATGAATCTGAAATGTAACCAAAACAAAAAAAAGAATGCAATGATAAACTTGGCACACAACATGGTAGACCACAAGACCACATAAGTTGGTAACAAAAAATATATTCAAAAAGAAAAAACGCAATAACATCTTCAATGTAAATTTGTCAAAGACCATCACAGAGAGAAGAATATTCTATCTTGATCTCAGAGACATACACAAATTACAAACATGTCCACAGGTAAGAATTAAAAACAGAAAGATTATAGTACAGTAAAAATGAGGGGGAAAAAAAACAACTTGTAGGCAAAGAAGAGATTGTGAAAGAAAACTGACGACATTCAGTGTCAACAATGATTCACAACAATCACTTCTGAAACAAGGTGTGATGAGTGGGTATGGCTGCCAGTAAACCTGGCTCACTTGTCATTCACAATGCAATGTGCACAAAAAATCTGAACTATGTACTGTACATGGAACAATGATCAAAAAGACTTTCTCAGGACCAAATACTGGAACGTTCTTGACAAGTCAATAAACTGACTTAAAAAAAATTGTTATATTGAAAAAAATCTATTTATATTATAAAAAAAAAAATGTTTGTATAAAAGTATTTTTTAAGAAATAACTGAGAATAACTTGTACTAAGGATATCAGCTTTTATGTTATGTTAATTGTGTTATTTAAACAGTGCAAGTTTATCCTCAATTTCTGGACCTCCGTTGGACGAATCTGTTGAGCCGAACACCAAATGTACCTAATACAGAGGATTACAGAATTCATAATAGCAGAGAGAGAGACACAAATAGAGATACTCACTGAGTCTGTTTCTGGATAGCGGTGACAAGGGCAAGATATCATATCGCACTGTCTGATACTGGATTATCTAGGACAGGAAAGAGAAAGGAAACAGCACAATGTGGTTTAAAACATGTAATTTACTACCATGTGATGCTTGTCTTTTTTAAAACAGAAAACAACAGGAAATGTCCAACCTGAAATTCAACAAATAATACTTGGATCCAATTATACATAGTGACTGTTGGCCAAAAAAAATTAATAAATTTTCCAGTTATCCCAGAGCGTTAAATTCAGTTGAACAGTTTCACTCGTTATCAATTATGAGCCAAGCAAATTACGAACTACAGCTGTACTTTGACTGGGCCAACACATGCATCAAATACATAAAAGATATTTCCAGAAGTCTTAGACCACACAAACAAAGTTTATAAAATGCAATTCTTGATTACTTTTCCCACACCAGCTCCGAGTACCTCTGTCCACTGACTACAATGTGCACACACCACCCCACCGACCCAACCCTGCCCCTCTTTTACAGTCGGCCTGCTAGTTGCATTGAGAATTTCGGGTGACTTTTTGTAGAGGGGTGTTCCAGCATTTTCTAGGAAGTTTACACTGATAATATATTCTACACGCACACAGCCAACGGACCCAAGAGTCTTGTCTTTACTTGCCATATAAGCCATACCTTTACAGATCCTGTTGGATGTTTTGTGTTATAAATTGTTATCCTAAAGATGATTAAACAACCCGTGAGTGTGTGTGCTGCAGAGGACTGCTAGCTATATGTCTTGTGGCTTTGCTGACATGGGCTACTTAAGCTCATATAGCTAAACCCTTAACATGCATAACTTCATAATAAAGGAAGCTAGCTTTTTATAAGTTATTAATTCAAGTTACAGTCCTTAGCCTACCAACAACACAAATCTACACAAGCACATTAGAAACGTCCACAGAACACTGATTCTAAACTGCAAAAAGTGCAGATTGCAAAGACGTAAGGACATAGAACGTCACTGAGACTGGAAACAAGATCATCAAGACTTAAACAGTACCTTAAATAATTGTATATAAGTAGGCTACATCTTTACTTCGTAAAGCAAAAATCTGTAAACTTTAAACAACTAGCTAGTTATCTAGCTAATGTGCTTGACCTGACACGTACACATTTGATCAGTAGTACAGACAGAACGGTAACAGGAGGGTTATTAAATATACACCTGTACAAATTATCGTTCCCTTGGATCCCTGATACTGAAGGTAGCCCACAAAAGTAAACAATTTAAAAGGAAATGCTCACCGTCCTTAGGTGTTTCCTGAGTATGTATAAAAAGAAGCCCCATATTTTGGACGTCACGCCAAAGAAAGTGCGTATACCCAGTAGACACTGACGAGTCTTTAGCATGTCAACCATAACACCTATGTCCGCTGAGTTTGTACAGGTGAAATTGTAAGGTAGCTACGCAAGGCGCTCGGTACAAGGAGACCCGTCCGTCCAAGTATTTAAAACTTAACCACCCAATTCAGTGCCAAGTCCAAGACAGAGCTCACTGCTTAAACGAAGAAAGGGAGCTACAATTTCTAAATTTGCATCATTAAAAATAATGCATATGCAAATTTTCACTTTGGTGGACGAAGCATGTCTGGCTTTAAACAGGAGACTAGCTAGCTTTCTTAGGTTAGTTGCTGGAATGCCAGCTCACACAAACCCACTAGATGCAACTATCGTTAGCTAGCTAGCTAGCTTTCCATCGGGCTAATTGCATTCAGAAACAGATCCAGTTTTTCTTGGGCATTCAACTGACATGAAGTCCCACGTACGATTCGGAGCGCGACGAGGGTACAAATGATCTAGTTGTTACACACCAATGAGTGTGAATTTTCTCCTCTCGACTGAAACGAAAGCTAATAAAGTCAGTCAACCGCTATAAGACAGTTCAAAGTAAATCCGGAACAGGACTAGAGCCTGCCATCGTCAAGCCACCGTCACTTCCGTAGTAGCTAAAAAGTTGAATGGGCTTTTTGGATTTAAAATAGATTACTGACATGCAAAATAGGCTAGTAAAGTTTAAAAGAGAGCATTAAAGAGACAAAATACTTAACATCGACTTAATTTACAAACATTAGCATATGTTCGTTTCAACCGACAGTGCTGGACCAGTTTAATTACATCAAATAATTTAAAGAGCATAATACTTTTTAAGTGTACTGAAAGATGGGCATTCGCGTACAGGTTGCAAGTACGGAAAACCATCTAAGTTTAACTGCGATAACGCGACAGGTTACTATTAGTTTTCCCCCTTTCAGTAATAACCATCACAGCATTATTAGGAAGAAAAAAAACTAAAATTAATAAATACAATTTAAAAAGTTAACTGCAGACATATTTACCTAAAACAAAATGAACAAAGTTGCAAGCAATAGTTTGCCCTTAAGATGTCTACAACTGCTTGTTCAAAACAGCCACTTTTATTTGTTACTTTTGCTACGTTTAAACACATTTTTGCTGTTTGTTTTTATAATCATTTTTAGTTTGAGTGTCTCTAGCAGAAGTAAAAAGTGTCAGTGTTTTATCCAGCACTGGCAGTAGCTGTGAGGCATCTTTTAGACATCAAGGTCATCATCTGGGTCTTCTTCATCAAAATCATCATTGGCATCAGGTTCATACATAATCCGTCCAGAACCCTGACTTGGCCTCAACAAAGCAGACTTCCTATTTACAGGAATGAAGAAGATAAATAAATACATAAAGGGTGCATTACATTTACATTAAATAAAATGCACATTATATGGTATATTATATTAAATATTACATTTTTTAGGTGCTGACTACATCATAAATACAACTTACTTTTCTTGGCTAAAGGCAAAGGGAAGAGCAACTTTTTCTTTTGCTTCTCTCTCTGCTTCAGACAAACGAAGATTAAAGGTCAAATTTGATGTCGGATCTGCCTGCAGAACGAAGGACACAGGAAAACACCTTTTAGCCTCCTAAACTGTGTGTCAGAATATTCAAACATTAGACCTAGGTAGCCAAACATTCACATTCACCTCATTTGTGTCCAAATCTGCTTGTACATGTCCAGATTGGCTGGGTTTGTTCTTAATGGATATGGTTAAATCATGTGTTATGCTGAATAAGTTCTCCTAGTAGAAAACACAAAGTGAACATAAGTAAAGCTTCAGAAACTTCTGAAAATTAAACATTTAATTTAAATGTTTAATTACCTCTTGCGTAACCTTTCCAGTTGTTTTACGGTGTGTTGTCTTAGCCAGAGCATAGTGTACAATGTCCACAGGTGTCACAGAAATGACAGTGCTGGCTAAGTGGCATATACTTCTCACAATGCTTTGCTGATGAAGGTCCTTGTGCAGGAGACCAAATATCATCCTTATAGAGCCTCCTGCTTGTCAGTGAGAAAATCCTTATATGAGAATCCAGCTGACCAGCAACATATTTAAGATATACTGGTTTTTCCCCCAGAAGGAATTTTAAAATTCTGTTATGAACCTTTAAGATGGTAATATTGCCTCTCATTTAACTTGAATTCAAGTTTAGTAGTGGCCAAATAAATGATCAAATTTCTAATTACATTTTACTGCTGTAAATAAAATGTATATGTTTAAATATTTTATGTATTTTATGCATTTGTGTGTCCTATGTCAAGGACAGATCAGAGATCTCCACAATGAGAGCGTGACGTCAGGCTACAAATCTGAAATTTCCCAAAGGATAAACTAGGCTGAAATGAATGAATCCAGTGCAGAGGATAAAAGTGTCTACATTAAAAGAAGAATACATCAAGCCCTCTCATAAAGTTTCATTTAACCAAGCCATGTCTGCTTTTATAGGTGTTCACATCATCTGTAATAGACATTAGCGTTAATAACAGTGTTAATGCCATGTTTTTAACTATTTTAAGTATTTACTATTTAGAATTGTTTTACCATTAATGCAAATAGTTTTTTTTACCTAATGTACTAATTTGATTGTTTGTGTATATATTAATATTGCACTATATTACTTAATTGTATTAGAGTGACCCAACAGATTTGGCCAGAAAAGCCTTACGTTTTCCCTCTAATGCATACGTACAGTATTGTGCGTAGACTCTTGCAAAAAATATCAAATTACACACACCAGGATGTAACATGTGCTGCTATAGATGACTAACCTCTCTTAAGCTTCTGAAGTTCTTGACAGATAACAACAGGGTTATGGTGCCTTAGAATCCAAGACAACGAGTCAATAACAAGTATTGAAGCTCTGGCATTTTGTGTCTTAGTGACAAGCTGTGTGATGTCAGGTGCAGTGAACTGCTTCACTGTGAATGAAGACTGCCTGATCCAGCCCAAAGGGTCAGTGTATGCATTGTGAAAGTGAAACCTATTAACAGAAAAAGTAGCAGGTCAGCTTTCTGTGAGACACTCAAAGTACAATCTGTGAGTACAGTACAGTACAGTACAGTCTGATTCAGTATGACAGTATGATTCATCTTTAGTTGGGATTATTCGGTTCAATTATTCAGTAAGCACCTATTGTTTTTTTTAATTAACTATTGTTATTTATGACTATTGAAAAGATTAATTCTGGGACTTACAAATGCAGATAATTCCTGTCCAATGCCTCACAAATCTCCAGCTCAGGCACTTCAAAACCTAATAAATGAACAACCTCCTCCCTTAAGAATTATAAATGTGATTGAGTTTCAGAGAAGAAATATAAATACAGTATACCATACATTAACACACCACAAAGTTTGTCTGTGCGGTGTTGGACAGAGTGTTCAAAAACTATGCTCATGTTTCATTTTGTCACTTCAAACAAAAGATACACTAACAGTAGCTACTCCTTCAACAAACAAATAAGAAGATAAAAGCACTGTCCTGCCAGTAAACTGTGGCCAAAAAAAAGCTCTTCAACTTATTTCACATTTGAGCCCCTTCTAGATATTTATTGGACAATATTATTTGTTTTTGCACCAATTGCTTAAATATTTACTTAAAGCTAATTCTAATAAAACAGCTCCCCAATCCCCACTTAACCCAATTCTACACATTACACACATTGTACATATGACTTGGGTGATAGGGATGGAATTATTATCTTCAAGATCCATTCTATAACGCTAGAGATTTCAATAGCTTTTTCAGGCTCTGTATCAGATACGTTTTCAGGTGTACTTCCTCTTTATGTGCATTCACGCCTTCGCATACCTCTTTATAGCGCAGTTTATGTAATACTTCAGCAGTTGCCGTCCAGAATAACTGGTGGTATCTATAGAGATGAAATATATGAAATTACAGAAAGCTCTCTAATGAAATGTCCAATAAAGAACTGTATAGCTAAACTTTATGAAGATTGAGAGGTGCCCCCCATACACACACACAATAAAAAAGTTCAGGAATCTAAAATAAAATGAATAACTGACGTAAAAACTTTACCCTGAATGACGACGAATTTTCCTGATTCTGTTTCTTGCAATATATTTAACAACATTGTTAATTAGCCACCTAGTTGGCGGGTTGGTCTGAGCCGAGTCTACAGCACTATATCAGAATGTTTGTGAGCTAGATAGCCAGTAAACACCGAGTCTTTCTATTCTTAATGCTCTTTCTGAATCTAACAAGTCAAGAAATATTAATATAATACACATAAACGAACTGAATAAAATAATCAACAGTGTTACAGAAGAGCCAGCGTTTCTTCTTCAGTGATATTATAGCAAGTAACAAACCAAATTCGCTGAGCATATCGCCATCTAGAGTGTGTTCGCAAGCAATGACTTTGTTCATATATTTTGTTTGCACACTAGTAATTTATTAAATACACTAGTTTCCCCGATGGGTATACCGTATGCTTTTCTGGCCTACATTGCGAATACCAGCCTTGATGTATTTGCATCATAGTGAAACCGAGTTCTGTACTCTGAAAACACGATGGCATTAATGGCTGTACTCATCGCCACTGATAAAGAAAATATTGCCTTTCAGCGTAAAATTGAACGTGGTGGAATCTTTTCTGCGTAACATGCAACAGGATTAACATAAAGTGTAATAATTTTCGAGGTGCTCTACCAATTTTACATCCATGTGATAACTTGCTGTGGGTTTGTTGACTCGGTGTCTAACTCCATTTCCCATAAGACCACGGTGAGCAGTTTGCGTGGTGTATCTTGACCGTAAGGGGCTTCTGCAACGCAACTGATTGCAACGCATGCAATCAGTTGACATCGACGGCTTGAGCGAGGCGCGGTGAGGACGACACGCAGACGTATTTTAAAGTACTTCAATCGTTGTTTTCTACATTTGAGGGAAATGAAAATCGCCAGCTAAACCAATCACTTTAGGAAAACAATGGATGCAGAGATGATGGCTAATATGTGGTCCACGGAATGCTCGCTGACTCGGATTACCTGGATTTAGTTTATCAAACTGTCTTGATTGTCAGGATTATTTATGCAACGCCGTGACGAAGATCTGGCTAGCTAACTAGCTACTTACCTAAATAACTGTCTTACAATCTAGAAAGTTAAATTAACAGTTTAGGTACATTAAGAATTGGGGAGCTGTGAAAAAGTCTTTGGAAGGTTGTTTAACGCGAAGAAAGGAGAAAATCGCCCAGTTTTGTCGTCTGGAGAAAAAGTCTGAGCTTCTGTTAGCTTGAGCGGGCTGGTTAGCTAGCTAGCTAGCTGGCTAACTAGTGTGTAAATCGCCGGCTGGGGTTTGCGCCCAAACCGGGTAAAAAGACGCTGTCCGGTGGCACCGAAGTTAAGAGGACCTCAAAGCTGAGGTGACAATGCTTGAAATAATGTCTGAGCACCAAGGTAAGGGAAATATAAGTAAGTCTAATTAAAATTCGCCATATATAAATAGCTAATCTTAATAACTAGCTAGCTAGCAAGTTAGATAATACAAGTCATCGTTTTGTTAGCCGGGTGTTATTGGCCACTCGGTAGGTTAGTTGGAAGATGGACAGCTTGCTAAGCGTAAAGCGCTAACAGCTAAAGTATTAGCTTCTAGATGGCAGTTTAGTCACGATGGCTATTTGTCGTGTTAAATAATAGGTTTTGAAACTTTTTTGACGAGTGTCGAGGCCATTGGGTTCAGATATTTAGTAATTTGGAACAAAACGTTTGGAAACCTAAAACTAGTCGTTTCACTAGCTAGTGTTAACGTTTGTTTTACTGGATATGTCATGCTACTGTTGCTACTGTTGATTTCTGACAAAAATGGTCAATAGACCAAGTAGGATAATGAATTCAGATGGGTAAGTTAGCTATCTATCTAACGAATTTAACTCTAAGCAAAACTGATTTGGGTAACCACCCATTCAAGTTACCCAACATCACCACCATCGAGCAGAATGTTAATTTCAAGTAGCTAGAAAGCGAGCTAACGATGTAGCAGGCTAACTTAAACGTACCCTCGACATGGCTGTCTTGTTGGCTAGTTAGCTGTTTTTCCAACAGTTGAAACAAGTCAGTTAGGTAACCTTAGCTAGCTGCTAAAGTTCACTTCCCCGTATTTTGGTAGTGTCTAAAGACAGTATGTCCGGATTTATTTCCAATCAACCAGCTGCATTGCTCGCTTCTCTTAGTTTACGTTTGTAGTGATGGCTAATAAACTTGATAGCTAGCTAACTACAGTCCCCGTCACTGAATGTTCATGCTGCTAGTCAATGTGCTCGCTAACGTTAGCATTTTATTGTCAAGTTGCAGTTAGCAGTGGGGCTACAGGACTAAACGTCCATGGCATTATCCTTACGTTGGAGAGGACAATCACACGTCTACTTCATATTTTACAGTTGTGTAGTTTACTTTCTATTTCAGGTCGAAAGATAATGGAATAAACGTGTCCAATCAGAAATGCTATTACTAGCCAGATTGCTAAATAGCTAGTCAGCTAGCTAATGCTACTTGTATCCGCGTGTACATATAAAATAATGTCGACATACGAGATTTGTATTAATTTTTGCAATATCAGTTTAAGCGATCCATCGTCCAAGTGTTGCCTCCTGTATGGTGTCATTAATTTCTTAAATTAAATAAACGAAGGCTCTATCCAGCGACCTGTCTGGCTACAGTGTCTTGATGTATTGCTGTGCAATCTTAGCGTTACATTTTCATTTGTAAATGTTAACTTGTGATACACATGCTTGTTAAGTGTTAGTAATGCCTGGTGAAATTTTTTGCAGGGGGGTCTTAAACTATGACTCATGTATAAATACGTAAGAAATAAGCAGTAAAACTTTTTCAAGCCGTATTTTTCTTTTCGATGCAGATTCATTACTGAAATGCAAGGCGGAGCAACTGGTAAGTTTAACAAACTAAATTTGTTCGCTCTTCATTAGGTTGACCACTGTTCCCGGGTATTGTCAATAATAGTAACTGCGATTTTTTTTTTTATTTTCAGCCACCAGAGAGAAGAAAGAGAACAGTGGAGGACTTCAACAAGTTCTGCAGTTTTGTATTGGCCTATGCTGGGTATATCCCATCTCCAAAAGAGGTTTGTCTCAGTAGTGCCCCATTGCTTTTCAGAATTTCTGTTTAAATGGTCCTTCCACTCCAACATTTTTTTCCCTGAACCTGACTTGTAGTAAAAATATTAGGTTTTATGTCACCAGTATTAATATGTTTGCAATTAACATGTGTATTTTATTCTATTGTCTCTGTAGGAAAGACCATGGTCTCCAGCCTCTTCCAGTTCTCCTCATAGCTCTGGCACCTCAGGTGAAGGTGGCATGGGAGGTGGACCCAGCACAAACATGACTGCAAACTGGGGGAGTGGCTCCTCAGACCTCCATACGATTCACACATTTGTGAGAAAAGCCCGTGCCAACAAGAGCGTCAAGAGCATGCGTCGCCTCCCTTCCGACAGTACTCTGTTGGACAAAATGAGACTAAAGGACTCCCTTTATGAGGGCCAGACGGGCGCGAAAGCTGAGCGCAAGAAGGACAAGAAGCTGAAGCGGCTTTCTCTTGGCTCGGGTGCAGGCGATAGCAGCAGTAGCGGCGGTGAAAAGCGCGCAAGGATCAAACGCTCTAAAAACCCCAAGCAGCCCAAAGTCCTTAAGAAGCTTAAGAGTTCTGCACCCAGTGAAACAGACTCTGAGACTGGCGTCGGTCAGGGAGATGAGCACGCAGGCCAGGGGACAACGCCAGTTCGTGGGCTGCAGGCTCAGGGACCTGGGCTGGTAAAGGCTGAGCGGGAGGAGGTGACCAGAGAGGCAGAACTGAGCTCCAGTGAAGGAGAAACATGGATAGCAGATGAGGATATCATGGTGGAGTCAGGTGAGTGACTGTACCTAGTTGTGATGGATAGATGGATAAATAAATGGGGCTTAATGTAGTTAGTTTGACCACACCAAATAGTTCTCATAATTGTTGTGTTCTCAATTTTTGGATTTAATCACAATTGCTTCAATTTTGCCAGGTATTTTACAACATTTACATTATTTTCAGGATTTGATTTATACTTTTTTAACAGATATGTGGAAGACAACACAGTGTCATAGGCTTGTGATTGGGCTGTTGTTATTTTTGTGCTCCGTACATGTAGAAAAAGCATGTGAGCAGAGTTTTCCGAGCCTCACCCTCACTATGCGGAGGCAGAGAAATGCGATAGCTGCTTGGAGTTCATTCAGGGGTTTGGATTGTATTTCAAGATGACATGAAAAACATATTACATTTAGGAAAAATAATGTTGCCACAATTGTATTTCAATGTGTACTATAATATAAAGCAAAACATTAATGACAGCATTTTATTTTATTATTTTTTTAAATTATCTTTAAGCATGCACACATTGCAGGAAAGCAATGTCACATTGCTACTACATATCAGCAAGTGGCTTAACTGGCAAATGACTACCTAGTTAACAAGATGGGTAAATTTGTAAAACACTTGACCATGTGTTGTTTTGGGTGTGTTCTTAAACACATTGGATTTGAAAGTAATCAATTAATTTTCATTGGACTATGGTGCTGAATTTTGTTTTAATTCAAGTCTGAACATCTGTATTGGGTGAGCTATACAGCATTTTTTAAAACCACCTTCCCATTTCAGGAGGACTTAAATAATTGTCATTAATAATTATAAATAACTGTCATGTTTATTTACTTGGCTTTAAACCCTACACAGTCTATAACTGCCTTAAGTCTGCAATCCACAGCCATAACCAGTACTTGGTATATTATTCTTTGGGGAGAATGTGCTAAGCATGGAATGCAATCTTTTCCTTTTCTGCCCCCCCCCCCCCTTTCTCAGAAGAGCAATTAGTCTTCAATAAGTGAAATACATGCTCACTGGAATTCAGTTCTGATGGTTAAATAAAGAAATAATTTCTATTTTTTCCCATTCTGAAAACCCATACTGTAATTTTGGCTCCACGCTTAGTGATTTGGCCTTTCAGGTGCTTCTGTGCCGCTGCCACTGAACGGTGCAGTATCGGTAGAAGCAAGTGAGCCAGGAATACTGGCAGCCCAGCATGTTCATGCCAGCCAGCATGTTTCACACTTGAAGAGGCATGCTTTTCCCTTTCTTAATACATTACTCTTTCCACCACATTGGTCCAGCTTTATCTCATTTGCCTGGGCTGTGACCTGACATCTTTGTGTAAAATTTCCCAGCTGTAAAGTGCTGGTGATCTGCACCTTGTTCTAGTGTGTTGTGTCTGCTATGCCCACATACCTGCATGGGTGGTGGTGGTGGTCTGTTCAACATTTTTTTTTCCCCTCTATGTTCAAGCATCCACAACTGATTGTGTGTATGTGTGTTTTTTGATAGTCACCTATGTGTTCTAACACTGCCAAATGGTCGATTTTTGTCACAATGTCAATTTAACCTTGATTCTTATTGATTTTTTTTTACTGGCACTGATCGCTTTGGTTTCCATGAGACAGTGGCAACAACTCCAGATGCAAATGGCATGTGTATAATCAACTTTACACCTCCCTCCTTTCTTATTAACTCCCTAGTACCCGGTTGCTTCATAAACATCTGGGAGGCCAAGTGTCCAATTAGTTTTGGTCTTCTAAAATGGGGAGAGGGGTGTTTTTCACATGATTCACTCAGTATGGATGTGAACACTTAGACATTGCAGCTAAGTCATCACTTTAACATCATAGTCATGGTTATCAATTCAACATGATGGAGCACTGTGCCAAAACAACCAAACCCGTTACCAGCATGTGACAGACTGCTGTATTTATTACACAAAGGCTCATTTAAATGTCACTATAGCACTTGAAATATTGTCTGTGGCTATGGCTCAAACCTCCAATCTGTCCATCATGCAGGTGACGACTCATGGGATTTGATCACCTGCTACTGTGGGAAGCCGTTTGCTGGAAGACCCATGATTGAGTGCAACCAGTGCAGCATATGGGTTCATCTCTCCTGCGCTAAAATCAAGAAGTCCAACGTTCCAGACATCTTCTACTGTCACAAGTGCAGAGATGCTCGACGGTCGAGTCATAAAAAAGACAATTAAAGGAGACGCACACTTCTTGAAAGCCCTGAATGATCCTGTTCTCAACACCTTGTCCGATATGAGAAGAAAACACTGTTTTTGGGGAAAAGACTTTTTCTCCAATCCATGATGCTGGTTGGCGTCCCTCCTGCACCTGTCGCAGAATAATTTACATATTTGACAATCATAAAAATCACTAAAATCACGAGGGTGATTTCTTTATGTTCACAGGCAAACTTTGTAAACACTCTCTAAAGTAACGTCTGACCACCACTTTGTTGTGGTTATCAGCACAGTCTCTGCCTTTTATGGAGATGCTTTCAGATGGGAAAGCTTTTTTTTTTTTTTTTTTTAAAGAGAGTTTTGTCTGTCCACATGATGGAAGAATCCATGTACATGTTAATTCAATTGCTTATCATTTTAGACATATCAGTTCTTGCTTTCAGCATATTTTTAATTCTAACAAAAGTTTTGATTCGTGTCACAAGCTATTAACAGGTAGGCATATTACAAATGTCTTTAGGTTACTAGCGCTTTATTATCTCTGATTCCGTCAGCTCCGTGGCAAGCCAGTCAATTACTTAGCACTTACCAATCAACCCCAGATCACTCAGTGCTCAAGAGAGGGAACATTTTGTTGGATTCGTTCAGTTAAACGAACTTCAAAGCATCATCAGATCGCTTTTTGTGGACTTTATTAAAGCACCTAACGTTAATATCTACAGTGACCCCTATCCCTTTCCTTCTACCTAGAATTAGCAGTTTTGCATTGTGTTAACTTTTTGTTTGGTTAATTTTTGAAGGAAAGTTTGTTTTGTGAGTTTTGAATGAATGGTGTTCAGATTTGGAGCAGCCATCTGGTTGTTGCTTATTTAACACCCCGAGTTAGTTGTAATTAATTTTTGTTCATTTATTGTTTTAAAAAGGAAAAAAAAAAGATAAAAGGTTTTTTTAATCTCTTATCTGAGAACTGTTTGAGGTCACACCCAGAATATTAGACATTGTGTAACACTTTCATGACATTTGAAAGTAGTTTGGAGACCAGATCTCTTTGTTGTGTACAGAAAGAGTTTATGCTGCAAGAGCTGTGGCATATTTTGTTTGTTGTCTTTGTTTGTTGGTGAGGTTGGAGGGTTTCTTGAAATCCCCAAAATGTAGACTTCATCCCCCACCTCTCCTATTTTTTTACTCTGTAAATATTATATCCTTGGAACTGTACATATATGAAAGCAGAGAGAAAAGCCAAGCAAATGTTATATTTTTGGCATCTGATGTTTCTTTAACTGTATCAGAAGAAATAAAGCATTTTCTTTATTGGGGATCATCAATTTCCACATTTAAATTTGGTAGTTTGTCAGTTAAAATTGACTCAACCGTGTGTTTTTATTAATATTTTATTTAGCATAGGCACACAAGTACAGTGTTTGTCAGTTTGAATACCACTAGAGGGCGATATTAAATAGTAATAAATAAGGTATGAAGATATGCCAAAATAAAGTAAAACACAATGTTACAAACTGTTATCATTCAGTTTTCTGAATGCAGATCAAGCCTAACCATAGACTTGAAAGCTTTTTAATACAGAATCCCTGCTGGTTGTCTAATTTAGTTTAATAGATGTCCTAATCAGTACTTGTTAAAGGAGCTGATATTGGTCATGCTGGCTCTTGTCCCCACAGTTGATCATTCAGTATACTGTTCCAAGTGTTCCTCCGGTTCATTCTGAAAGAGAGAAGTATGTAAGCAAACAATTTCGCATTCTTCTTTTTGCATCAACCTCTTTGGGAAAACCAGCTCAGCAACAGATACTAGATTATTTAAATAACCACTGGTGTGCATCAATTTTCCATGTCACAAGATACTCTGTAATTTGTTTAAATGCAGCATGACCCTTGTATAAACAGGTGTTTATGTTGGCAAGCTCACCTTTCTGTGTCTGCTTGATAGATATGAGCTACCAATCCGATCCAAAGGCACAGTTACCCTCACACTACAATGAGATAAGAACAAAATAAATGGGCTTAGCTGGATAGACAATTTTAAAAAATGCACGTTTTGTTTTTGAACTGCAAGATTGTATGTGTTGGTGCTGGCTCAGTAGTCCTTCACCCACCTCTTGTCTTTGTTCTTGTTGCGGCGGGTGTTGGGGAGCGGAGCTGAAATGCGTTCCACTGTTGAGGGGAGGACAAGAGGTGACCGAGCTGGGTTGGGCTCCCAGTCCTGGGTCATTTCCCCCCCATTATCGGGGACAAACTCTGCCAGATCAGAGAGCTCAGACAGGTGAGGGGACAAATCCTCATCGAGCCTGTGGGTGCTCTTCAGAGGAAACAGGGATAGAAGAACAGGACTGTTTAAAGGTCCAAATAAAAAGTATCTCAAGCTTCTTTTCAAGAGAGGAAAGATATCCTAAATATTTTACAGAACAAAGAACACTAAAGATAAAAAGATCACATTTTTTGATGAAAACATTTGACAAGTGTTAAGAATGATATGGTAATGATATTACAAGTGGTAAGAAAGTCGTATGCTATAGTTCAACTTTATATACTTAGCAACATGAACAGTCAGCAGTATAGTAACATTTTGGCATATGGCACTTACTCTGGTGAACCGCAGCCGATCTGGTAAGAGGAAGGAATAGAGTTCATCTATTAAGCAACAAAGAACCAGCACAGGCAGCAAACACTTGGAGGGCCTCATCTAGTGAAAAAACACAATGGACACAAAAATACTACAGTTACATGAATAAACTAGTAAGTATGTTAGACCAAGTGTTCTGTATTTGCATTGTTGCAACATTTATATTATACGTATTCAACATCAGCACATTTCTCTCTAGTCAAAAGGTGAATTACTAAGTTGTAAATGGCTTCAAAGAATGTAACGTTTCCTGCATTACCTTTTCTTGAGGAAATATTCTTGAATTGTCTGCAGTGGTTGAACTTGCTCAGTCAGTGGCAGGGGTGTTGTAAGGCTGCCCTTTGCCTCTTTGGCATGATTGTTGGGGTATTTGTAGACCTGAAACTCGGGTGGGTTTATATATGCCAAGGATGGCAGGATGATTATGGATAGGGTGGGTGGGAGAGAGAGAGAGAGAGAGAGAAAGAGAGAGAGATGGCTTCACCCACCCTCCACTTCAAGAAGAATGATCACAGATGAGAATGTGCTGGACAAAACTGTTTACAAATCTGGTTTCAATCTGGATAGAGATGGTAAGAGATCAACAACTACCTCAAGTTTACCTTAAGCACATCAAGCAATTTGGTTATGAAACAATTTGACAGGAGTACAGTGTAATAGATCATTGAGATGTTAACAAAAACCAGTGAAGATGTCAGTAAATGCAGATTTAATACCTTTACCCTTTTATGGATGTACATTTGAATATGTGCATTGAATGCCTTTAAATTGTGCAACCTATGCTGTTAAATTTCATTGTAACAAGATGCAGCATATGATTAACTAAAAAATACGACAAGCATCCATTCTGTTACCCATAAGACACACCCGCTGCAACTTGACCTACAGTCACATCAGTCCTTTCTACAAATTCCCTGGATTAAACTAATGACATAAAACCCTTGTATTAAACCCTTCTAGAATATGAACTCTTATCTGCTCATTTTCTCTTCTTTCATCTCATTGTCTTGTTTGAAAATGTAACTTTAATTAAACTCAAATGATGGTACTGACATTCTACCCTAACATTCTCCAGTGAAACTGATTCACTGTTCTGGAAGCATTGTGTAATTATAAAGGTGGTCCTGCCAACTAAATACATCCAAAGTTCATTGGTGTGTAGACCCATATGGTTGCTAAATTACTGTAGAGAAATCTCAGCACTCTTAAATGCTCAATTACATTTATTCAACCACAGGGTCAGATCAGCACACAAAAATGTAGGCGTGTGCATTCTTTAATGTTCACTGAAGGTTCAGAAGATCTCTGCAAGTGCTTGTTGTTGCCCTTTGGTCCTTGACACATCAGCAGTGTGTGCTGCG
>JAOXYF010000017.1:4256657-4291012 GCA_028565775.1 Sternarchorhynchus goeldii
TTTGTGCTGCACCCCCCCCCCCCACCCCATAGAATTTTGCTTATGTGGCTTGATGAACACCAAGGACTTTAGAATAGCTTTTGTAGCCCTTTTTTTTTATCTTCATGCAAATCTACTGTTGTTTTTTTTAAAAAGATGTCCTAAAATTTTCTTTGATTATCAAATGGCAACCCATAGCTTTAGAAGAGCACTTACCAAACTTTGTGTGCCTTCAGTCTCTTGTCAAACCTTTGTTGTTATACCTGACTCCAATACTAATACTCATTTCTGGCCTTGAATTCAAGCCTGGTCTACATTTCTGTAATCATTGAACAATTAGTTCAATGATTAGATTGAACAATTAGATTGGCCCCTGCTTTATCACACCTGGCTCCAAGGTAAAGGGAGGACAGTCTGCAAGCAGCCAGCACTTAAGGAACATAAAGACCCTCGAGATTCAACTGTGTGTGGTCAGCTAGAGCATCTGACTATCTCGCCAATTTCATCGCTGGATTCCCATCCAGCCCAGTGTCCACCAGGGATGGTGGCACTGGCCAGCATGCAACGTGCACATCGAGAAAGGAAAAAGAACGAGGCCTCTGTGGATGGCTTACCAGCAGTTAGACACGTTTTCTCTCTTCCTCTTTTCCCGCCCTCTCCTAATTAATGCTATTTTTGGCCTCTGGGACCACCAAACACTGAGAGGCCGCTGACAGATAAAGAACGGCGTAAATAAACTCGCTGTACTACACAAGCCCCACGAGCCCGCCCAGAAGTCTGTCAACACAATCTCGGAGCAGATAGGTGGCGCCGATGACTCTAATTAGTACCAAAAAAATAGAGAGGGTGAGCAAGAGAAAGTGTGTGTGCGCGCACATGTTCATCTCTGTCCTCCTCCACCCCCCCGAGCTCCTGCCCTATAAGTACCACGAATGATCAGCAGAGCCAAATATAGAACAGCTGTCTGCTAAGCACATCCACATGTTCTATGTGTCATGTGGACGATGAATACATACACAGAGATCAAATGATCACAACAGAACCCAATCACAAGTTGACGTATTGGTCAGAAATCTTTTAATTGGATATTATTCCCACATCACTATTCCAAATAACACTGCATCATAAAATACGAGAAAGCAGTTGGAGGAAGAAATGCAAATGATTTTTTTCCTTCTCAGGTTCACACTGTTAATATTAAAATATTTATTTGTTCACCTATAGCACAAGGCCCTCAGTCCTCTGTTAATCTTTGAGTCACTACGTTTAATCTTTTGCATTCAGTCCAAGAAAAGTTGCCCGCCGTATCTGCCTGTAGTTTACTCCCCACTTTGTATCTTTAATCCAGAAAAACAAATTGCGCCTGATAAGACACTGCCTGACTGTCTGATTATCTGGTACTGCAATAATATCACTAAATGCTACACAAGACTGTACCATGCACCACAAATAACGCTTAAATTGGTATTTTGTCTTCAGCTCACTGATTACTCTTATTATTATTATTATTGTTGTTATTATTATTATTATATCTGACCCTAGAGCACGTTCAACTTGTGGTGATATGGTGAGCTGTTATTAGTTATACAGTCATCCTATTTTATAAAGCTCCTGAGACTTAATGAACAAGCCAAGGACAACCGTGAACAAGAAAAGCTTGTGTGGGTGGGAAAGGCAGAGAGGGTTGTGTTCATTTTGATCAAACCTGTTGTACATTGATGTCTGTACACCTGGAGTAGCTTGTGATGCACAACTAGTTGCCCAGGTCAAAGAGTGGACTATAGTGTAAAGCTCACTTCTTATTAGGTTAACAGAGATTTTTTTAACCAGTTGCAATATATTTTTGCCTTATGTCCTCAATGAAAACGTATGTGTTTCCTCTCATTCTAAATATGTAGTGTCTGATGTGAGCACAAAATATATAGCTTATAGTGTTTAGAAATTGTTTATTCAATTTCTTAATTTTAAGGTAAAAAGGGGGGGGGCATGTATTATCAAATAAGATAAGTCAAAATCAAAATAAAATATAACTATCAATCATATTATAATATTTTGTTTTGATTTTGTCTTATCTTACATATCCAATAAAAAAAAATCCAGGTTTACTTTTTTGCCCATTGTCTGACATCACCAATTCTCTGCTTCAGTTCTGTTATTTGTTTGACCTACTCCATGCTGATGAATGACAGAGATTTTCTGCATGTGTTTCATCATTGTTAGGGAAACAGGATGTTGCTAAAGAACACACATTAGCTCCTTCAGACAAAAGTAAACTAAAACAAATATAGACAGGGTTTGTTTTCTTCATGTTTGCATTTGATGGGATGTTGAGGGGTGCCAGTAAAAACATTCAACAATAAAACCAAATGAAAAGGATTATTTTAATGTGTACACAAGGTTGTATTGGACAGAAGTCCTTAATCGGCAGCAAAGTGTTTTCTCTCATAGATAAGATGTAGAAAACTCCAGCGGTAATAATGTGGCAGTTCCAAATGATGGAAATATCAAAAGGAAGGAATATAAAAAGTTGTAAACCATGGACTGAAAGAAGAAATAGAGAGAACATGGAAGGTTACCAAGGTTGTCCCAGTGGTGAAAGAGGCACTTGGGGCTGTGACCTATTAGATGGCTTCACTGTTCTCAACAGATCCCAGAGATGACAACATTCAATCCCAGTGCAGAAAAAGAACAGCAGCAATGTGCTGCAGCCTCAAATCTTAAAATGTTTGTTTTGGTTTTTTTTTTCATTTTACAATGCTTTAAAATAACTGCTAAATAATTGCTAAATGTGCATAATTACAAATTTCCAGCAAACAGCTATAAATCAAATAATTTTAGACACTTATCTGTTTAATGAAGCCTATTCATACGTTTTCACGCTATAAAATTTTATATACATTGTATATATATATATATATATATATAATATTCCTGTCCACTTTATCACACATGAGCCCTAGTTAAAGGAGGAAAGGGAGGTGGAGGTTGGTTACTGTAACTTTCAGTAACCAACCTCCACCTCTATTTAAGCATATGTGACATAAATACATTAAATGTCCAAATTATGTGGCCATCTTTCATAATTCTGAGGTGTTCAGGTGTTTCAGCTACAACTATTGCTAATAGGTATATAACTTAAAGCACATACAGTCATGCAATTTCCTTGGACAACCAGTAGAATGGGCCATACTGAAGAACTTACTGACTTAAAAGCAGCACTTTCATTGGATGCCACCTTTGCCAAAAGTTGGTTCATGAAATACCTGCCCTGGTGATCTGAAAGTCCTGTTACTGTGAAATGGAAGTGTGCTGGAGAAACAACTGCTCAGCCAGGAAGGAGTAGATGACGCTGACTCACGATGCAGAGCTGCCTAGTGCTGAAACGCGTAGCATGTGAAAATCGCCCAGACTCTGCGGCCACACTGTTTCAAACTACCCCTGAAAGCAACATCAGGTCAGGAACTGTGCATCAGGGGGCTTCATGAAGTGAGCTACCTCACACAACACTGTGATCACCATGGCAATGCCAAGCAGCAGCTGGAGTGGAACACAGAATGTCACCACTGGACTCTGGAGCAGTGGGAACTCGACAATCATCAGTTCACAATCTGGTGGTCTGGTGGATGAACCTGGTGTTTGTAGATTCCAAGACGATATCTACCAGAATGCATAGTGCCCACAGTAAAGTTTGATGGAAGAGGGTTAATAGCTCAGCGCTGTTTTTCAAAGTTTGGGTTGGGCTCCTTGGGAGAAGACCCTTTCCTGTTAAAGCATGACTATGCCCCTGTGTACAAAGTGAGGTCAATGAAGACAACATTGGGTGTGGAGGAATTTCACTGGCCTACACAAAACTCTTGACTTCAACCCTATTACAGATTGAGAGCCGTACTTTCTCTGCCAACATTCTGTCATGAATGTTCTTTTCATTGAATGTGCATAAATTCCCACATGCACACTACAAACTTTGTGGAAAGTGTCCCCAGAAGAATAGAGGCTATTAGCCACACAGAGGGTGCCAACTCCATATTAATGCCTGTGAGTTCTGAATGGCTAGTCTCAATCATTTATAGGTGTAATGGTCATATATTACTACATATAAGTGACAACTAAATCCAATACTGAGCACATCAGCTACCTCTGTGCTATATATATGTAATCTGCACAGCACTTTTGTTTAATGAACTTTGTGGGATTTAGGCTACGTTTATATTATAAATCGCATCGTTCAGTTCCAATGTTTTGCTCTGCTCGGATTTTTTTTGGCGGTTCACATTCATAATTGCAAGTGACAAGTATTTCATTGTAATGTGAACGCGTCGGTCTTTAAAAACAGCATGTTCACGCATTTTAATAAGTTTTTGCACAAGTTATCTGCTTCAACTCAATCAAAACGTTATATATGTGATATGATCCGTGGAATGAAAATCTAACAATGTATGTGTCGTATTTCGCTTTGCTCGATGTCAAAACAACGTCACTACTGTTTCTCTAGTCCATTGCTGGTTTGAAAATAGATCTACACACATAGGCAAAAAGTTGAATTAATTCTGTTCTCACCGTTCTCATTCAAGTCGAATGACCACAAATTGGATATTCGACTCGAAAGTGACTCAATTATGATTTGAAAAGATAGCCTTGAAAACATTACTTCATACTCTAGTGTGAAAGTAGCCTTATTGGCGGGGTCCTCTTTTTCTGGGAGATGTTCTCTTAACTGGCACCTAAAAACTTGTCCCGGATTTGACTTTCCTTCCATGTTCACATACGCTTTCTTCAGTCGCCATACTCTATGCGTCTTCGCATTACCACGACCATTCTCTATATGTCGCAACAACGTCTTGCACGACACAGTTGATCGACCATGTACACGACCCTCACGCAACCATTGGTCAGACTACTTCATGGTATCTACATTTTAAATTAGGGTCACCCTAGCTACACTATATGGACAAGAATATCGGGACACCTAGAGGTTACAGCTTCAGGAGCCTTTAAGACATTCCATTCTAAATCCTTAGGTATTAATATGCCCCGCCCCATGGAGATATTGTGCACTAGCATACAGTCATGCTGGAACAGAAAAATATCTTCCCCAAACAAAGTCGGAAGCGTACAAATTTCTTGGTATCCTAAAGCATTAAGATTTCCTTTCAGTGGAACTATTGGGGCCTATACCAACACTTGAAAAACAACCCCATAGCATCATCCCTTCTCCACCAAACTTTACAGTTGGCATAATGTAGTCAGACAGATATTGTTCTTCTGGCATTTGCCAAACCCAGAGTCATCGGTCAGATTGCCAGATAGAGATGCATGAAACGTCACTCCACAAGAACATGCATTCACTGCTCCAGAGTCCAGTGGCGGCGTGCTTTACACCGCTCCAGCTGATTCTCCGAATTGTGCCTGGATGGTGTAAGGATTACATGCAGCTGCTTGGCCATGGAAACGCATGACATGAAGATCATGGTGCACACCGTTTGTGCTGATGTTAAAGCCAGAGAAGATGTGGAGCTCTGCAGTTACTGAGTAAGGCAACTTTTACGCTAAGTGTGCTTCAGTAACCCTGCTCTGGAACCGCACTCTGCCACTTTGTGACTTATTACAATAACACACGCGAATTCTGTGAGCGCTTTAGAATGACCCATTATTTCACAAATGTTTGCATGGCTAGGTGCTTAATTTTATACACCCATGGGACTGATGGGACTGATTGAAACACCTGAATCCAAGCATTAAGAGGCGTGTCTGAATACTTTTGTCCATGTAGTATATGTGACACTGTCATTGTGCTTGTATTTGTCTATGCTGACCTCTGGTGGAGTGTTTGTAGGTTTGAAAGTAAACGGTTGTTCAATCAAATAATTCAGATGGTACTCGTCTCGAAGTGCGACGAAATAATTAGTACCATGTCAAAATCTAATTTTTAATGATATCCACATCCTGTTTTACTGACAGACAGGTACTCTCTACAAACGAGAAAGATATTACGAAAAACATAATTTATGAGAACTGCATGATTTGTAGCGCGATTTTACACGAATCTAGGGTTAAATCACATTTTGTTTTTTTGATGGACAGATACTTGATCATGTTCATCCTGTAAATTGGGTAGTATTTGATAACTTTTTCATATAATGAAGCCAGGGTGAAAATTTATGGTGTCCAGGGAAAAAAACATTTGGGCGGAGTAGGTTATTCAATGAGCGTAGGTCAAGCATATCCTTGAGTCAAAACTGTCGAAAGTGAAGACGCTTGTATCTTTTTTGCCCCATCGTTGTTCCGTGTTTTTGTGGATTTAGCGGAATTTGTAAGTGCACAGACTTACTTGTGTTTGAAGACCATCAAATTACTTCCTACGAGGTGAGACTTTATTTACTTATCTAGCGTTTTGATGTCAGGCGTGTTTTTGTTGTCCTAGCTTGCTAACAGTATGAGCTTTGTACATTAGCTAATGGTAATCTGTTAGCTACTTAATAAGTGCAATATGTTGGCTCTTGGATTTCTTCTCGGAAGTGTTACTTTTCCGAAAAAAGTAACAGGTTTTTAAAAACACTGTTGTGATCTTGAAATAGGTTACCTTTAAGATTTGTACGTGTTCGTGTAATCTTAAAGTTTTAAATCCACACCAGTAACATCAATTACTAACAACATACAAGTAGCAATTTTTATGTGCCTTTAAGATAAATGTTTTGTTCGATATTTACTAGTAAACCCAATAGTTTTTAATAGAACTTTGATTTCTTTGTTGTTGTTTTTTTCTCTCTTTTTTTTGGACCACTTGTTTAACGACATCATCTTAAGGACTTATCCTTATCCTGATGATTGCGTGCTTGCTAGTTGTTTTTCTTCTTTATTAATGAAAACCAGTATGAAAAGCTCGCGCCGCAGTCGCCACACCCACCTACGTACGTCACTCGGTTCCAGCTCCATGCATGTTGTGCTCTTTATCTGTATAAAGGTTGTGTATTATGTTGTATGTGCCGACATCTTAAAACGCAGAATTAGGTTTTCTGAGCCGGTTATAGTGTTTAACGCCGCTTGTTTTCATGGTTTCTACAAATATTAGACTTTCTCATATGTCGTTGTTGCCTCAATTTACATTTGAGTAATACACGCTAAACCTTCAGCCAGTCTTGCTATACATTTTATGGATGTTTCTACAGTCTCTGACACACCTGCATTCTTTCTTTGTCCATTTGTTTTCGTGATAGGTCCATTTCATAAACGTCTTTCTGTGGAGAAGACTGTTGCTCTCAAACCTCCCTAACATGTCGGCTCAAGGTAATTCAATTTTCCCTGCTTGCTAGACCTGTTTCTGATTGACCGTACTCATTTCCTTTAAAGAAAACATGTTATACCTCCCAGTAATTTAGTGAGCTTTTCAAAAAATCTCACCAAGTCACTATTAATTAAATGATTAAGTTAAGTTAACCATAATAAGTTCACTTGTCATGTATTACTTATAAAATTAAAAAAAAAAACAGGCACTTTAGAACCAGTAAGTAAATTTGACATCTGTGACAAATTAATGTTATGGAGGGTGGGGTACGTAATACATTTGTGATTTATTCAAAAAATGAAATCACAAAGGAGTAAAAATAAAATCCAAGTCTACATCTGCTTTAACTGCGTTAACTCTTTGCAGTGCAGATGATCTTCAGTACATCATCGGATCACAGATGCCTGACAGACTTCCATTTATACGAATAAAACATTTGTGCTTGCACATGACCAGTATAAACACCAAAATGGTGTGAATAGGAAAAAAAAAAAAGATCTTTAAATAAAAGGGGTCATCATGCCCACCCCCATACCAGTCATCCACCATCATGTTGTTTCTTGCCAACGTGTACATGCAGGTCCTTCCAGTATAGAGCTTTTTGCTCTTGTTTTCAGTGCAACTTCAAACTACTAGATAAGAACTTGGGTTACTGTGATATGAAGATATAGCTTGGCACCTGAGAAGCTCGTCTTGTGTTACATTTGTATGTTTTTATCTTTATATGTATTATGTTTGCTTTAAAAATCAACAGATGTTCAGGACAGCACATGGCTGTTCTTTATGCACACACTGCATTATTTAGGCCAAGGGTTGGGGAAACAATGGTAAATATGACAATAGAGAGTACAATTAACAATGCCATGGTGTGCAGTCTCAAGAATTCTTTAGGCTGGCTCTGTGAGGCTAACAAGTAAGGGAAGCTTATCTACCCCCCCCCCCACACACACACATTTTGCATGCTGCATGTTGTAACTGAGTCGGTCAGTAATCACACACAGACATGTATACGAGGATTCTGACTCTTAATATAACCAAAGTAATGGAAGCCAGAATAGTTTGTACATGGATGCAAAATAAGTAAGTGTCCTTGATTAACAAGTCAAGGGCATGGTGATTTTTTTTTTTAGCATATAATTTGTTGCATCCTTTAGTTGTTGGCTATTTTAGACATGTAGCTACAGAATTTGAATACCACAGCACGTTTTGGTTGATGGCCTTTGGATAACATGAAAATTGTTTCTCTCATTTTTTATTTATTTATTTTTATAGATTTTATCTTTATATACTGTTATACCAGAGGTGGGATGCACTAAATACTTAGTAATGTACCATATATTTCCTAAGAGGGTAAAAAAAGGGAAGAATGAATAATAAATAACAAGTAACTCTGTATGTCCCTCATCTTGGTTCACTTCTGCACATTGTAGTGGGTAGTTTACCCAACCAGTGCTGCACGGAATATTTGTCACTCTTTCTCCCTAGCTTGGAGTTTTTACCGCAAATGACGCTATGTGAATCTTTTTCTTTTTCAGAATTGAGTAGTTTTATAGCTTGATAGAGCTGCCCCCAAAACCCTGTCATGTATTGTTTAAAAAATGATCAAATTTCATAATTTATCACTTGTGTAGTTGTGTAGAATACAACTATTTGATGTTGATTGTCTTACTCTGCGTTCAAACTCCAGCTATAGCAGATTCACTTAATGGTCAGATGTTAGCTCTGACACAGTCACCTACCAAGTCCTAAACTCTTAACCATTAAAGAAAGCACAAACCTTCAGTTCAGCTTGAAATGTGAACCTTCATCACCACATGGCTCTCTCTGGCCCTCATCAGACACAAAGCAGGGCCAGTTTCCTAGCCTGACTGGGCTACATTTTGTCATTGCACAGATTGTCAAGTGACTTCCTAAACCTTATTAGTGCCCCTGTTAGGAGCCATTGTGTTCTTCTCAGGGGAGCTCTGTAACCTCATATGGCTGGAGAATTCTGGCCCAACCAGCAATGAGCAGATAAATGCACACACAGTTTTGAAAAATGTACTTGCTCAGGTCTAAACCTCTTTCTCAGATATTAGATGTGACATCTACAAAACATGTATACATCTTTATTTTCTATTTACCATACACACGTGATATATACAATAATTCTGCTGTGGTTTTTCAGCATTTATTTTTTTTTCATGACTGACTGCTTCTTTGCATATTGGCATCTATAATTGGTCCTTTCATTTCCATCAGGTTACCAATCCCCAAACCAGCTCCCATACCCCATGCCTCAGCAGGGTGGCTACTCCATGCCCCCCTACCCCACAGGAGGCTATGGAGACCCGGCACAACCCCCACCCCCTGTAGGATTCAACATGAGTTACCATCAGAGCCCGAATCAGCCGGTCATGTACCAGCCAGGCCCAGCTAGCTCACCGCAGCATCCGGCTCAGATACCAATGACTGCTTATGGAGGTAAATATAAAGAGAGTGGTATTCAGATCAACTGATCAGACAAGACTTTATGAAATGTCATGTTTAATTTTATATTTTATTCTTTGTTAAATTCTGTCCTGACAAATGCATGAAAATGAATGCCTTCTGTTTCTATAGAGAAGGTTAGATAAACTGATTGTTGTATACAGCATGTTTACATATTCCACGTTTGACTTTTTTTGTAAAGGCAAAAATCATCATGATGTATAATAACGTATAATGCATAGGTGATTATAAACAAATCACCAATCAGTTCATTGCAATGTGTGATATATTCCTGGATGTGGATTAAGGAGAGTCTGAATAATTTGTATTCTTTTTAGGGTAATTTTGGAATAAGTGGACTTGGGACACTCGTGCTTAGTGTTTTTAATTTTTCATGTAAAACTCATGAATCTCTTTATGTACATTAAGGTGGACCTCCACACCCCTCTGATCCAGCTGGAGCATCTTTAGTTTCAGCACCTGTATCCATGCCTGCAGGCGTGCCCCCAGGTCTGGAGTATTTAACACAGGTAAAAACTTTTATATTCTTCAAGTCCTCTTTGGCCTTTCAGCTACTGTCTCAATAACTTGGCATAATTGCTTAACGTTTTTTTTTAGATTGACCAGATCCTGATTCACCAGAAAGTGGAGTTACTGGAGGGTGAGTTTGATATTTATTTATTTACTTACTTACTTACTTATTTATTGACCTGCTTTGACTTGATTTTTTACTGTAAAATAATGGTCAACAGAGTCAGCAAATCCCTTTAAAGAAACAATGCAGAATAAGATGATGGGGAAAATTTAATAAAGTGTGAATATGTTGATATACCTGCTAAATTGTTGAAAGGGAACATTTTATGCAGATTTAGTAATTATCCTGTTGATACATCTGGAGCACCTCTGTGAGCTTTATGACGGAAATCAAAATTATTCTCGTAGCATTCACCAGCTTTGAGACCAACAACCAATATGAGATCAAGAACACCCTGGGCCAGAGGATTTACAAGGCCAAAGAGAAGAACGACTGCTGCACGCGAAACTGCTGCGGTTCGCTGAGGAGCTTCGAAATGAAGCTCAAAGACAACATGGACCGCGAAGTCATTCACCTGATTCGCCCTTATCGCTGTGCCACCTGCTGGTGCCCCTGCTGCCTGCAAGAGGTATAAACCTATGTGATTTGCATGTGAAATGCATGCATGCTATCTAGTTAGATCCATGTGTGCACAGTTATTCTGTCTTTTGGTAGTTATATGGAGATGTAGTGATTTAGTGTAATGGCTTTGTCAACAGATTCAACAGATTTCATTTTTTTTCTTTCTTCAATTACTGCCTTACCTTCTAGCCTGTTGGGAACTGTGTGGTGTGTTTTATGTGGCTTGGAAATATGTCATAGCATTGTCTGCAACCCATACCTTCCAGCAGTTTAAACTACTTTTCCATGAATTAAGTTTCAAAGATTCTTGCCTTTTACCTGTTTGCTTATTTATCCAACACTGTCAAAATGGAGAACCTTGAACTGGTCTTAATTGGCTATTCTCTACTTGGTCTTATCACAAGAAACAATTAAGAAAAAACTCCCAAAATGGACATCTAGGCCTCCTGCTTATAATTCTTTTCCCTCTGTTACTGTGTGCCAGTTCTCCACCATTCTTCACAGCCTAACATGAAATCAAATCAGCATGCATGCCTATTGCAAAACTGCTGAGCAGTAATGCGTTACACGAGTACATCACATGCTTTTTCAGTTGAAGGTCAGTCTGTTTCCATATGTGTCCAACAGTATGACACATGACACCCAGGCATGGTATAAACATGTGAGGTCTGTTTTTCAGTTGTCGTCATTTTTAACCATCAGTGAGTGCTTTTTATTACAAGTGAGGTACTTAATCCGTTTTTTTGTTTGTTTGTTTGTTTTAAATTCATTTCGCTTTTTATGTACATGTCTTGCAGCGCTTTAGTATTGGAATGGGAGGTACCTGTTCAAAACTAAAGATTGCTTTGTCCCAAGTATTTTATTATACTTGCATTGCAGTAAAAGTTTTTTAAAAAAAAGTGCAATTATATCCTCGAAGACGTGATAAAATATTAATTTTCTCGGGTTTTGAAAGCACATATTTCCCATTTATGGAGGCCAGTAATGAGAAGGTCTAAGAAAAGTAAAAAAATTAAATCGTCCATATGCATTGCGTGTATGACACAAGTGCAACAGAAGCTTAGTACCATGGTCCTTCTATTTCCAACCGGATTCCTAAACTCCTCCTGAGGCTGAGCTGAAAGGTGGTTGGATTCCACAGGCGAGCAATACCTTGAAGTACCTTGTACGCATGACTGTGTGGAAACTTTCGTCTTTCAGAAATGCTCAAGCTTGCAAATGAAGGATGGATAAAATGAACCTACAGAAACTGCCGCACACAATTTTCTGATGATTGCAGTTTTGTTTTTTTACACACCTGCTGTGATTTGAATAACACGACTGTGAATATTTTTCCTTTAGATGGAAGTGCAAGCACCTCCAGGCACCACCATTGGCTACGTGTCACAAGACTGGAGCCCCATTTACCCAAAGTTCTCCATCCAGGGTCCTAACAAAGAGACTGTGATGAAATTGGAGGGTCCCTGCTTAGCCTGCAACTGCTGTGGGGACGTCAACTTTGAGGTAAGAATGAGGCCCTGAGTAGAGGAGCATTGCCTTTCATGCATCACAATTTGCTATATAAACTTCATCTTGTAGTAGATAAATTGGTGACTGCTTCAAAGTAAAAGCCCTTACAATGATCAGTTCATGTTTGTTTATCCTATTTCTTAAATCCATGGTTGCAGTATCATACTGGATATAACTAATTTTCAGTTATCGCAAAGTTTGAAAATGCAAACTTTGCCAAATATATTCTAGCTTTTATCCGTGCCTGTTTTCCTATGAGACATCTCCTTAACTTCCCCCTCAGCTGAAAGGCAAGGATGGAGGGCATCGTATCGGCCGAATTAGTAAGCAGTGGAGTGGACTATTGAAGGAGGCCTTCACTGATTCAGACAACTTTGGTATTCAGTTTCCTAAGGATTTGGATGTCAAAATGAAGGCTGTGTTAATGGGAGCTTGCTTCCTTATTGTGAGTATCAACATACATCAACATCTATTCTGTCTTAAAGGTCAGGTTTAAGGCTGGGCTTAAACTGCAGTAAGTAACTTTACCACCAGAAAGTAGCAAGCAAAATGTATTTAAATTTTTCCCTATAGTGCAGCTCGCATGAGATGATGGATCAAATTTTGTAGGCCTCAAATGATCTAATTGTGGTATTGTGAGCTTCTGGTGGAGCACGCAGTGGAACATACCACTTGAAAAGCTGTTGGGGCAGGATGCAGATGTTGCTAGTTCCACTGCTGTTTTTCCTGCTGTTAATCGACCTGGAAGGTTTTCAACTTCAAACGGAAAATCTCCACCCATCATGTCAGTTTCTCATAAATCAACTCATCCGAAGTAGGGGTTATACAAAAGTAATCAGAAAACAAACTCGAAGTCAAAACTAAATTATATTAGCAGTGTGGGATCTCTCAATGCGGTGTGACCCAAGCTCTCCTCCATACCATGGTTAAAAATCAAGCTTGCAAAGCTGAACCCATTTTTTTTTTACTGGAATTCTGTTGATAATAGTAACTGTTGGTAAATAGTGATTTTAAAGGTGAGGGTAAATAAATAACTATACGGCCATACATGACCATAAAAATGTACAAAACGGTTGATTTTCTCGCCGTTCACATGCGCAGTTTTAGTGGAATTTTAGCGGAGTACGAACATACACTAACATTTAAAGTGGTTTCTTTGAGCAAGCTTTTTATTTGATGTGACTCATGAAATGGAAGGAAACAAGCCAAGATGGAGGGGTTGCTAAGAATTGTGTCTAACAACTACAACAGTTTGTGGAGGGGGGGGGGTTATATGCACGGTGGAAATGGCTCTTTGATAACTTGGTTTTGTCTCTGCAGGATTTCATGTTCTTTGAAAAAGTTGGAGACTCCAACCAGCGCAACACTGTTTTCTCTTGAGGAATAAGAAGACTTTCTTCAATATAGCTTAGTCTAAAGATATGGATATGTACAACATTTTCTGACATTCTCCAATATGGTGGAGTAACTCCTACCCATTTCTACTCCTGAAAGTTAGCCAAGATCATAAGCACCACTTCAAGTGACTGGAATTCTTCTTCTTTGTCTCTTTCTGAGTTGCTTAGACCTGCCCACAATCAAAAAGCAAAAGCCTTTCCAATGTCTAAACCAGTTTTTCCAGTTGCTGTGTATACACTTACTTCAGTCTTTTAGACCACAAGCTATTTATATGAGCTCTTGTTTCTGGTAGTGCTAGATTGCATTAGTTCTAGTCCCATATATCTTAGAAGGAAAATTACATCAGTTATTAACAGGACACCATCACTTGTATTGTCTTACATGAATCAGGGCTGGATGATGGGATTAAGCATAAGACCTTTGACTTTTTTCAGTGACCTTTTGACTTCATACATGGGTGTTTTCATTACCTCCATGTTGAATACAAGAAGCTTTTTTTTCCCCCTCATATGATTTAATGTAAAATTATCTGTGCAACTACTTTTGTATTAAGAATTCTGTCCAAGTTCTATCAGTAGCATGGGTTTATATTATTATAATAAAATTTGTTGTAATCACCCAGAAAAAAAAACTCTGGTTGGTTCTACACGTTGTGTAATTAACCCTTTTTTGTTAATATAATTGAGATCACCAATGTATACCTTTTGGATATAGTGACTGGGGTCCAGAAGTTCTGAAATGTTTCTTTTCTGTGGTGATGGAAATCTCTGAGGTGGATGACTGCATGCATGAAGAACTTGCACAGTTTCCAGGGTGTGGGAAAGAAGCGGAACTCCTCAGACTTTCATATCATATGGATGTATTTATTGTAAAAAGTTGTTTTTTGAAATAAAGCAGCTGTGTGTGGCTGTGGCAGCTGTGTCGCGGTGTCCTAATCCAAATTGGTAGGAATTTTAGAGGTTATTCTTCTCCCCTGCATTAATGTGTACTAACAACAAGTGTTAAAGTAACTGACAAGTAATCATGCTTAGTGAGAATCTTCCTATATACACACACAAACAACATAAATGTGAATTCTTGTTTTAGATCTTGGTCAAGTTTAATCCATAATGGTCCATAATTGAACCATTGTTATCTTTAGATATACATGTGTATGTTGTGTATTGCTATTGTGTGTCTTAGTAAAATGTCTTGGTATCTTAAAAATTGCTCTGCTATCTCTTACTCATGGAGCTGGAATGATCAAATATGTAAGACAACCTCATGATTCAACAGGTGACCACTCCAGGAATGTGAAACAGGTCCTCCCTCACCTTGCTTGTCTAAAGCTTTTTAAACCTGCTGGGTGTATAGTTGAGTAGGAAATGTGATAATCACGTGGTCAGTGAGAACTTTAGAGAAAGCAGCAAGAACATTAGTATTTAAAACATTTATCTACAATATATTTAGACTGCAAGTATGGTGTGTGAGACTGCTGGAGAAATGAAGCATCTGTTAATCATTTGTATGTCTGACTCGAGGACATGCTTTTTTAATGTTGTTTTTTAATACACAAACTTCCCAAGAGGAAGGCTTGAATCAAATGACCACAAGGTCATCGAGTTTGCTAAGCTGCAAAGTTTAATATCGTTCATAAAGCAAAACCCAGTGAGAAGACTCTTGTTTTGCTAAGGCCCTGCAAAATGTTCTCTTCGGTAACTGTAGTTTGGGTGGATTAGGTGGGGGAGATGTGTAGTAATGGAGATGTAAGGAAGGAGGTTAAAAGGTACTGCTAGGTACTTTTCCTTATTAATGCCCCCGAGCTCCATCTGCTTTTGATTCTGGAAATTTACACAATGTTCAACAGGAAACAGTATTTATTTCTGGGGCAGTTTAGCTACTGCTAAAGTGAACACTGCGGTTGACTTGATCCCTTACCTCTATGAGGGTTCTTCATATAATAAACTATACTGAGAGCTACAGTAACCAAACAGGTCAGTTCAATTTCAGGAATATCAACATGTTCAGTTAGGAAGCATAAGTGTTTGAATCATTTTTTAAAAGCTGGGGACCACAGACATTCTTTATCCTTCGTAACTGAGTCTTCTCTACAGTACATTTTGCTAGTGTCCTTGTCATTAGAGATAGTATGAGGCAGTATCTGCAGTCCATTCAGGTGGTCCAGCACCTCCTGGATGGCACATCCATAGTGCTATAGCAAAGTTTGCTGAAGCTACCAGCACAGTCTAAAGAGTGTGGAGGAGGTACTAAGACAAAGGCCATTACACGAGGAGACATCAGGACACGAGCCATTCCATGCGAAGAGCTAAACAGGGCCTCAACCCAGGTATCTGCTGCTTTGTGCAAGGAGGAACAGAAAGAACACTGCCAGAGCCCTCCAAATTTACCTTCAGCAGGATACTGGTGTGCATGTTCCTGCTAAACTGTCAAACAGACTCCATGAAGCAGGAGGGCCAAGCATCCTCTGGTGAGACCTGTGCTCATAGCCCAGCAGTATGCAGCTCAATTGGCATTTGTTAGAGAACACCAGAATTGACAGGTCTGCCACAGGCCTCCCAGTCTCTTCAGAGCAGGTTCACACTGAGCACAACATGACACGTATGAAAGATTCTGGAGACACTGAAGTGAATGTTATGTTGCCTGCAACAACATCATCCTGGTTTGGTGGTGGGTCAGTAATCATCTGGAGAGGCATATCCTTGGCTGCTGTTAGGTACCAGGATGAAATCCTCAGAGCCTTTGTCAGACCTTATGCTGGTGAGGTGAACCTCCCTCCTGGTGCAGGAAAATACCCAGTCTCATGTGAACAGAGTGTGCAGGCAGTTCCTGGATGATGAAGACACTGATGACATTGACTGGTTTTCACATTTCCCAGACCTGAATCCAATCCTAGGATCTTATGCATCAGTGGATTAGTCTGTGATTTCAATTGTTTACTTTCATTTTTGGTGTTATTTTGAATCCAGACCTCAATAGGTTGATTTTGGTTTCCATTAGCCACTGTTGTATCACTTGTTCTCAACAAATTACACAATTCATATTAGTAATGACGAACAACAGATTAAGGTTGAACAACAAGATCCAATGTGCAATTTAAGCTTTCCCTTAATGTTTTTGAGTAGTGTAACAGAATGGCCCTTAAGATGGCTTCAGTTATTCTCCAAGGGGAAATGATGAAGCCAAATGCATAACATGGTAAAAGCAGTATAAAACTCAGGGAGGGTCTCATTTCATACTCCACTGAGCTGTAGCGCTGCATAACCTAGCCAGTACTTCTACTCTGTGCAGATTCTAAATTTGCAACAAGGCCCAGGCACTGCCGTCGTTTTTGACGGGTGATCCTCTTAAACTGACCACTTGGCCGTTACAAGGATAATCCACATTCGAGTGACTTTACACTGGATTAAATCACTCTACACCATCTTCAATCGTGTATTATATATGTAAATATTTCTACTAATCTTCCAGAATATCATGTTTAGTGAATGGACCAAGTTTTAGATCCTGCTAATTCTGTAGACCTTTTTTCTACAGTTACTGATGAACAGTTGTTCATTAGCAAAGTGACTAGGCCATAATATAAAATTGATAGCATACATGTAGCTGTAGAGATGGGTTTTAAAAAAATCTATGCTTCAGACTGTTGTGGTACAAAAAAGGCAAATAGTCAAACAATTTAAGAAGCCACAACTAAGGACAACCTAAAACTGCTCTTTAAACAAAGTCACTATTTGACATCAAAGTATTTGAGTCAAAAGTATTTGATGTCACTGTTGACATCAAAGTATTTGAGTATTAACTGACAGATACAGATAAAACAAATTCTGAAATTATACAGAACATCAATATATATTTATATTAACCTATTAAATACAATTTCAACGATATTAGCTACTTTAATAAAACAGCTGAATATATATAAAACTGTAAACAGTACAAGTTTCTGCAGTGGCAACAGGGAGTTTTTGAACTACCCCACCCCGAAATCCTCAAAAAAAATCCTTCATTATAAGCATCAGTGTTGAGAATTTTACTCCTATGACGTTACAAAGCTGAAATTGTCCTCAGTATCTTACAACAGAGCTGAATTTCCTAGGTACCACAAACATGCTTCACTCATTCAGTTGGTAGGAGACAACGGACAATGTAGGTTTACAATATATTCTTATATATGGGAAGTAGGACAAGTGAACTAAGTTTGTTGTAATAGGGAGTTGTAATTAAAGAGGAAGCGTGTTTCACAAGGCATGCATCTTGGTCAGCCTTTCCAAGCTGGGTAAACCGAGTAGAACTTGGCATTGTTCATTACCTAATTTTCCTCAGCAGAGATAATGGTTCCTAGGCTTACAGTAGAGTTCTTGGGCAATAGCAAATACCAAAGTGTCTCCATTCAGTTGTTGCTCCTATATGGCACACAGCATTTTTAATTCCCATCTTTCAATTTCAAAGTGATATGAATAGGCACTGCCAATGTGCTCTCCTGTGGTTCAAGGCAGATTTGGACCCTGCTACTCCAGTGCTGCAGATGTCAGTGATCCACCCACTTCAAAGCCAGTTCCCAGGCACCACGCTGCTTTAGCAGTGGTCAGCAAGGAAGTTGACAGATGGTCCTTTTTAGCTCCAAGGCAGTGGAAGCACCTCAGATCTTGAAGCAACCTTTAGCACCTGATTATTGTGAAGTCGCACTGAAATCCAGCCCAAGATGGTCTGTGTGTGTAGAGTTCTTTTCTAAATTCTGTCCCCACGTTTCTCCAGTGCAGCATCCCTGGCCATACGGACAATGAAGCGGCTGGCCTGCTGCAGGTCCCAGTTATAGCGTGCGAGGATCTTGTAGCACTCTTCTCGGGAGCACTGGTTCATGTGGTACAGCTGTTCCGTCTAACACAAAGACAGGAGTGAACAAGTGAAAGACAGGAGTACACGAGTGAAATCATTTATGAAAGTGCAAGACATTAAAGGCATCATGATCTTCACCTTAAGCTGCTGCGTGGCCCACGCTGGATTCCAGTCATTGCGTTGTAGAGCTCTCTGAACCTCCTCAATGGTTACTCCATGGACTGCGTCCTGGACCTGTTCATTCACAATTTTTATAACAGGATTATTAAACATTAATTAAACAATATCTCCCTTTCAATAAAAAGAGCAACAAACTGTAGGCCAAAATATTAAGTAACCAAATTGCAATTTTAAGGAATCTCTTAAAGCTTGGGTTTGTGTGGCTTCTGCTACAGTATGGCATACTGTTGTCTAAAGTGGACAAAATACAGACTCCCTGTAATTCCACCTTTCAAGTGGCTAATGCTATTATTTTTAGCTGTGGGTCCACCCCCCTTTTTTGATGAATATGTAACTGGAAAACACAGAAATATGTCCATTTCATTATTTAACAACTTGTTGTAGGAAATGTAAGATGACTTTGAAATGCAGTGTGCAAAATGCTAATAGTTGAGCAGAAGCTTCCTTTCAATCAAAATTTGTACACCTAAAAAGTTTGGCTGATTGATTACGTTTGGGATTTGTGCAAAATAAACATATTGATTTTCCACCAGAATTGTTTCATTAGGGTGATGAAGTACAAACAAACAGAAAACCCTATTTGACATTTTGTTCAGTTATTGTGTTTGCATTATTGGTTCCTGGCTGATGGGTTAAACATCTCAACAGAATTTGGTGACATCAAGGCACACACACTAGATGATTAATAAAGAAACAAGTGTTCATACCTGAGAAACAAGTGCTTCCTTATCCAACGCTACCTGCGGTGGATACCTTTCCCGTAGCCTCTCTCTTACTTTTTCTCGCTCCTTCTCCTTCTCTCTTTCCCTCTCGAAGCCGTTGTCTAGATTGGAAGCAGACTTGGCTAACTGAGTCATCTTGGCTAAGTTGCCAACCCCCATGCCCTGCTGCTGTGCTTGCATCTGCAGGTTTGGATGGGCAGGAGAGGGCCAGGGACAAGGGACTAGGTTTCCTCTCCAATCACGCATCATCTGGGGTTTGCGTTTGAAGTTTGGGGGTGGAGGTCGTGAAGGTGGATTGGCACCACTGGCATCACTAAACCTCCGTGGGTCCTGGTTTAGGTGAGCTGGGATGGCTCTGCGGTTGTGAGTTCTCTGTGCCAAGCCTAGACCACCCTCATCCTTGTTTTGAGGGATACCCAGGACTGACTCGAGACTTCGAGACATACCTAGAGAAAATATAAGGACCATGCCTTCGGTAACGGAATAATGGTCATTACAAAATAAAAGCCACCTAATTTTACACAAGAATTCGGAATATCTACCACAGCTAACACCACCATCCCACTTGAAACAAATATTCAAGGGCACTGAATTTGAGAAGATTTAGCATTTTTAGCATAAAAAGGATTTAGTTTGTTCTTACCTGCCATTTTCTTTAGATTGGAGCCTTCTTTCTCTTTTGACAAAGGAATCCTCGTGTTTCTAAAACTGAAAACATGATTAACAGTCAGAAGTCATAAACTCCCATTAAAGTGTATTTAAATTTTAAAACTTCTTTATATTTTCTAATGAGATTCCATAACAGTAAGTGCAAACAGTACATGATTTAACATAATCACCAGCCTAGTATATGTTTACATTTAAAAAAAATTAAATAAATAAAATTAATTAATTAAAAAGGGAACAAAAGGGGGGGAGGGGCAGCACCACTTACTCATCGAACCGTTCTGGAGTTCCCCAGGTGCGCTCTGGTTTCACATCTCCATGTCCTGTGTGCTGTAAGCTTCCTTTGAGAGGAGCCGAGATAAGACTAGGAGTGGAGCTGGGGTTAGGTCCGCCTGCCAAAACCATGGGAGGAGCGGCAAGGGCTGGTGGGAACCAGCCCACACTCAGCGTCCTCTGGTTCTGACCCTTCCACTCACAGAGGTCCAGCCTGGGCACAGCACACGGAGTAGAGAAAATCTCATCCAATCAAAACACAATCATTTGCTCTCCTGCATGCTCACTTCACATCAGTGCTTCACACAGATTTCTTTGTCAAATGCCTCTCAAATTCAGCCTTGTGCCTTTCAAAAACCCTCGGAAAACATAGTATTAAAATGTCTGTATGATGTCAACCTTAACCTTTCAGCATTTTTTTTCCCATGAAGACCAAAAGAAATACAACATGCATGGATGCAAGGACAAACAGAACAAGGAATTGAAGATTTGCCACAGCTATCAAACCTTTTAATGCTCAGATGTGAATATTTATGATGAAAAACTACAAAAACTAGAACTAATGACATCCAAGAATAGAAAAAACGAAAAAGATAATAAAAGTTATGGTTTTTATATATATATATATATATATATATATATATTAATGTCTGATTTGTTATTAGTATGCATATTGTATGTTTCTTTATGTATAAAGTTCTCAGTTTAGTTTTAACTGTAACGCAAAGCAAAATAAATGAACCTGAAACTTGGTAAAACACTGCTCAAATACCAAATAAATTTGCCAATCATTTCCTGCTGAGGTAGCCTGGGCGTGACACTAATACTCCAATGAGCAAGCTTGATTGACAGCGTCCCGTCTCAGACTCGCAGCTTGCTGTGCTACTGAAGCAAAAGCTATATATACGCAATATAAAAGGCATATATAAGGAGCGACAATCAGAGTAAGAAACCTAGCGAAATCAATACCTTGCATATAAATCTGAATTTTAGGCACCAGATGAGTCTTGTTCGTGGATTCTAATGAAATGACAGGATTTTGTGTTTACCATTATGTTAAAAATGAAACTATAATCTTGGACACAAATGGCTAAAAAATAAAATAGACTTTGCTGCAAAAAAAAAATTCTACAGCTAGTACAGCACTGGCTACATGCGTTATCCTGTCGTTAGTGTCAGTGTAGCCTGATAAAATTGATGATTGGAATTAACTTGTGATTCTACAAAATGTGATTTTTGTCAGTGGCTTCCCGATTTGCATGTGCCCATGTGAACTCTAAAATTAAATTTAGGTCTGGGTAAAATCTGTTACTCCAAGAAAATAATGACGACGATACTGATCCACATGTAAACAATAAAATTAGTGTGTGTCTTACAACACAGCTACACAGAAAATTTCTTGAAATAAATTAGTCATTAACTAAAATTTTAGATGATATTCACAGGACACACGTTGTACTTGTACTTGGTACAGGTACTTGTACAAAGTACAAGCAAAGTACGAGTAATATTAATCTAATAATTAAAATAGATAAATTATAATAATTATACACAAAAATATAAATAATAATAATTATAAAAACACAAATTTAGGTTCTCAGGATCTTTAAGTAAAACTATGCTTAAAGAAAAAGACATTTGCTTTCCCCATTTTGTTCCTGAAAGGCCCACTTCACAGATCTCTGCAGGGGCCCTAAGGACTGGAGGATAAATCATCAACGCTGCTTACTGGGGTCGAGCAAGTTAACAATCACTTCCCTTTCCCCCTCCCTGTTCCTTCCATTTCTTTTAATGTGTCTTTGTTCCAGGCCCCCTTTCTTACCCATGATCTATGAGGGTCACAAGGTCATTGGTCTGTAGAGTGAGCTTTCTAGCCTCTGAAAAGTCCCGCACTGCACGGACCTCCTTAGGCTGAGCCTAGACATGTGCAAGAGAGAAATGCAAGACGATCAGACAGGCAGTCAGCATACAAACCTCCATCTAATAAAAGGCCCTAAGTTTATTGTTTATCTTCATATTTCTGATTAGTTTGATGAAAATCGGTTTCAAAATATTAAAAATATAATACTTTTTAAACCATGTTATCCAATGCATCTCATGAGCACTAGTGTTAAATCCCTCTCCCGAAACCCTACGTGTGTTAATTATGGAACCCATTCAGATGTCACTTTAGTGTTCCTCAGTCACTGACCTCAGCAACCATGCTGGTGAGCTGGGCGAAGGTGGGCCTCTCGGATGGACTGCACGCCCAGCACTTCTGCATAACACAGTAGAGCTCCTGTGGACAGTCGGTGGGTCTAGGCAGCCGCTCTCCCTCCCGCTCCACCCGAAACAGGATCTGCACATAGCACATGTGATGATGACGTAGTGCTCAGTACAAAGGTTCAATTGCATTTCCCATGAGTTTTTCCAAGCCACATTATCTAATCTGAAGTCACTTTAGGTGGTTGGCCATTTTTTATTTTGTGGTCTCACTCTGGTTAATAAATACCATACACAGCCACACACAAACCTGTCTCCCTGACATCCCAAGCCAGGGTTCCTCACAGTAAGTAAACATTTCCCACAGCGTGACTCCGAACATCCAAACATCTGAAGCATGCGAGAAAGATCCCATACGCAAACTCTCAGGAGCACACCTATAGAAGAGCAAGGGCGAGATCAGACAGTGGCATCAGTGCACCTATAGAGGAGCAAGGGCGAGATCAGACAGTGGCATCAATGCACCTATAGAGGAACAAGGGCGAGATCAGACAGTGGCATCAATGCACTTATAGAGGAGCATTGAAAAGATCAGACAATGAAATCAATGCACCTACAATACATCTCACTGTTATTAACAGAGGAAACTTTATTACTTTCTCTACATCCTGCAATATCTTCCATGTCATCCAAATTAATAAACTATTTAACAACAACAACAACAAAAAACATTAGCTCCTCACCAGGCAAACGGGATGCGTCTGTGAGGCCCCATGATGTAGTGGTCTTTATCCTGGCCCAGATCTCTCATCAGGCCAAAGTCTCCAATCTTCACCTGCTCTCTGGAGGCCAGGAGAACATTCCGTGCTGCAAGGTCCCTATGAATAAAACGCCGGGCCTCCAGGTACTCCATCCCTGCAGTGATCTGGGTACTGAAGAGCCAGAGGCGACCCAGTGGGTAGTTGCCCTGCCGCAGGTACAGGGTGTCGTACAAAGAGCCAAACTGGGCCAGCTCAGTCACCTGAGGTGAACAGTGAGCGAGAGAACACAAAAACAGGTTAAGGTGGGTTTAGAGCTGCTTCTTTAGCTTACTCTTCATCATTGAAAAGCCTGGAAAGCATTGGGTTTTTCCAACTGAAGGCTGGTCGGAAATGAAAATCACCATACGTTTTATGAGACAGACCATGTAAACGTCAGATTTGTATCTATTGCCATCCGTTGCCTCTTACAGTTCGTGTTAGCCATCTTGTTGACTCTCTGCAATTATTAGTTTATGATTAGAGGCTGAAGTTGGATGGTTTGAGGTGGTAGGCTACTCTAAACCCAGTAGTAGTTATGAGTGTAAAAACCTCAGGGAACCTGCTGTGCCGAATTTTTACCAGCATACCTACTACTATGCCACTATCGTCTTAGCAGTAATGCTGAGTTGAGAATGGCCAGCCTGCCAAAAATATTTGGTTATCAGTGATTCTAATGTAAGAAACAAAAACTGCAAGTGGCAAAATGGTTAAAGGACAAATTGTGTACGGCGACATATACAAAATAAATGTATATGAAAAACGTATACAATAAATTAGCCAGTGAGTGTAGACTGACTCTCATTCACCTTAACTACAACTAACCATTTTAAGAGGCTGGGTGAGGACCACACCATAGAGGCGAATGATGTTGGGATGGTCCAAAGACTGCATGGTGGTGACCTCCTGCAGAAACTCCGTCACTGCATCTGCCCCCCTGGACATATTGCTCCTGAGGGATTTGACGGCTACAGGCAGCTGAGGTGAGTGGGAGTACGAGGAAGATGGTTAAGTGAGGAAAGATAGAGACATAGAAAAAGTTTTGCGCATGAGCATCAGAACTCGGAGATCACTGTGCCAACAATGACCAACAATGAACGTTAGCCGACATTACCATATTTATCCATGTTGTAAAAAGGCTGATTAGCTAGTTTCATGTACAAATCAGTTTCTGATTAAATGTAGTTTCCTTGATATATTGAAAGAAAACCTAAATGGGTTACACCAAGATATGACATATTTCTAAGATGCTTCTGTTATACAGACCTTATAATTCAATGCAAATTTAAAAATAGCAAAACAAAAAAAGTTGTTACTTTCATCGCAGAATTAAGTAACCTATACAAAATGTAGTCTGATGTCATTTAGGGATGTCTATTATGATATAGCGACTCAAAGCGAGTCAAAACATTTCATGTGATGTTTTCGCTCAAGGAACTTATTGTCTTCAGGTAAAACAACTTGTAAACTGAAAGATTCTCACCACTCGCCCAGTAGGTGTGTGCCACTCTGCCCTCTTAACCACACCAAAGGAGCCTGATCCCAGTTTCTCCCCAAAGACCAGCTCACTGTCTTGGATAAGGCAGGTAAGTGCTCGTCCCACATCCGGCCCCTGACCACACCCACCACCGCTCCACTGGTCACCTCCTTCTGGACCACGCCCCCCACTGAAGACCTGTTACAGTATTGGACGGAGTGACTGAAACAATGTCTGGCTAATGCCAGAGAGATAAATCATCTCACTTCAGTGATATGCAAGCAGGTACCTTGGACATCCATGATCGTGGCCGCATATTTGTTTTGTAGCGCTTGACTGCGTCCCATAATCGTCGCTGTCCTGTTGATACAAAAGCAAAGTTAAAACAACTCTATTTAAGTAGTTTTAAACTACTATTAAATACGCTCCTCACAAACTATACCACAAAAATAATGCTCTCAAGAAAATATAGCTCATATCTCCAAAAGGTAGATGAAAATCAAAATCGTTGAGTTAAAAACCTGGTTTGCTGATGCCAATTTGTTCCAAGTCAGACTCCTTGACGTAGTCCAGGTGCTCTATGCGCGTCACGTTGAGTCCATCACGGATCCTCAGGTAGAATCGCTCCAGCTGCACCTCTACCAGAAGCTGGTACAGCCACCGAGTATCTTGATCCATCGTAATTACATGATCCTTTAGCACAGCTGTCGATCTAAACAGTGACAGTGTTGGTAGAAGTTGCATTTTTAGAATTTAGGAGCTGGTGCTTTCTCAGATTAAAAGATAAAGTACATGTATATTACTTAAGTGCATGTACAGGCAGAATGGCTGTATAGTTGCAGAGGTATTGTCATTGATGAAGTAAAAAGAGCAGAATTCCAAAAAAATATTATTCCTCTACCAATCACAACCTCCCTGAAGACCCCAGCCCACAACAGCAAGGCATCATCTGCTTTCTTGATAACCTTCTGCTGAAAATTTTCTTTCCTCGCAACAATATATAGAATGTAAGGCTGCACCTCAAAATTCTGCAAAGGTGTTTTGGATGAAGTAATTTCATTCTATCCCGGAATGCAGAACGCAGCAGCATAAGACCGAAACAAAACAACCAACATGCAGCTTTCCTTTCTCACACATTCATGAGCTTTCATTCTATCCAGACATAATGGCTGTTGTGGCATTAAATTGTGAGAGGGTAGAGAATACACCTATTCTAAACCAAGGCTGTGTCAGAACAGTGCGTGTAGTGTTTCACTGTGGATTGTTTTATGCCTCCCTCTGACCGTTTTGCAGGACCTCCCAGTGTTGCTATGAACAACAGACTGGCAATCATTACCTTTAGGATTTAGGAAGGGGGAGCTAGTGCTCCAATGGGAAGAGGGAAATCTCTAACCAAACAAACATTCGTAAAAGTAAACTAAAAAGTCATCTTTAGCGATGCTGTGGTGATGCTGTTGAAGAGGACTCCGCTGACAACGTCTTGCTTGTACATAAGACGTTTATTGCACAGTAGACCAGTATCTTGTCAAGCACCTGGGTCAGCTTGAGAGAGGCTTCAGGCCAATATGAGATCCTCTGAAGCCACCACTAAACCTCCTGCAATATATATGTGGATTGGTAGCAAACTACGTCCCATATAAGGAAACCCTTGTCTGTTTAAATTTGGGAAACTAAATATAGTTTATATTTATATCAGAACTTCTGACATATAGGAGACCATGACCTTCCCCAGGTCACATTTTCCCTGCCCAGTCTGTTGACCCTTCAGAAATATCTAGAAGGAAATAGATTTCAGAGGTTTCATATTTAAACCTAAATAATACTTCATTCGAGTCTCTTAACACAAGACACTACAGTAACAAGATTAAGCTATTCCTAATTCATTTCTCCCTACACTAAGAAAAAATAGCATTTGATGTATATATTTAAACAACATGGATTCAAACTGAAAATAACTCCTAATGCTCTAAAAGGTAAAAGGCTCATTCTTGGTAGGCTATTGCAACTGATACAGAATGTAACTTCTACTCAATCTTCACAAGTTCATACACACCTCACTGCACTCTTGCTTCCATTCACTGGCTTCCTGCAGTCACCCACATCAAATTTAAAACAACGATTATTTGAATCTACAAAGTTAAAAATATACCTGCTCCCTCCTACCTGAAAGCACTAGTCTCACACCACACCTCATCTCACACCCTTTACGCTAGTGTGCTTAAGCCCAGCTCGTCCTGAAGAACTGCCCCTCAACAGACTCATGGCTCAAGACTCCTCTGTAACACCTCAAAAAACAAACAAACGTTTTTTTTGCCCAAATATTATGTAATAAACCTAGACCACACCCATAACAGCCAAAGTTAATTTCCAGAATTCAGTAAAAAACAAAACCAAGAAGCAAATCTGACAAGAAGGAAACAATTATTATTGTAGAATGCAAGAATGCAAAGCTACGCCGTCTTCCTTCAGATGGAAAATAAAAGAGGGAGGGACAAGAAACAGGCATATACAAGAACTTCACCCATGGCATGGTCAGCGCTTGGTGTACAGTGAACTGTAAAGGAAACAGTAGTCGTTGGCATTTACAGCCCACACTAACTAGCTCCGCTTCACTGAATATGCAGTGATGTGGTCAAGTTGTGTGTGTGAGAGTGGGGGGGGGGGATAAATGGTTGTGTGTGTCTGCTTTTGAATGCTAAAGAGCAACAGTTGTTTTAGTGCCTTTCAAAAAGGTTTCCAGGACAGAAAACATAGCTACATGATGAGAATTCACTACAGAAAGGTTTCTGTAGCCATAGACAATAATTCTAAAATTTAAATATCTGCACAGGTGGTGCTTAATAATAATAACAATAATAATAACAATAATAATAATAGCCTTTCATTACAGCCCAACAACAAAAGCAAATAAAACTACATAACCAACATACAACCAATCAGTTGTACAACCAATAATAATTTCCAGGATGGAATTTGTGACTCAGTTTGCTTTTTACTTCCATGATTTGAATATGTATGAAAAACTTCCTATAGTTCCTGCTTACCAAAAGCTGACAAACGCGCAGACAAGTGTGGCTTCTACCATTAGAAGACTGAGGTCAAAGTAAGAGGGTAACTTCCACTAGTCATGCAGCAATACCTCATTCTTTTGTTCAAACCTTTAGAAAATGACTAAGTGAAACCAACTGACACATCAATTAGTCTGTACAGCAACCGAGTCAAAATTAAGGGGCTAGTTCAGGCAGGTAAAGGATAACAAAGTGTCAAAATCAGATTCCTCAAGACTGCACCCAAGTACCCACACCCTTAACATCTCCATAAATGCTGAATTACATCAGGTTTCATGTCTCTGAGGAACATAAAAAAAACCCAGAAACATTCAATCATATATTACTCCTATTATAAACAGAAAATCTTCAACATTTGTTGATAGATACAGCATACAGCATTTATTAACTGACATGCCAAGGTTCTGGAACAATGTGAGCATGATAACAGGTGTGCCTTAATGAAAATCTAAGGAACATTAATAGATAGATATTGGGAACAGCTTGATCTGGGAAATTTAATGTCAACACCCTTCAGGATTTCAACACTACCTTTAACAGAACTGGGCATTTCATATGAAAATAGACAAAGTATAGGGAGTACATTAAGCATTATGAGAAATAAATTGCAAATTAGTTTCATAATATTAAAACATTTATTTTTTCCAAACAAATATTAAGGACCCCATAAAAAGATAGTTGTGGTTACATTCATTTTCTCACTTCCCATACTGATATCCTCTCCTGGTGGAATTTTTACATCTATTTAAAATGTATTGCACACCAAAAGGGCAACTCTTCAGTTCTACTGATGAATTCGCTCAGTTAAAGGTAAATATTTGTTTACAGTTGTTACAAGTACTGTGTAAGTATTTGTGTCTAGTCAGTGGACTTTCATGTTAATTTCATATTAAGCCTTTCATATTAATTAGGCACATACTAATTACATTTATCACATGGTTATTACATTAATGATCATGACAAGCACCAAGAGCAATGATAAAATATCACGATTTACAGCCCATTGTACATCATAGGTATTACTTTCACCTTGCTGGTGCTATTTAAAGAAAACAATTATTTAAAAATTAGTAGTATTACATATAAAGTGACGGCATCTGTTTATTAGTTAAGATAAATAAGTATTAAAACCCAGTTTATTTTCATTTAAATTGGGAATTGATGTAGTTCGAATATAGCGCAGCTAGCCAAACTCCATGTCAAGGCCCACAGGCACTCGTCATACCGTGACGTAAAACACGTTGGACAAGGTGGGCTATTCTAACGACAGGTACTTACAGTTTACGTCCAGTTTTTCTGCTTATTAAGATGGATGCGGGGTTGATCCTTACACTCCCGCCCACCCGCGAAAAAAAACAAAACAAATCAGACGTACTGGGCTCTGTCTACAACCTGCCGCACGGTTTTAGTTAGGCCTGTCCAACGCTCCAGCTTTCGAATTCGCCGCTCCCTGATAATATTTTGTTACTACGTATTGTTAGACTTTAACAAATTTCGTCAGCAGTGGATCGTCTGTAATGAATCCGTATCTCTTGCCAAATGTTTCACTTACTAAATGTCTTCAGTTCCTGAATCTCCTCCACGAACTCTCCAGTAGCAGCCTCTCCCTCGCCAGAATATCCTAAACTTCCTCAAGTCCACTCCGCCTCCTCATTTCTCCGCCCTTCTCCGTCCACCTGTATGCTACGTTCTTATAGCAAGCGAAGCATAGATGAACCTATTCGAATTCTGAGATTTTCAAAACATTGTGTTTTCTGTGGCCTGTGAAGGTATACTGTATCAAGATTTTTTTTTCCGAAGAGCCATTTCTAAAATGTATTTTTGTAAAAACCTCTAATTAATCTACGGACTGTGGATTTGTGTTTGATAGTCAGCACAAAATAGTTTAAAATCTGTTTGTTTTTTGTTGACAACATGGTTGCATTCTCGTTTGCTTCCTAACTACCAGACCTGGTCCTGCCAGTCTTACCGGAATTTTATTGCTTCTCATATACACCCCCGACCCAAACAAACACATACACACACACACACACACACAGAGTTCTTTTCATGTACACATCATAGAAATTTCCCTTATAGCTTTTCAGTTGGATTCAGATCTTGTTTTTATATTTTTACTTTTTTACAGCTTTTTTGACAAATGGATTCTGGCCTTTTTAGGTGAAATTAATTTTAACTCTTCACAGCTTAATGTAACTACAAATCATGCTTTTCTTTTGGCAATTACGCTATCCACCTCTGGTCACGCATAACCTCTAAAACCTGTAAAATATTGTGAATGCATGAATTATCTCATTAACTATTAGCATGAAAAGTGTGTTCTAACATACTTATTTCAGGTACCCTTTTATATTATCATATTCTGACTAGTCTGAATTGTTTTTATTAGTTATATATATTTATATAGCCTAATATATATATATATTAATTAGGCTATATAAATATATATAACTAATAAAAACAATTCAGACTAGTCAGAATATGATTCTGAATATAGTTATGATTAATATTAATATTATATTAAACATAAATGTAATTTTAACTATGAAGTTACCTCACCACTACTGACTGGCAAGCTCCAATCAATTTAGGAAAACTATCAGACCAACACTTTAGTGAAGGTAGGGGCAGAGGTGCCTGAGTGGACTGAGTTGCAATTCAAAGAGGTAATAACTGAGGTTGTGCTGAAACACATTTGGGAGCAAAAGAAATCTCATAACACCAAATCAGAACTTTTGCTCTAAAGGTTTTCACCACTTATAGAACATGGACTCTAGATGAGTGTTAAAAGGCTTTGTGGTATGGAATCAAGCGTGACATTTTTGAAGAATGCCTATTCATTATGAAACTTTACTGTAAGTTCAGATTTTCACAACGGATCTAGCAAATTGCTAAAAAGCATAAAACGTCTGCTACTTGTGGTTCCAGAGGTCATTAAATGACTGTGAACAGAGTCTCACTGACTGAGCGAGAAATATGGCAGAAATATGCTTCCATAGAAAGAAGGACAAGTCTTGTGCCATAAAATCTGTGCACAAGCTGTAATTTTTTGTGTTGACAATTCTTTTTGTTGTCTAAAATTTCTACATTTTAGCCTTTACTAGTATTAATTCAGCTTTTACTAGTAAAAAAAATATTTTTGATATCAATGATAAGTGTTTACTAGTGATAGTTAATGACTTAATAAAAAATATTCTTAAACAATTCTATTTTCACTAGTAAGAATATTTTCAAAAAATGTTGACTAATATAGAATTACTAAAAGAGACATGCCCAGAGACTCTAAAAAGTTCAAAGAGACATTCAACTTTACACAAGAACAGTGGGACTATCTTTTATAGAAGCAGCAACATTAAGTGCCAACAGGTTCTTGCCCTTTAATGTAAGACACACAGCTAACAAATGTCCCCATTTGTTGCAGTAAAAATACTAACAGGTCTCAGAATCAGTATTCATGTTCTGGTGGCCAGTGGGAGTCATGGAGGGTGTTTATTGGGGATAGGAGTCTTTATGGAGAGAAACAAAGATGCTTGTGTGGGTCAACATGAATTCGTCGGCTACAACAACAACACTTTAAGCTCCTCAAAGCTCCGAACATGGCTGGCAGCACATCAGTTATCAAAGCAAACTTCTCCTCTGCAAATTCGACAAATGTTTGGCTGAAAAAATCAACACATGGATAGGGAAACAAAAATTTACACGTCACCTTACTTATGCTCCTTAAGTGTCCACAAAACATACCATGAACATAAACAGCGACCAACCCTACACCTGGTGTGATACGTACAGGAAACTTACAAAGATAGATGACTATGTACAGAATAATACAAAGCTATTTACACCTTATCTACAGAGTCATAGGCAAAGGTCAATATTGCAGAAATAGCAGTCAGAACATGAAGTACCAAGTAGCAACACGGAAGTCAAGCCATCAAACATAGTTGTGCTAACACCCTATAGAGCATCTTCGTAGGCCTTATAATAGTTGGTGGAATCCAGATACGGATAAATAAGCATATCTTATTTATACCAGTGTCTATAGTTTAAAGATTATTTTGCTTAAATGTACCAGACCTATCAAGATTTTTTTAATTATAATTAAATCATAACGTGCAAAGTGCACACAATGAGAACAAAAACACGGCAGTCACCAGACTTTCATCAGTACCAATGGAGACATAGTAGAAAGATGCTTTATACTAGATATCAAGCCAAGATTACACCTGGACCCAATCCCTGAGGTGTAATTAATCAGAAAAGATCAGGAAATTCAAATGGGACACCATGTATGGGGCAGAAGGACTGTCCAGGTAATCTGAGTGACGTACTCCTGGAAGACTCTCTAGGAGGTTGGGACCTCCTAAATGGACCCAACTGCAGATGTGGTGGAAAGGTCAGGTAGAAAAGGTCAAATAAAAAGGGAACCAGACATCAAAGAAGTAATTCAAACTGAATTCAAAGTGGGAGACAAGAGCACACAGCTGTACCCACTACACTATGTTGAAAGTGAGTTTCAGGAGTAAACAGTTGAAACAACAGGTGTAGGGATAGAACAAGGGACCACCAAGGTCAGCAAACCAAACTCTAACCGCCATTCTAGGCTGATTGAACAAATAACTGAGACAGACCAACAACTGCAATACAGTGGAAAGACTCCCCAGAAGAAACAATTGGATACAAATATAAAAGAAGACCTCCCTCAAAGAACGGGAAGAAAAGACAACTTCACTGAAATCTTTACTAAGAAATACAGATTACCACTAGTGCATGTACTGCACATACCAAGGCTTCGCATCCAAGGGAGATGAGTCTAATTAGCCCTGATTAGTTCACGGCTCAAGGTCGTCCTATGGTGGCCACCAGCTGGCATTTCACGCCACCAGTTACACACCATTGATTACGGGGATGGATGAGTTTGTCCTTGGCTATCAAAGTCAAAACGGCTCACACTAGGAAAATTCAGTTCACCTTAGGGTCCAGCATCTCTGAGGCACCATCAGACTCAGATTAGGATTTTTTAGAATCAAGAAAAAGAATAATCCTCTATAGCAACAATCAAGAAAAGTAACAAGGCCCACTGTTGATGTGGCAAATGAGGTTCCAGGAAGACAAAGGGATCAACACCAGACATCTGAAGAACTGAACTGTTTGATAAATCAGCCGTTGAGCCATCTTGAACAAAGGACTTTCATTTGTCCCCACACCCACTCCAGATCCTTTTCAGGTGAAGGTAGAGCATTTCACATTCTTTCGTAACATTAAACTAAAATATCTGTTTCACAGTGTTAGCTCACACATCCTTTCTAATGTCACCATCGAGAGTCAGGGAATATATTTCAAATGCAGAAGTATGATTTGCTCTGTAATCAATAGTGCACCTATTAACACCTTTTGTCATTTCATTCAAAGAGATTTTTGTCTCCTGAATATAAACAGAGATCTAACGTCCCCAAGCATGAATTTTTTCATGGCCTTTTACATTGGCTAAGAACAAAGAAATAGTAGTCAAACCTGCCGATAAAGATGGTGGGGTGTGGTACTCATGAATAAAGCTGATTACACTAAAGGAATTCATAGGCAATTGTCAGATGAGAGCTTTTACAAGGAATTCAAATTTGACCATACCAGACATTTCAAAGCAGAAACTGATACATTCCAAGGAGGTCTATACAGCTACATTTATTGCTCCTATGATCTGACTAGCATGTTAAAACAGTTAAGACACACTTCCCAAGGTTTTTGAGTCACTGACACACAAGTATTGGGTTGACTTGACTTTGACAAAGACTATGACTCCACATTTGTCTAATTACGTAGATGTATACATGAATCTGCTTGTGGCATAACTGTCTTCAATTATCAAAGACACTAGTGCCTTTCCTTGTACAGTTCCATAGTTGTCATCCCCTGATGGTAAATCCTCCTCATACGGGTGGTTTGGAGGCCAAGTGTTTTTTTCTTGACCAGCGTATAGCCAACACTCAATCTCTGACCACTCAACACGTTTATTCTCATACTTTCTAAGAACTATTTTATATTTGCCCATAATATCTATTCACAAATTCAAGGTGCAGCAGTGGGAGCTACATTCACACCAGATTATGCAAATATATGGGTTTTTTAGAAATGAAAAATATCCACTATAAAATCCTACTTGATTTTCTGCAAATGACACATCTCTGTGTCTCTGTCAGAACTTAATGTTTTTCATATGTATGTTAACTCTGTGTATAATACCACCAATTTGAACTTGGAATATGATATACTGTCACGTCCCAGCGCACGCCCAGCTCGCAGGCCACGCCCACCACCCGTGGCCTGCCCCGTTCCCAATCACCAGC
>JAOXYF010000017.1:4291112-4335450 GCA_028565775.1 Sternarchorhynchus goeldii
TTTGCGTGTTTGTTTGTACCACGCTGCCGATTGGCAACACTCTTAATAAAAACCCTGTTAAGTATGTTCCCTACAGCTTCCGCCTTTGCTCCCTCCACCCCGCCGTCACATATACGAGTCATTCCTGAATTGGAAGACTTATTTACGCATCATTAGGCATTTGAAAAACATTTTTTACATTACAGTTTTTATTGGATATTTCATTTGGTCTGTACTATGTTTGGCACAGCCCTGTTATGAAGACAGTAGATTTTAAAATATTATTTAATAAATCCTCACTAAGACAATCACAGTTAGATTGAAAACTCATTTAATGTCAGATAACATCTGACTTAAAAAAGAAGATAATTTTAATAAAACTTATGTGGCAACAGGGCTGAAAATAGAGTAACAGAGTTACACAAAGTCTCAGGTTTGAATGGCAACATTACTTTTGGTTGTAGATTATGACATAAATGTGACAAATACAGTCATTTTAGAGAGCTGAATTTATGTGATTATTTTATTTTCATGGCTGGTCAGAATATTCCACATCTCTTTTGCACTAACCCTAATTTTTTCTGGGGGAAGAATGAAGATCATCATACCCTTGAAGGGATACCAAAGGACATCTTCTTTCATCTTCCTAGAAGAAAAACTGTTTAACCCCACTCTGTGCATACATTTCACCTGGAGGTGGTTCTCAGTCAGCTCTTGGATGATTCCACAGTGTTCAGTGGTGTCCGAAACCTCTGTACAAATCAATTTAACATTTTTAAATGTCTATTAACCTATTGAAAATGATCTGAAATAATGAAATATAGTTAATAATTCTATCCAGGTAGATGTGGCAGTATTAACATTAACATACAGGTAGGCTACCTGGTGACAATCAAAGAAAAAATAGCAGTTAATATTCTGGAAAATAAAATAATACAATAAATACATTATGTAGATTATGCTAAATTATACATACACATTTAATTATACTACAGATAATCAATTGTCCCTTCTGAGTGAATTGGGGGTTATGTAACCGCACTACTCCAAATACAGTAAATATTGGGTTGCAAATCAATCCTAATGTTAGCTTTCCCTCGGGGAAAAAATGATGGCTGTGGAATGTAATGCTACCATTAATGTCAAGGACAAACTTAGTTGTATAAATAAAGAAAGAAAAGTTTGAAATTCATTTGTCTTATCCTAATAATATGAGTAACAAGATTGTATTAGTTAGAGTGAAATATTAAATCAAGACTGAAAAGATTGCAAAAATGTGCAAAACAGAAGAGAGATTTTACCTTTGGTTTTTCAATGGTGTTTGCAAACGACTTAATAATGTAATTTTGTTTCAGTACCTTAGAATTTGCTTGTTTTAGCTCTGATAAAGCCCTGGAATCATTTAATACAACCCAGGTTTATACTGCATCATATACAGTCACATCAGTACCTACATTAAGAATATTATTTATTAAAAAACACTTTGTAGTATTAATGTTACTATTAAAGACTGTATTAATGACGTTGGGAATAAGAAAGAACATCGGCATCAGCATGTATCATCTTTAGGCTGCTTTTATGTTGTACAAATGAACCACTTTTGCTTGGAACCTCACTTTCATGGATGTCACAAAGAATATCTTGGCCAAGTGCATTTCCAAAGCATATCCTTAACATTTTCTCAGATTCTTTAACAAAAAGTAAAAAGAAGTTAGCACTTTTGTGAAAAAATGTATTTTAGATTGTTATTACATTTTCCTAAGTATTGTTGTGACACTTGACATTGAGCTCATGGATTCAGGCATGATTTTGCACAGAGAATTTTGATATTACTTTTATAATACTGCCCAGAGACTGTCTCTGTTATATGTTTGTGCATATGTTTAATGATTCACCATAAACGTCAACATTACAGCTGTGGTCAAAATAATATATTAGAGTTATATAAGGCTGGGAAACACACTCCTTCCCCATTATATCTGGCAACAATGATTGGGATTACAATGTTACAGTCATCCAACCATGCAAACATCTTTAAAATTATAAACGCAACATGTTTAGTTGAAATAACCTTTTAACCATGTATTGCTGTGAATAGGCAATCAGTATTCTGTTATAAAATGTTTTGTGTGATAATTCCCATGTTGCTGTTTATGGTAGTGTGTGATGCTGGTTGAAGGTATGCATAACTCACAGTGGCTGGTACAAGGTACAAGTGCAGGTACAAGGTACATCTACTTAATAAAGCTTGCGTGATACATTTAAAAGATAATTCATTTTTTCTTTTTATATATAAAATACATCACAAAAATAATTGGGTTTTTTATACATTTTAAGTTGGTGACTAGAAAAATGCCTTTGTTTGTCTCCAGAGACAATAAACAGGACCACAATGGAAATGAGTAATTCGACTTATACCTGACTTGAGTTATCCCTGAGTGTGGGAATGCTGTTTGGTTTAAAAATATAAAACTGTCTAATAAAATCAGTGTCTGCTTTGAAGATATGATTATTTATAAGAAAACATTTATTCCCAAAAAATCTTACTTCATACCCCCTGAATAAAGCAACCATTTAAAAAAGCCACTTTGTCAAACTCTTATGAATTACACGTGCAGACAAGACCTAATTTCTCAGACACCAAATGTCTCCAGGTCCACTGCTGCACCACGCAACTTCTGAAATATCAGCAACATCATTGCTGTTGACAGGCTACTAATTCGGGATCTGAACGGCATTCAAAATTTTGTTTTAGACCATCCCTGCTCCAGACTGTTGACATCAGGCCAAATACTGAGAAATAGGGGGCAAGAAGGTGCAGTAAAAGCACTAAAAATAGCACAACAAAGTGTTGAAGTGGTGAGAAGGTGAGGTTTATATATATATATGTGAGGAAAGTGCTAACAAGTGCATGATGTTAGTACTCAGCAACGTTTATTACAGGCAAATCCCAAATCATTTTGTATGGTATAGTCCAAGGTCAAAAGGCCAGAAGACAATGAAACGAAACCAAAATACATCATAAACAAAAGAACAGAACACAAGAGCTAGACACAAAACACGTATCAGAATAATGAGAAGAACTAGAAACGTAACACACAAAGGCAGGGAAACCCATTAAATAGAACAGGAAGCCAGAGCAACAATCACAGAGAACAATAACCAGCTACAAAACTAGAAGACACTGGGTTAAAATACACAGACTGATGAACATGAACTAGACACAGGTGAAACATTAATAAACACAAAGCACATGACCAAAACGAAAACAGAACTAAAGCAAAACCGAAACATAGAGCACACGGTAAAGAGTCGCAATGAAAACACAACACTGACATAGTCAACTGGTCATTGTAATTGTTTAAATGCTTGTAAAATGTACTATCCACATTGTGCTGTTGCATTATACCATTTGCTAAATGCAAACGCATTGGGTTTTTTTGCTATCTACACCAAAAGACATGTCTATATCCAGTTTAAATATCAAAAAGGACACTTGACCACTTCATCTTTAATATGAAAGAAAATATCCATGTCACTCTTTATTTCTTTATTAAGGCTGTGGTCAAAGAGTTTCTTCACATGTTTTGGTACCTTAAGCAGTGCTCTGCAGGGGAGTCCCACCACTTTACATTACACCATCATTTACATTTCGAATTGGTGGGAAATAATAATAGTTCCAACAAAACAGATATTGAGATGAGGCCAATATTTAAAAAATATTTTAAAAATTGCCAATAACTTAATATTAATAATAATAATTTCAAGACAATACCTCGTCTAACCTCCCACACACTATATGGAGATTCGCTACATATTTAGGTTCTTCAGAAGTCCGTGTGTCGGTATAATAACTATATTTAACTATAGTTTTAGCTATAGTTATTTCGCTATAGTTTGAACTACAACACTTTTCTGATACTTATATGAGGCTCGAAAAGCTACTGCTTAAGAGTTTTGATTACCTCAACGTCTAAACGGTTTACTAGATACAAAAAGGTAGAGACCAAAACGTAAGTTACACAACCTTTGGATCTTGTAGCTACCATGCATCATCTCACCTTCCACGAACGTGGTACTATTGTTTGACGTCATCAACAAAGGCGCAGGAAAAGCGTCATGCCTTCGCCGAAAGAAAGCGACGGTGTTCATTGATTGAAGATGAAATCCTCGTAATGCCAAATTTGCTTAAAAATCTTAAACACGTAGCAAACCACACAACAAAACTGCTTCTGTCGATATTTCTACAAACCTGTACGCAGACGGTAAGTGTTAAGTCGACATAAATAAAAAAACTAAGATACGATGCGTTACGGTGTGGTGCCAGTTTATGAGGTTAGCCGTCTAGCTACGATAGCTGGCTGGCTAGCTAATTTGCACGCTTTATCAACACCACGTAGCGATGATCAGATAGCTGGTGTTTTATATGTGTAATGGTAGTCGTCACTAGCAACATGCACAGCAATTTAATGATTTATTAATTTGTTCATGCAGACGCACGTAGTAGGTGTTTATAAATATGCTGTTCAGGTACTGGCTAACTGCTAGCTAACTTATTAGGCAAATAGGGTGAATTTCGGTGGATTGCTCACCAACTAGCACATTTTGATTTCGCCGATAGCCACGTTATTTTCGACACTTTTATATAACGCCACAACCACTGAACTTTGTAGCATAGAATGCTTTTTTATTGTTTGTTAACGAACATGTCAAAGTCAATTACTAATATTAACGTAGCTATCCTTATACGCTGTGTAATGTTTCGTGATTCCTAAATATTTTTTATCAAATACAATATTTGTTTAAATATTGAAATCTGTTTCAAATAGATAGATGATTCCTAGTCGTTTGCACTAACAAATAATGCACTAACAAATAAAAATGTAACAGTCACACTCTGCTTGAATTTACTCCAGCTAACAAAATCCCTCTTTCCATCTTGCCACTTGGTAATGTTGTCTGGGCTGTAAAAATATCACTCAAGATTCTTAATGTATGTGTATTTTGTTGCCATACATGATATCCGTTCTTGCAGACGGCGAGCTGGCGCAAGTAGCAGGGTGTCCGTGGACCATGAGAGACAGCGGGGCTAGCTTGGCTCATAACCGCTGGCAGGGAGAGCTCTCTCTGACTGTGAGCCACGAGGACAATCATGGAGGTATGGGAGGTGGACATCTCTTGGTCCCTGACTCCCCTCACAATGCCCAGAGTGGCATGCACATAAAACTGAGCCACAAGGAGGAGGTCTGGACTGATGAAGCCATCAAGCCAGATGAAATGGATGAAGAGGATGGATTTGATGAAGCAGAGTTGGAGGAAGAGGAGGATGACTTTGAAGATGAACACTTGGAGGAAGGAGGAGAGATGAATTTTGAATTTTGCGCCCCATTAGAAGAGGATGATGATGATGAGGACAGGTTTGTCCCTGCCCCAAATAAGCTGTTGTCACAAGTGCAGAAATACCAGATGCTGTCATCTTCAGAGGAAGAACAGGCCGAACTTGAAGTCAGGGACTTTCCTGAGAGCCCACTCCGGGCTCGGCTTCATGGGCTCAGGCAACAGAGGCTGAAGCGATGGAGGAGGCTTCGTGCCTGTACAGGTCTGCGTTTCCGGCTTGCTCAGAACTGGAAAACATGGCGGCAACGTGCATTGTGGGTAGGCACGCTTGGACATAGACGGGCAAGACGGTGGCGCCAGTACAGTCTTTTTTCAAGCAGACAAAGACGGGACCCTGGCCATAGATTAGCCCTGCAGCCTGCAAATGGAAGCCAAACAGGTAAGAAATGTCGTTGTAAGCTGAACCAGTTCTTAATTTTGTATGAATGCACATTAGTATTTAAGGGAAAATCTTTGAATAAAAAATGTAAACAGAACATACCATTTTAATATTTCATTTGCTGGTAAATAATATGATAAATGTGTCCCTTCCTTCTCAGATGCTCTATTTAGTGATTTGAATGGTTATCATGGCCTTTCACTGTCCAACTCAGTGGTCAGTGTTGGAAAACCTGAAGTCAGGGATTTCTCCTCAGTGCTCAGCGAGAAACCCACCACTCACAAGTTGGAAATGGCTCTTACAGAAGAACAAGTGTCCTATGTCCAAGGTAAACAATGAATGAAGTTTACAAACTCTCCCACAGTTAAAATACTAGAGCAAAAATAATGGACACATTCATGTTTTAATTTATGGTTTTTAATAACTGTATTTGGCAGATCAATTGCCTTAACAGGTGTTTGGTCAAGAGTTTTTAAGCTTTACAAATCCTTGCGTGCGGCTTTAGAATATCAGCCAGACTTTAGTGTAGAGTTTTCTAGATTCAAGTAGTTTTTAGAGTCAGCTATCAGGCAGAGATTATTTAAATATAGTATAAATACTCCCATATAAATATAGTAATATTTATTTATCTCCCAGGATTTTTGGATGAGTGTCTCCATAAATATGGCAGTCTGATCCCTATACATGCTGATGATGTTGTAGAGCAACTGCAGGACATCTTCACTGAGAACTTCTCTCAGCCTCATAGGTATATCAGTCTGTACCTGCATATTATAAACACAAAACACAGACATATTAACAAAGTAAATTTTCTTGTTAAGCACAAATCATCTTGACCCAAACTAGATGGAACAATAAATATAAAAATTTTATTCCACTGAGAAGAGAGCATATTCACACGATTTGCATTTGACACAAATGGATTGTGACTGATTCTCTCAGGAAGGCAGAGGTGCAACGGCTAATCCAGTCTTACCAGAGATCAGCGGGTATGTGCATGGTGCGAGGGTTCAGTGTAAACTACAAGCGTCATGTCCTTACCATGGATGATCTCAGCACCCTGTACGGACAGAATTGGCTCAACGACCAGGTAAAGTATGGCACACTGCAACCGCAATTATTCTTGTACGATACCTCTCCTTATATCGGTTGATTTTTCTGCCCAGGTCATGAACATGTATGGAGATCTTGTGATGGATTCAGTCCCCGACAAGGTGAAGAGTAATGAAATTACTTTTTAAGCTATTTGCAGTATGTCCGTGGTAGCTCTTAGCATCATTATTTAAAATGTGTTTTTATGTTCTCTCAGGTTCATTTCTTCAACAGCTTCTTCTATGACAAGCTAAGAACAAAAGGTTATGACGGAGTTAAGCGGTGGACAAAAAATGTAAGACTTTCTTCTATCCTTGCTTACCATTTCAATATTTTTGTATAATGTCAAGTGTTTTTAAAAATCATTTAGAAAATGATCCATTCTGGTTTTCAGCAACAAACAATTCTTTGATCTTTACACCCAAACTCTGCCATTTTATTGATACAGTTTATACTTTATGGGACAAAGTTTGAACCCTTGTTTGATCATCATATAGCCCCTCTAATATAGGTGTCTGTTGTTATGCTACCATGTACAATTTGCATGCAAAGTGCTTATGCATCACTGGATGTTTTGATCCAGGTTGACATCTTCAGCAAGGAGCTACTCTTGATCCCCATTCATCTGGAAGTGCACTGGTCGCTTGTATCTGTGGATATTAAGCAACGTTTCATCACCTACTTTGACTCACAACGAACCCTTAACCGTCGCTGCCCCAAGGTCAGAGCATCTCGTGGTTTCTTATAGTTGCCATTAATGTGCTCCGTTTGAATTTTGCCTGTAGACATTCTTAAACCAGATTGTTTCTCTTTGTTTTTGTAGCATATTTTTAAGTACCTCCAGGCAGAAGCTATGCTAAAACAACAGAAAGATTTTCTCACAGGGTGGAGAGGCTTTTTCAAAATGGTAAGTGATAAGAAACTTGACTGCTGACCACAAACTACTACTGATGGAAAGCTGATGATTCTACACAAACTGCTTTGTGCAAATAGTTTTTTTGTCTAAAGCAGTTTATGTCCTGCATGTCATCTAAAAGGAAACCCGAGCGTGCTAAAGACGACGTACAAATTCATTATGACTGTCATCTGAAATGTCTAGTTTGTAAAGTCTGTTTTGCATCATCAGCTCTGTTTCCTTGCATGTTGCTTTTTCCATGTCAAATTACTGATTTTCAGAAAATGTGTTGCTGGTTGCTAGCCTAAAAGTGTTGCTGGTTGCTAGCCTAAAATGACGTCAAATACTAGATTCGCATTACATCAAACGGCACTAAACATTGGGACCCTAGCTAAAAATGGAACACCTGTATCATAATGTTATGAAAACCTAATGCCATCATCAGGGGTGTGCGTCTCCTCCGATATGTATCTACACAGCCAATGATGCAATTAAGATGCAATCTTTTTTTATATGCACTGATTTGGTGCGAAATATGAACAATATTATAAACACAGAAGCCTCAGCCCTTCAGTACATTGCAATTAATTCACTTTGCACTGAACACTGAAAACAAAATTCCTATTAAATTTTCACAAATGGCACAAATTAGGGCCAAAGAAAAGACGGAGTGTTGTGTTTTTGCTCAGATGGCAGAGCAATGAGTATGCTGCTGATAATAATGTAGAGTTTCAAAGACATCCATCTTCTCAATTCATAATGTCATAAGTGCTTCAACCAAGTCATGTGGACTCTGGAGAAAAGGTAACAACAGTAATACACTGCCTGGCCAAAAAAAGGGGTCACCATCTGGATTTACCTATGCAAATAGGTAAGAGCTTCCCATTGGATAATTACTGAATGGGTGATTGCTTCAGCTGGCAACAAGTTATTTAAGACTAACTGATGCAGCATGTAGCTTCTCATCTGTTAACCAAGACGAAAGACACACCCTGTGGTCATGGAAAAAATGATAATCTGTTTCAGAAGGGCCAAATTATTGGCATACAACAAATGGAGAAACGTCTAACGAGATTGCTGAAACCACTAAAATCAGATTAAGAACTGTCTAATGCATTATTAAAAAGTGAAAGGACATTGGGGAAACATCATCTTCGAAGGAATGATTGTGGTCGGAAAAAAATCTTGAGTGGTCGTGTTCTGCGCTCACTTAAATGTTTGGTGACATCAAATCGTAGAAAAACAACAGAACTCTGGGATGTGTTCGATAGTGAAAGTAAGAACATTTCCACACACACAGTGTGAAGGGAAAACAAGGGATTGGGACTAAACAGCTGTGTAGCCTTAAGAAAACCATTTATCATGAGTGATGAGTATGTTGGGGTATGAAGTGATGCACCCATGCCGGTCAGATCTAGGTTCAGTAACATTATGTCTCCAAAGAATGAGGACGTACTACCTGAATATACTGAACAACCAGGTTATTCCATCAGTGGATTTTTTTTTTCTTCCCTGATGGCGTGGGCATATTCTAAGATGACAATGGTGGCCCATCCTTGTGTGAAAATGATGTCTCATGCTCCTTGAACCACTCTTTCACAATTTGAGCCTGATGAATCCTGGCAGAGTCTAGACCTGAACAACACTGAGAATCTTTGGAATGTGCTGGAGAAGACTTTGCGCAGTGGTACAAATCTCCCATCATCAATACAAGATCTGGGGGGGGTGGGGGAGATTAATGCAACTCTGGACAGAAAATAGGTAGACCTTGCAGAAGCTTGTGTAAACAATGGCACAGCGAATGCGTGCCAAAATGAAAGCTAAAGGCGGTCCAACAAAATATTTGAGTGTGTGACTTTTTTTTGGCCAAGCAGTGTAAAAGTTCAATATATCACCAAAAATGGTTCAGGATACAATAAACTGGCAAACTGAGCAGCAACTGTAGGACCTGCTAATGTACAAATTTTAATGCATTTAATTGCCATTCTTCCAAGTACCATGCTTCTACCTGATAAAGTATGAATACAGCAGTAGCTCTTTAGTTCTGTGAACGGTACAAAACTGCCACAAACACGGAAAACACAATAACTATCAAATGATCCCATTTTCACTCATTTTCTTTTTAGTAGTTGTTCTAAGAGACAAAATATTAATTTTTGAAAGCTCTCTCACACATTCACTCCTTTTCACCTTCAAGTTTCGATCTAGGGTTCCATGTATTGATGTACTTTCATCTTTAACATTTAAAGTCAGTTTCTGATTGTATCCACAAACCTTTACACCCCTGGGCATTATCATATCTAGGTACCGCTGTCAACTAATTAAGTTTGTGAATACAGTAATTTTACACACAACTGAGAACAGTGTTGGTTTGGTTATATGATTACATTTGTAAGTCAACAGAGGTTGTATTTGTGTTCAGAATGTAGGGAGACAGAATAATGACAGTGACTGTGGGGCATTTGTCCTTCAGGTAAGTAATATTTAATTTTTTTGACACTTTCTAGTGGGATGTATGTGGGTTTAACCAGTTGTTGATCTTCTAATGTGTTCAGTGTGGAGAGGTTGAGTACATCTAAGAATAAAAATAACAAATAAAGACTAGATTAATTGCACCCAGTATTGCTAGTTTACTTTTGTTGCTTAGTCATGTTTCTTTATTGATTTCAGTACTGCAAGTGTCTGGCGTTGGGGCAGCTCTTCAGTTTCAGTCAGCAGGACATGCCTAAACTGAGGAGACTCATGTACAAAGAGCTTTGTCAACGCAAGCTCTCACTGTGATACCAGTGGACGGCTGCAAGAAAGAAACATCTGGAAGTGGATTGTTCAACATACAGAGAGACTTTAAACTGGACCTTGCATATTCAAACCCACTTTTTCAGTTTTCTTTTGTATAAATGTTATTTTTTGTGGTTGTCAGAGGCCAATCTCTTTTCTAAAGGTTACCTTGTTGAAAAGTGGCAATCTTGAGTTTTGGCTTCATCACTGGGGTAGAATGTTTTTGATTATCCCCTCCCCCCTCCATCTGTAAAAGTGTTACTATGCTTTTTATTAAGTGTTGGGAAGAGTGTTGTGCTACTCAACGTGCAGACATAAAAATGTCCCCCCTCCCCCGTCCCCCCCAAATAAATTGTCTTATCAAAACTAGTGTTGTCTTTGTTAGAATTCTGGTGGTTGCATGAAAGCTACTCTTTTATTTTTAAAAAGGAATTTTGTTTCCTTATACCTCACTACTTTTATGAGTTGCTTGTCAAGTGCCATATTTTTGTTTAACATTTTTAAAATGCACACAAACTATTGGAATGTTGCCATTATGTAGCCTGCATCTTTTAATGCACTGACTTTTCCGTGCATCAAAAGGAACGTTGCATCTCCATAAGTTATTATAGTGGCTTACCATTTCAACATTTTGTTTTGAAGTGAATATTACGATTTTGCTATGTATTAAATAATTAGACAATAATCCAAAGACTGGAGATTCTAGGGTTTTTAAAGTTAGTGTCCAGTGTTATTACGTATTATCCATTGTAATTTTGGTTTTACATACCGTTGACCAGTTTTGTGTCCATGGATCACTCGAATAACTGGTAACCTACTGGGTCGTTTCATTGTGACTCAATGATTTTGACAAAAATCTTTGAGTCAACATTTCCTCTAACCATGCCCTGACGTGAAACTGTGGGAGGAGTAGCGTCGCATTACGACATGTGCGTTAGCCAATGAGGTGTCACAGTGACTTGCCTCCGTTCTGAGTGATGGTTGACTTGTGCAATCAAGGCCCTCGACTCAACATCACTTCCCACGTATTTAGCACATTTCCGCCATTCTGCTGTTCTTTGTGATAATGTCGGCTCAACATGAGGATAGGTATGTAGTAGTCGTTTCATAATGTGTTTTATTTAGGTAGTTGTTTTAAATAAAAATGCAACATATGATGGTGTTACATATGTGGTTAGTGAAAAATACGGTTTAGAATTTTCTTGTGAACATTTTGACTGTGATTGTGGCTAAGAAAAAAAAAACTGCCCATAAAACGGCACGACGCGTTAGCTAGCTTAGCTAGCCAGTCTTGCATACGCATAAAGTAAGAAAAGCAAATATTTAATCAAAACCTACGCATTTCTTGGATTTTTTTTTTGGTTTTAGTAGTTGCGTTTCTTCGTCGCAAACGTAATCATCGTATTGTTCGACACGTGCGTTTATTTCTTAGCACGGCAACGTGTTAAAACATTACCGGTACTTTGATACAACGTGACTTTCCTCGCTTGCCCTAGGCTGGTTAGCTCGCTGGTTAGCCTAGCAGGCTAACGTTTCCGCTAGTTACCGGCTTTCGTGTCGTGCGTGCGTGCTTGCACATGGTCCCATGCTGTCTTTGCCTGGCGGTGTTTAAAAACGTGGCTTGTTGAAACAACCTAATGGGGGGGGACTTTATACACACATAGTGGCGATACATTGACTAGTGCCGTCGTGTTTAATTTCGGATATAATTTATTTCGAGGAAGGAAAAAAATAAAGATGAGAGATTAATTGCTGAAGTGGCTAACGTTAACGTTAGGCCGAGGTCTGGCCCAGCTGTTCGGTAGATAATGGAGATTAATGTTGTATATAAATATATATGCTTACGAAAAGCATAACTTGTCTAGTTAACATATTTCTAATTCATGGATCTTCGCTTTGGTCCATGTTCTAGCTAACTAGGAATCAAAAAGGATCTCTAAATAGGTTAGCGCTAGCTAGCTCGGTAGTTCACTATTAAAACGCTCTAGCTTGGTTGGCTAGCGAACAATCTGTTGTAATTGGTGTTTATGCATCTAGTTTCCTGTTTCGACAATTTACATGTCGATTATTATCGAATGTTTAAGCCCATCTTTATCAAACTTCCTGTAATTTAGTCGAGCTCTTGGGCCTATCGCACTTCAAAATTCGAAAGGTTAGGGCAAAAATGGCGGCCTCCAAAGCCATTTTCTACAGAAAATTGCGACGTGTCTGGTGTAATGTCGCCTCCCCACCATCTTAAGTCTTTATTCATCGTTTTAACTGTCTCTCCTGATAACGAAACTAATTATTTATAAAATATGTAGATTGTGGTATATTTATTTTTTACTTTGAAAATTACTTGGACTTAAAATGTAAATCCAATGCGCGCACTCGTTTTGTACGACACCAACAATTTATTTAGATTATTTTTGATATTGAGATTATTGCGCCGTTGTGTTCCGTTATGGGGCATTGCTAACGATGGGTTAATATGTCTTTTTAGACCTAGAGACAATGGCCCTGAGGGCATGGAGCCAGATGGAGTCATTGAGGTAAGGCTCAGTGTTGGAGTTTTGAGATGGTTTTAAAATATCTTGCATCTGAGTAATTTCTTGCTGTAATGTCTTGTTTTGTGTAAAAAGTATACTGGAAGATTGGTTATTAGAAGGTTCTAGCATAAGGTGAAATCGGCATTGTATGGTTTTTCCCTTCTTATTAGGGCAACTGGAAGGAGGTTGTGGATAGTTTTGATGACATGAACCTACGGGAAAATCTTCTCAGAGGAATCTATGCTTATGGTTTTGAGAAACCTTCTGCCATTCAGCAGAGGGCAATTCTCCCTTGTATCAAGGGTATGTAGCAAAACTTCATAAAGTTTTTCCTTCTAGTTACTTGTCCTCATCCACGATGTTGAGGCATCATGAACACCCTTATCAACTGGGCAAGGTCAAGCCATTTAGTGGCAGAGTCCTATATCTGGTAGGGGGAGAGAAAAATACAGCCCATACTCATCCCAGTCAACTCAGTTCCATGAGTTAAAGACTGTTTCATGCTGTGGGCACAGAATATATATACGTGCCTGCACCTGGGTGCCCGTGCCTGGCCAAAACATTGATGTCCATTTGTTTGCTTTTAGGTTATGATGTCATTGCACAAGCCCAGTCTGGCACGGGGAAGACGGCCACCTTCGCCATCTCCATCCTGCAACAGATTGACATCGATCAGAAGGCCACACAGGCTATGGTCCTGGCTCCCACCAGAGAGTTAGCCCAACAAGTAAGACTCCACGTATTGCTTCTGTTGGTTACTGTCATGCATGCACCCACAGTCCCCTCAACAGAGGGAGTATGAAGCAGTATGACTGTTGGTTGCTTCCCTTTTCAACTGGGCAAGGCAATGCCTGATGGTGGCATGGAGTCCTATATCTGTTAAGGGTAGAGAAAATACTGCCTATATTCATCCCAGTCTGCTCAATGCTGTGAGATAAAGACTGTTTCATGCTATAGGCACATTTTCAGAAAGACTTGCTGATCTCTTTGTACTATGATATGTATGGGGGGGCAGCAATCACAATCGTGTTGAATATGCACCGTAATCCAGTTTTTGGGGGACTGAAAGCCAAGTTAGTCTGAGCTCTAAGCACAGATCAACTTGTCCTTCATCTCCCCAGAAATCCTAACTGTAACCTGTCTGGCTTGTCTTTGTTCAACTTAGATCCAGAAGGTGGTTCTTGCCCTGGGTGATTACATGGGTGCCACTTGCCATGCTTGTATCGGTGGGACCAACGTCCGTAACGAAGTGCAAAAGCTGCAGGCAGATGTCCCCCACATAGTGGTGGGGACACCTGGGCGAGTCTTTGACATGCTCAACCGCCGATATCTCTGTAAGTGACACTGCCAGCCTCAAACCCTTGCCAGCTACAGAGGGCCCAAACGCTGTAATGATGATCCCCATGCGTGTCAGCTGACTCCAGCAGTGCCCTGCGTTCTCCAGCCAGTCCCTGACGTTTTGTTGGGCAAAGGCTCGAGACTGCAGGCCTCTGGAGGCATGATCAGACCTCACTGACCTGAGCGCAGCGTTGTTCCATCCTTCTCAGTGTTTCTCCAGTGCTATGTACACCTGGGAGGTGTACAGCAAAGTTGATTTTTCATGGGTTAAGCAAGTTTACCGGGTCAAATTTAAGGTGCCTGGATTTAACAGCAACAATTTCTGTTCTGCTCTGTGAAGTCAGCTTATGTAGTGCCCCCCAACCCCTGTTTGGTTTTGAAATGGCAGGAATCCTGAAGCTGTCATCACCAATTAGATTTCCTGAATTCTTTTAGCTCCCAAATACATCAAGATGTTCGCACTGGATGAAGCTGATGAAATGTTGAGCCGAGGATTCAAGGACCAGATCTATGAAATTTTCCAGAAGTTGTCTTCAGACATTCAGGTAAATGCAATTTCCTACCCTAGAAAGAAAATGAGGAAAACGACAAATTATTAGCTACAATTCCTGTCTGGCTTATATTAACGGGATATTAGGTTTCCCAAGTATTCCAGTGTCCCAAGTAATGCAGCTTTGAGGCAAATGATCTAGTTTGAAATAATTGTTTGCGTTTTCTGTTTAAAAGATGGAAGAATATCATAAACTGGCCAAAGATCCCTCTCCCCTCAGCTCTCTCTGCTGAGAAGGGAATCAAGTTCTTTGGTAGAGAAAGAGCTGCTCTCCACAGTGACTGGGTCCCCGGGTCCCTTAGCACGACTATTAAGCAGTTGACATTGATATAATATAAATGTCCATCTGAAACAGCTGTGTTGAGGCCAGGGAATTCTGACGCACCTGTCATTCTACAGGTGATTCTCCTGTCAGCCACCATGCCCCAGGATGTGCTGGAGGTCACCTCGAAATTTATGCGGGACCCTGTGAGGATCCTGGTCAAGAAAGAGGAGCTGACCCTGGAGGGTATTCGTCAGTTCTACATTAACGTGGAAAAGGAGGTAAGGAGCTTCACACCTTAATGCCCAAAAGAGACCCAAAATATAGGATCTCGCACTGAAAGGGGCTTCGTAGTCTCATTTAAAAAAAAAAAAAAATCCGTGCCCTCATTTCTATTAGCTAGCTGTTGCTAAGTGTGAATAGGTTTGTTGCTGTTTTATGATGATCCCCATGCGTGTCAACTGATTCCAGACTCTTCTGCAGTGCTTGGTGGCTGGTGAGCGTTCTGCTGATCAGTATACTTAAGCCTGTAGGACACTGGCTGCATGATCAATTTCTAAGTCTGAAAACAGCACTATCTAGTGGCAATACCTCAGTAATGCAAGCGGTAAAGGCATTGTTGCAAATTGTTTTAATGCGGCATCTAGGGTTCATGTGAGGCTGCTGAATGTTAGATCAAGTGTTATGTCAAGAATAAAGTGCGTAGCCAGTGTTTGAATTTTGAAGCACAGTGACATTTTTTTTCTCTCCATTCTCAGGAGTGGAAACTGGATACTTTATGTGATCTGTATGAGACTCTGACTATTACCCAAGCTGTCATCTTCATAAATACTCGCCGGAAGGTAGACTGGCTGACTGAGAAGATGCATGCTAGAGATTTCACCGTCTCTGCTTTGGTGAGGAAACTAGCAGCTATCATCTAATATTTAATGTCACATGGTAACTCTTAACAAATACGAGGGTGGTATAACCCATATTCGCTCGTCAGCTCTGTACCATTCGCTAAACACTGCAAAAAGATTCCCTTGACTGCAAAATTGGTCAGCCATTGTTAACTTGAGGTTCAATCTGCCTGTTGGCTTTCAGCATGGAGACATGGACCAGAAAGAGAGGGACTTGATCATGAAGGAGTTTCGCTCCGGCTCCAGTCGAGTCCTCATCACTACTGACCTGCTGGTGAGCTCCAGTGGCAGAAAGCCCTGGGTCATTACCATCACTGCTGTGTAGAAAATGGTTCTGTAAAAGAGGATTCATTATTCTCTCCGGTTATTGGGACCCACAGGTCTCTCAGTACTGGGTCTGCTGGGCTTTGAAATATTGTTTACTGTACGTTTGTAACCTGTGCCTTTTGTGCTTCAGGCTCGTGGCATTGATGTGCAGCAAGTTTCCCTGGTCATCAACTATGACCTTCCTACCAACAGGGAGAATTACATCCACAGGCAAGTCCATCCACCTCCTTCCTTCAAAGTCTCCTCTAAACCCTTGATCTTGTCTTCATCTTGAGGTTGAAGTATTAAAACCTTCCTCTGCACTTACCTTAGGATTGGACGCGGTGGCCGTTTTGGAAGAAAGGGCGTTGCCATTAACATGGTGACGGAAGATGACAAGCGCACACTCCGGGACATCGAGACATTTTACAATACCACCGTGGAGGAGATGCCCATGAACGTAGCCGACTTGATCTGAACCTTTCTCGGCTTCTCTCCTTGCTCCATCCTTTCTCGGCTCCTCTCCTTGCCTCCTCCCTTTGCGCATCTTTAGCTCCTAATAATGAAGCTCTTGCCTGTTTATTTCCCCTGTAATTCCATTGTCTAACCCCAATGAGAGCCAGACATGATAGAATCTGCATTATCCATGTTTTTTTTAAAAAAAAGAAAAAAAAAAAAGAACTTTGTTCTTTTTACGATTTGAGAGGATTGACTTTTTGAGTGAGCCTTATGCAAAGAAGCTATTCCTTAAGCGAGGTGTTCCATCTGTAATTTGATTGTGGGCTGTCAGTGCTTATTTGTATTTATGGACTGAAGAGCTTGGCACCAAATGGGTAAAGTGGACCTGATTTTGTTTGACTTTCCATTTTGCCATAAAGTTTGGCTACTCTTAATAGTTTCTTGAAAAATATTATCATGTTTACATAGGCTGGTGGGTCATGTAGAGCCCATCTTGCTTGTTGGGTGTTTGGAAATGGATTCGTCTTGCATTCCCAGTATTAACTTGTGCTTTTTGGGCAGGGAGTGTTGGAGTCTTTGGGCTTTTGCAGTATGCTGCCTGCCCTCTCCATTATAAATTCCAGAATCCACAACTGTTATTACCAAACTTTTTTTTTTTTTTTTGGTTGTTTTTTTGTTTTGTTTTTTCCATTTAAACCACTTGTATAGTGCTGTTTTTTGTAGTAGCATTTTCTTCTAAATAGACATTTCTTATCTCACTGGTGCAGCAGGTGGCAATGTGTTGTAAGATGGGAGGTCACCACCACATGGCATATTGTATAGATTCACTGTATTAAGTCCTTATGTATTGGGAGTGTTGCTCCAGTAACCTACCTCACCAAAATAAATTGGAGGGGTCTTTGAAGGACCAAACTACAGATGATTAAGTATATAGAGATTATAATGTTTTTTTGTTTGGTTTTTTTTGTTTTGTTTTGTTTGGTTTTTTTTCCTCTAGTTTTGAAGTAAAACTGCCTGTCTTGTGGGTTGGTTTGGGTCTGGGGTTTACATTTGGTCAGTACTATTTTTAAATAAATTTGTTAATGATCTTTTTCAGACAGAAGCCGTGTATTAAACTTTTTCTACATTGGATTCTGTATAGTATTTATTTTAATTCTCTTAAATAAAGGTATTTCTCCTTTTTAACAAGTCAAATCTGTTTTCTGAGACTTTCTTGGAAATGCAATACCACACTGAATAAAATTCTCCTGAGATTTAGAAATGACCAAAGTAGTAAACTCGCGTTTTATCATGCATGCCCACTTAATGTATTTCACACGAGTGTTTATTTCAAGTTCCCTACTTGGTAAGTGGCGTTTCAAATACATGCTTACCTACAGTAGAAGCACATTATGATGCCTGTTCATAAAAATGATTTGGTGTAAATTACATGATGGGGCAAAATCTGTAGAGTAGAAAACTAAATTATTCTCCACCTATACACTGTATTAGTAACTTGGTTTTAGTTTTTGTTCTTGAAGACAAGAAATTAGGGTAGTCTGAAGGGTGGTGTTTTTTTATTTTTTTTTATTGTTGCTCTGAAGATTTACATTAGAAGCAGCTGTTATATGAACTTTAAGGTACATCTGTTGTCATTGGTTTTACTAAGAATATTATTAGAATACTGTCCACAGGGGGGCAGGCAAGCGGTTTAAGCTGGTAATGCGGAAACGTTCAGTGGCGGTTAGTTTTGATATTGGAGTACAGGGAAAACTCAGTCCAGGCAAACACCTGCCTGAGTACGTTTTATTCCTCTTCCTGCCTGTCATTTTAATTACATGTTAGCCTTTGATTACTTAAGCCAAATTACTATCTGCTACCATCTTCCCCTGACACATATGACCTACTCATAAAGAAACTTTATTCTTCTGCTCATCACAGAAACACTATGCTAATTCCCCTATCATGTACTCCTATCTCTTTTTTCACCACTTCATTCATTCCATCTTATTCCCATCCAAAATCATCTGTTTTTCTATGGCCACATTCCTCTCCTACCGTTGCAGACATACACTGAAACTAAAGCAGCCCTTGAACCCCCTTCCCCCAGGCTGGATGTTGTTTTGCTTATGCATCTTCTGTGTAGGTGGCCTTTCCAACACTTTCACCATGTCTGGATGGCAACCCCCACAGTCCCCTCCCTTCGCCGCAACTCACCCCCCTGCTGGGGGCACAATTGTGGGCAGGGGGATTATGCGAGTAGGAGGCTCGTAAAGGGCCTGCCAGGGTCCTTCTGTGCAGTGACGAATGGCTGCAAGACTGAAGACCCAATTTACATGAGAAGAGGGAGAACAGAGGCCCCATTCAGCCAGTCTGTCAGGGAGGACTCAGGGACAAACTGCACTCTTTCCAACTTGCCTTCTTCCCCTCTGAGCTTCTGTTCTCTGCTTTATCTCCTCCTCATCCTTCCTTCTTAATTCTGGCTTCCCTGATGCATCACGTACCTCATCTCTTCATTTTCATCCCACTTCATTTCCATTTCACCCCACTTCATTTCCATTCTTTCAGATTTGTTTCCATTTCATAACAATTCCTTTCTTTACCTTTTCAGATATAAGCTTGTGTCTAACAACAGGCTATAATTTGGATTCAGTGGAATCATATGGATACTGCTAAAATCTCCATATTTTTAAAAGCCTATCCTTGTATCTACTTTTGAGTACAGCAAAAGAACATAGTAATAGAAATGAGATTACTTTCTGAAACTATGATTTATGAAACTTTCTAGTTCTACCGTGTGTGTGTGTGTGAAGTACACAAGGTTTATATATACACACACAGTTTCCCATAGTACTAACTCACTCTCTCTCTCGCTCTCTCTCTCTTATGTATATATGTACTCTTTTGAATGTGATGTTTAAAGTGACATCTGCCAAATGATAGAATAGCGTAAGTACAATTTAACCCCAGTTTCTTTGTCCAGTGTTATTTTTACAACAAGAATAACATTGTCTGTGATTCTGCTAATGTATTTCCAATGTAAATATGACTGGGTTCCACCCAAGATCGTCTGCATTCAGCTACTGCCAATAAAGGCTGGAGGCCACAGATTTAGACTAGTTGTACCTACTGATTATTAGCACCTCCACAGTGAAGGAAGATGTGAACTTACACACAAGAAAAGTCACCAAGGTGTCAGGGTGATCAGTTAATGACCCCAAATCTAGCACTCTAGTGTCTTTACAATGATATGTGAGTAGTAATGGTCTATTCCAAAACTTGTGCAATCTTTAAGGTGAAGCCCAACAGATTAGCACTGTTTTACGATACAATTCTATTTAATGAAAATGTAATTTTAGATTTAGGTTTGACATTTTTTAAAGTAACTTATACAGATAGTTGGGATCCTCTTTAGTAAATCCTTTACCAACGTTTGCTGGTGTACAGTCCATAAAGTTCCGAAATGTTTAAATCTTCTAAGATTCCTATAACAATGCTTGTTGAGAAGACATTTATGACTTCATAGGAGCCATTCATTTATGTAAAGCTCTGTACATTAAGGGCAAATTAACCATTAACACACATGAAGGGTTTTTTTTTTTTTTGGAAAGTTATCTAAAGTGTTCTTCAATCTTCAGAAGTTGGTTGTGAGTTCAGATTTAAAGATTTAAGTACAAATAGCATTTTTCAACCACTGAATAGAATTTTGTTCCTTTAGAGATGCTTTCAGATAGGTCTAGTTAGAGTAGCTTAGAGTTCAAACATTTGGGTGCTTTGCTTTTGCATGACATGGAATAACAGTTTTGCCCTAACTTGTTTAAGACTTACGTACATTTTTAAACTCCTGAAACATGGGCTTTACAGAAGGTGAGGATGGTTACAGCCAGTTAAGGGTGGTGCATGTGTATTCAGTAGGTATATACCACGTGTGCATGTGTGCACCAACTTTGAGGTGCTGAGTCGTCTTTGTTGAAAATCAGACTGATTAATCTGAGCACAAAGGGGGAGGAAGAGAGAGAGAAAGAAAGAGAGCAGGAAGCAGAAAGAAGAGAAAGGAAGACTGGGCTGGAAAAGATCCAAGAAGACGTTGTCGTGGATACAGAAACGGGAGACTGGAGCCCCACAATTCACAGTTTGATTGACATAAGGGTGTAACAGTCAATCATGAGCAGACTTTTTACTGCTCACGCACCTGCAGACTCCGTCACACACCTGTGTCTACACAAAATCACCGTCCCACACCTTTTTCCCCCCAAGCAATGGCTGACGCAGTAAGAATCCCACACCCACAGAAAGTCTTTGACATGCATACATCATAAATGAACATCAAAGGAGAAGTTTGGAAAACAACTCCTTCCATGTAGTTATGGTCATCTGACATATATGTACAACATTATAACCCTATGTACAGAAGGTACAATAAAAACATATCAACAACATTGCCAACCCGGTAACAGTTTACATATACACAAGTATTTACATATCAGTCCCAACAGGCTGTTTTGTTATAAAGTTTTGCTATTTTGGCTATTTTAATTAGAAATGGCAAAAAAGATTCTCTGAGAAAGAAATAGTTTTTTTAATTTTTTTTTTAGATTTTTAGTCTTGTCCATTTGTTCCAGAAAAACACCAAATGTAATATTAGTTGTATTTTCATAATGATCGTATATATTGTGTACACCTGCAGTAGATTTATTAGAGATTATTTTTGACTTGCAATTTAGATTTTCAACTATTTTTCAAAAGAGATTACACCCCCGTGTTTAGCTTTCCCGCTACTCTGGCACTGAGGCAGTGATGATTAAAGGTAAAAATACTGAAACCAGTTGATAGAGAACTAATCCCCAAAGCACGACAAAGGGATGCAAATGTGCAAAACAAATGAATATTTGAATAAATAAATGAATAAATTAGTTGACGAATACAAAAAAACAGACAGAATAGACTCCCTTCACTCCAAAAACAATGCAGTGATTATATGATTGTACTTAGGTATGTTCTGTTTTGAATCCAAACATAAACTACGAGATTAAATTTTAAATATTTGAAAGAGGTAGCCTTATGTGAAAAAGTCCTATTTAAAAGGACTTGAACACCAACACCACCGATGCTTGATTTAAATGTATTGGTATAATAATGGGACAGAGACGACAGCAAATAGCGGAACATAGAACTGCACATAAAATATCAAACGTGGCTCATTCAGATCCGACATATAAAATGTCAGAAACAAGGTTTTTTCGCTCAGAAGAAAGGCTTTTTTCTGCGCTTTCTCTAAGTTCAAGCAACAAGTGCGTTTTCGCCACACCCCTGCTGTAGTTAAGCTAATGTAAATTAGCTGAGTCTCAGTATTTTGATTGGTCGGACGAGGAATACAATTTTCCCTAAAACCACGAGTGGGGGAGAGAGTGTTTTTGTTGTCCCTCAGTTAATATTCAGAGTCAATCACTTTTCAACAAGTGGGCTTGTAGACTTGTACTTGGAATAGAACAGCTGTGATTGAATTCTTTTCTTTCTTTCAAACATCGAGCCGTGCGCATTGAAGACTCAAAGCGTTGAAATGGTGAGCATTTTATGACACGTGGAAGTTTTTTTGTGTGAGTTTGATAAGTTTTTTTAGTCAGGCAAACGCGTCGCTGTGCGGCAATAGGCTGCACCTGCGTCGCATTTGTTTGATTTGAGGCTATTCTGGACGATCTGATTTTCAACTATTTTACGCATACAGTTAAACACTACGGCAAGACAACAATGATGTATAGCATGATGGAGCATGAACTAAAAACCTCAAGTCAACACAATTCGCATCCGAACAGCCAAGTAATGTCTCCAGATAGTGCGTCTGGAAACGCACACCCAGGTACGAAATCTGCTTGTTCATCAGGCGTGGATCCAATGGACAAAGTAAAGCGGCCTATGAACGCTTTTATGGTGTGGTCCCGCGGTCAGAGGCGGAAAATGGCACAAGAAAACCCTAAAATGCACAACTCCGAGATCAGCAAACGTTTGGGTGCAGAATGGAAACTTCTGACGGACGCAGAAAAGCGTCCATTCATTGATGAGGCGAAGCGGCTGCGAGCTGTCCATATGAAGGAATATCCTGATTACAAATACAAACCTCGCCGTAAAACCAAACCACTCCTGAAAAAGGACAATCCAGTGAGCAAGTACCCGCTCTCAGCCAGTAACCTGTTGCCACAGGGACAAGGTGGGAGCCCGAGAATGGAGAGTTACGGCTGGGGTCACGCAGGAGGATACGCGGGTATGCAAAGCGAGGCACTCGGCTATCCACAGCAACTCCACCGCTACGATCTCTCGGCGCTCCAGTACCCTACGGCTATGTCGGCAGCACAAACTTACATGAATGGCGCAAACTCTTATAGGTAAGCACGTTATTTTGCATAACTTATTTCCACATTTTTTTTTTTTTTTTGTTCCGATAGTGTATACAATTTTTGGTTTTCTGTAAAAGTGAAATTTGCTTGATTTAACAAACCAAAAGGCTTATGATTTGGTTTATCACCCATGTTCAATTTAATACTTAAGGAAATGTCCCACAGGCATTTTTATATTTTTTATTTATATATATATATATGAAGGCAAAACTAACCCAACATCCTAGATACTTTTTAAACAAAAGAAAATGTACATAAAGGAATTTACCTCAGTGCGTAATATGTAACAATACATACTCTATATGATTATGCACAACTTGTGTAGTTTCTGTTAAATATCCTTTCAGTGCTTGTGACGCACTTTGTAATGATTTGGCTCTGGTCTTCTCCCCAGCCCCATGCCGTACAGCAGCAGTCCTCAGCAACCCAGCCCGGTTATGTCCATGGTCAAGCCAGAGGCCTTGCCTCACTCCCCCACCGGAGCCGCTACCCACCATCGCGGGGCCATTCAGGGTGACCTCAGGGACATGATCAGCATGTATATCCCTGGAGGAGATGTAGGGGACCCTGCCACCCAGAGAGGTTACCCCAGTGTCCAGCAGCACTATCTGGGCAGCACTGTGCCGCTCACACACATATGAGGTGGGAGGAAAATGACTGGAACTAGCTCAGCTGGGTCATTACGTAGGTTTGCCATGCAAAGAGTTATCCTCATGGGTTTATCCATATGGATTCTTGACGAATGTTCTGAACAGCTGTTGATCGCATGTGCGTTTTCTACCTCTTATTGAGCTCCCTATTTTTTTATTTTTTATTTTTTTTTAAACTCTAGATTTGTTTATAGTAGCTTTTTGCTGCACAGAATCATACTTTTAGTTCAGCTTGCAAGTTCAGCTTCCCACAGACATTTTCCCATCTGTGATTGATGTGAAAGTCAGTGGGATTCCTAATGTGTGCTTGCAACAACATTCAAATTTTAACGGGGTGGTTTTTATCTTTATTTTTTAAATAAATTAACACATTTTGTGGCATGATTAGACCCTCAACATGGCAATGTGCATTTGTGGGCTTTACTTCTCTAGGAGGTTAAAAATAATCCATGCAGTAATGGGCAATCGTGATCAAAAATGAAACCGATATAGAACAGACGTGTTGAAATCATGCCAGCCAGTCATTATCCTAATGAGATTTAAAATCGTACCTTAATGGAGCATGTATAAACTAGTCTTGCTGTGTGAACCACTGAGCTCCTGGAAACCAGAAAGTGCTTAGTTGACTGGATGGTTGGTTTTATTTATTTATTTTTTTTCCATGCTGAATGATTGTTCATCTACTAGTGCCTTTAAAAGCAATATAACCTTTTCAGTAGGTGAAACTAGTGGAATTTACTGGCTTGAATAAGAAGTAGGTATTGTGGGGGTTTTTTTTGTGGGGGGGTTCTTTTTATTAAAATTTGGTTCCTTTTTTCAGAATGGCATTTGAAAGAGAATCACACAGTGGCTATTGCCTTTGAAACCAAATTTTAACCATGACTAGTACCTTACTTTACCAGACCATATCAAAGCCAGACGCTGGTTTTATGTATCAGAATTGCCTTTAGAAAACAGTAAAATGCATTTCAACATGAAACTAAAGTAATAATGACATGTCTGTACAATGCATCTCTGTACAGTGACTAGCACTGACTTCCCCTGTAATTATTTTTAAACCAATCAGAATGCACTCATCTTTGCCCTCCAGTCAATACCAAGTGTTGCTGCAGAACTAGTGTCTACTTCATTTGAAGGGGGCTCTTTTTACTTCTGGGAATTAGAAAAGGAGTAACTTGAGTGGCTTGTGCATCCTTTGGTCAGAGAAGCAGCCTGCAGAGATCTTTTGGTTTTGCTCATCTACAGTCTAGTGTCTTCAGTACAGTTTTAGGGTAGGAATCTAGTAATCACTAATGACTTAAGCTTAATGTTGTAATTTATATTAAAGTAATGAAATGAGTGAATGTTTACATTTGCCATCCAAGTGCATATGCAACTTGCCGTTTCAATGTCATTTAAAATCCTTTTGCATTAATGTTTGTAAATAGTCTTTTGTACAGTTAAACTTTTTATGGCCCTTATAAGGGTGTCTCTTTTTTTGCATAAACAAAAAAACTAAAAATAAATGTAAATAAAAATGGCTTTGTCGTTTGTCTAAACAAAGGTTTTAAAGGCATGGAACGGAGATTAAAGGTCTTAAATGTAATTTAGGAGATCTTGGAGCGTAGCTGTTATTTTAGCAAAAATCAGAGTGAACATCTAAGAGCTTAGTTACTCTCAAACTTTAATATGGTAGGATATGAATTATAGTTTGGTCTCATTTATGACGTATTGAGCACTGATGCTTTTAAGGAACCGACTTGAGCAGCGAGACTGTGTGTGTGTGTGTGTGTGTGTGTGTGTGTGTGTGTGTGTGTGTGTGTGTGTGTGTTTGAATTCTCGCTCGTTTCCAGGGAAAGTTTGGTGACGTCAGAATAAAGAGTTGAGTAATACGTGGCCAAGCAATTTGAATTTCATCTTTAAAAGAACCACTCCGTCCTTGTCCTCAACACGGCCATCCTTCTTCTCACTGAAAGCGGGTGGTAGGTCGGATCGTAATTGGCCGTTTCTGAGGCATATTGTCCGATGCTTTTGAGTTCGCAGGTGTGCATAGTAAAGCCCCTGAATCCAGGACGCCACTCCTCGACCGCTTTGTTCCCATTTTAGCGCTCCCCGCTGTGCAGAAAATTAGTGTTGCCGTCATCTCCTCTCCAACTTGGAGTTAACCCTTTCGCGACGTTCCACTAGGCCTATTATAATGGAAATAAAATAGCCCACGTCTGCTAATCGGAGACCAAGGGGAGGGGTGGAGAAATAGGAAAGCTGCATCCCTCTGTTTAACTATTATGATTACATTTATTTATTTATTTATTTTACTGGGGAGCCCCCTAACCATTTCTTTGACCTCTTTTAATGATACTTTTTGTTAGTACAACTACTGCCATGTCCATACAGATTGTGTATTGTCAAAAAAGCAATGCCTAAAAACACTGCTCATCTAAGGCACTACCGTGTTGTTACTCGGAAAAGACTAGACATCATAGACTATTTCCCTTTAATAAACTGAGGCTAGAATATTTGTTAACGACGGAGACGCAGTCCTTCTTTTTAAGTCACTTAAGGAAAAAAATCAGTCTAAAATGTGTTTTATAGGTTCGACAAACGCTGATGTATTTCTAATCAGTATTACGTAGGTTAGTCACTGAAGCACAAGCTCGTAGGCTATAAGGTGTCTAAAGGCGGGTGGTTTTCGAGAAGCTGATACGAGATGTGGGTGAATGGGGTTGCAGGATTTTTTGAACACATGCAATATCTTAGAAACGAGTAATGCGGCTTCTACAAGTCGTCACCATGGTTTCAATAGGCTGGTAAGAAAGTGCGTATAGGAAATGATAATTAGCACAAGTTGTGATAGATGGGTCAAGCAAAAGTCAGGAACTGGTCGATGAATGTTCAGTAGGATTTGGGTGATTTCGTTAAACATTTTCCTCTGATCAAAAGTTCTGACAACCGATTGGGTATAGTGTCAGTATGCCTACCATATACCAGGCAAACAAACATTACATGTTACCTTGGAGACGGGCGCGTATTATTTACCTGCATTCCGAGGGAAGCCTACAAGCCGCTCCCATGCCGCACGCACGCCACACACACACACACGGAAGAAAAAGGGACATTTGTCTATAGCCTATGTATTAACGTTACCATCGAATTTGTTGAATTAAAGGAAAATAAAGTGCAAACGCTCTTCAACGCAGAAAGGCAACACGGACAGATTTTACTATGCTTACAAGAAAGTAAAAAGCCTAAATAAAAATGATAACTCGGGCCTAAGAGGTGGGCCTAAGAGTTAGGCCAAACCTGAAACGACTTCCAGAGTCTGAAACAGATTCTTCTATCCAAGAAATAGGCGGTTTAGTTTTTATTACGCGTGCACACACTGCTCCATCACCCCCTTGCACAATACGTTGACAGACTGCCTAAACGTTGTTTGCGCGCAGGTGAGTGGGTGTAAGATTTTTTCCTTCCCTCTTTAATAACGCTGCTACGGTTGGTTGAAATGCCACCAGCGAGGTATACACGCATGTTTGACTCACCCACACACGTCAATGTTGAGCATCGCCTGTCACGCAATACCAGGGCAGTTCTGCGCGAGGGGGTGGGGTAGGGTGGGGGGTTGCTTAGATTTGACCGATAACGTTTGTTGTGTCTGGCAGTGTCCAAGTATGGATAGCGTGATAATCCGTCCAACCACCTTATTATCATTCCCTATTGTTAAAAATGGAATTTGGTATTTAGACAGCGGTATTTCCAAAGTACATCCAATAGTACATGGTTTTAAGGGCATATAAATCTATCTAAAGTAAAATTTGATCACATCTCATCATAGTTTATGTCCAATCTCATATTCAAAATATTCAAAGAGAATGACAAACATCAAACAGTCTCCTCACAGGGGGTTGGGGCGTTCTGCCAGATCTCTCAACGCTTGCTGTCATGGGTAACATTTTTGCTGCTGCCAGATTGGTGTAGATGAGTGTGTTGAGCTGACGTAGTCGAGGTGCTTAGGTTGTGTTTGTAATCGCTTCATTGGGCCTGCTTGATTCACATGGTTTGTGATCAGGTAAGACACGCGGGATTCAGCTAGTCAATGAAACACATCGACTCGACTTCAAACGATTGGCATAGAGCCACACACAAGTATCAGCTATTCATTTACCTCTCTCCTGGCAAGGTGATGATGCATTGCCACCTTGATGAGAGGTATCTGTGAGATGGTTCTCTGTACAGCATGCCATCTCAGTCGGTGAAACCAAAGAATTTAGTCTAAAAATATACACTGTGTTGCTACAATGTAAAAGTGAAGATACTTAGTGACCAGAATCAGTGGAAATAAAAGTGGACAGAGTAAAGTTTGTGACAACCAACTAAAACATACTTAAACAACTTAATACTGTCAATATACAAGAAGTAATACTTTTTCGTTACTTGTTATGAATAGATTAACTACCAGAGTATAAAGGCTAAGCTTCAACAGAGGTTTGCAGCTGAAACCTCAGGTGGGTATGAAGTCAGTGGCTACAGAGAGCTTTGACTGAGCATGTGTACATTAGAGCAGGGCTAATGCACCTAATAGTGTTTGCCAAGTGCGAATGACTGACAACTAACCTTAATGAGCCACACCCTGGGCTAGACTGGTCCTGCAGCGAGTAAGTATGAGGGGCTAGAAGAAGGGGGAGAGAGTCGAGATTTTTTTTTTAAAGTAATAAAAAATTGCTGGTTGACAAATACAGAATTTATAATTTCACACATTAGGCTGTTTTTTAACAGCACTTTTTAAATTCTTTACACCCACATTGAAAGATGACTGGTCCTATTTTTAATTCTAAGAGTCAGTGACAAACCGGTCTGTCACACGAATGCCTTGCTGTTATCAACACCCCCACACAGGTACGGCAGTGGTCCGTTCCACTGATTAAAAGATACGGATGAAGAACATACAGACTCTCAGATGGGGGGGAAGATAGGCACTTGGGCCACACACTGAAGAGATCTGAACAGCTGCACTTCAGAAAAGCCGACAGATCTCACCGTCACAGAAGAGTCCTCAATAGACCTCCCAGGAGCACATGGGTGATAAAGCAAAGTTTGTTCCACTGTACCTGCTTGATTAGACACCCCTCTGTTAAACAATGTAAATTTTTTTAACTTCATAATTTTAGAATATTTTAGAATTTATTTGCCCTGTTTTGTGCAGCTATTGGCATGTCTGTGATACACCTGGTATTACTGGTTGACAAATACACCAACCCCCCCTTGCATATTCAAAATATGCATACAATGCCCACCAAATGCTAATATTAACAAGATACTACCCATTTATCTCCTACAATAAATGGCAAAGCCATTAAATAATTCCATATGATCACTGATGCAACATGAACATTGACAAGAAGGAATTGTAAGGGAATTTAATATGGATAATTCTTGAGCAGTTGTGAGAACATACAGTAGTTGCTTTTACTACCCTCTGCAGGCAAAATGAATTCACACAACCACACACTAGTTTTGTGTTTGTTTAGATTTATGGTTTGTTCAGCAGAAATGCTGTAAACAGATTTAGGTTCATTTCAGATGATTAATTCATATTATATGGTGCTGGATTTAATGCACTGGAAACACAGCGATGATTAACTGTGAACTGATTTTCAGAACTCCCTCCTTCCAGATTTAACTTAACTGATAAGGTGGAACTACTGGCAAAGCAATAAAGTCAGTATTAAACTAGTTTTTAAAGAATGAACCAAAATGATTTTAAACAGTGCTTACCACCATTTAGGTGGACAAAGTACAAATGATATTACAACATATATTATCTGTTACATTCTAAAAAGCGTTCCCTTATCATAATCACAAATTCAGGACTATATTACTATAATTCAAACAAAATCTTTGGACAAGATAACAAAAAAATACTTCTGAATATGTAATTGACATGTTTGAGGACAAATCAGAATTCCCCCTGACTGGGTAAAGTGCCTTCAGTCTCAACACTCTCCAGCATTAACAGGTGTGAGGAAAAGCTAAGGTCATGTTTTAATTTATTCTGCACTACTTCTCTACATTTGTATATCACAGTAACCCAACACACTAAGCTAAAACTCATGCTTAGAGTGTAGAGGTTTCTAAAAACACAGACAGACAGCATTCCTGAGCTATAAGGAAATGAAATAAATGGAACAGATCATACATGGTCACTTATGAATTTCACTTATGAATCAAAAGTCAAGACAAAGAAGGTCCATTGTTTGAATTTTTGGTCCTACAGATCAGGACACAACAGTATCCTCAGAGAATATATGTAATTAGAAATGTCCCTCTGTACGCAGAACAGCATACACATATTCCCACACCTCACTAGCTCAAAGTGTGTCCCAACACAGTGGAACTTCTGTCTTAAACAGCTAACCTCAGAACAGAATAGGTAAAGTCACTCAAACTGATTTTGTTCTGAATTTACAAAAAGATTCAAAGAGTTGTTCAGAGCAGGAAGCTAACTGCAGTCGAGACAGAGGTATGAGCCATTTGGTTCCTCACTGCTGCGTGGCTGGTTTATTCAGTTTTCTTCTTGAGGGCTGGGCTGGCATTCCAGTAATACAGGACCTGAGCAGTGATCAGCCCATTACAGCACGAGGAGATGATATACGTGAGGACCATCAGGGAGTCGCCTGTCTCCTACAGAAACCAAAAAATAAAAAAAGAAGACAGATCGGGAAGCAAAGCAAAGCACGATCAGTTTGGGTAGACTGCCAATCTCTTGTTAACATCTGCTGCATTTGGCAAAGTAGATTATTCAACCTATTTCTAGATTATTCAACCTATTTTTATTCAAGAAAAAAGGTCAAATAATTGCCTGCCAGTTTAATACGATCATTTCCCTTGGTATGCATTAAAATAAATAAAATAGACTAAATAACCTTAAGTGCTAACAATGACCATTTATCTCATAATGAAAAATGTTAGATATATTACCAACAATCGAGACGTTTTCAATTGCTAGCATATTTGTAAATGCACCTGTATTGTAGTGAATATCCGGGCCAAGGAGCCAGCAAACAGCAGAAACACAGAAATGGCTGACAGTTGTCCTGTGTGGCCATTACTGTAGTTAGTGCCTGCTTGAATGAGCTGAAAACAAGCACCCAAGGAAGAGGTGAGCTAAGTCCTGTATCACTTTTTGGTTTTGATTAATTCTGTCACTAAGTGTGACTAGTGGTCAGATACCCGTCCAAAGATTATAGCTGGCATGTTGGAAGCTTGCATGGTAGTGACAACAGATATGGGAGTGAAAGGAGAGATGAGGACAGTCACCAAGACAAAGTAGATAACCAGAAAGCCCAATCCTAAAAAAAAAACAAAAAAAAAACATACATAAAATAATTCATTGTTAATTCAAAGACTTGTTCGTCCACAAACAAGACAGATCTTTGTGGTCCAGGATAATTTTTGCAATTGTTGTTCAACATAACTTGCTAATTGTGTCAAAATCCAATGTTTGTATGTTTTTACCTTTGAAGGTGCATCCATTATAATGCTGGATAAGAAACCCAATTGCAACGGTCTGAAACATGAGGAATAAGGCCTCTCCCCAGGCACTGTAAATTAGAAACACAGTGAAAATAGCTATGTCTCAATAAATTCTGCATAATTAATGTCTTTTGAATGAGTTTTACAGGCAAATCTGCACATATATCACACTGACTATTACAACCTATAGAAAACCACAAGAGAATTCAAATGCAATTGATTCTGTTTATGCTCGGTCGTACTGGAGCATGCCATGCACAAAAGGACTGAAAACCCAAACAGCTAAATGTGCAGCTGGGAAATGTGTTAGGAGTGTGTAGTGTCATTGACTTCTCAACACGATCCATGAACACACCTACAGATCCACACTTGATGGATGTTGGGAGTAGCTTCCTGACAAACGTTAGCAAGTTGGCAACTTGTTAAAATCACTTAAACAAAGGACAGACTTCTGTGCTTCTAAGTAGATACCACTGGAGTGAATGGAGGATGACACTGCACACACAACGCAGGTCTATAATATTGTACGCACCCGGGCCTACCTGAAGGGAAAGCTGTTGGCAATACTGTAGGCCATGGTGCCTGTGACAGCAAACAGCTCCAGCAACACAGACTTAAAACTCAGGCCTTCTGCACTCTTGGCACCAACCAGTTTTAGGATCTGAGGCAACTTCACTGTAAAGAACAATGAAGACAATCCACACCAAATACAGCTGTAACAAGTACAGAGGGGAAATGATACAGTGGAGGGGCTGGAAGCAGGGGTTTTTCCTTACCGAGTACAGAACCAAGGATGATTCCAATGCCCAAACCTTTGCTTATAACTATCTTCAGACAGGAAACTGTTGGGATTATGAAAGATCTCTCAGACACCAACAAAATCAACGGAAATTGTGCGACACCCTCGCATCCAATAAAAAATCGCCCTGTGTAAAACCACGCCTTTAAAATACTGTAAAAACATAATGGCTGGCTATCTATCTAGCTGCTTATTAACACATCTGCAAGACGATTTAAAAGAAATGCTAGCTTTAAACAAATACGAAATCTAAAAAACTAGCTAGATAGTCAGCTATAATCAATCAATCTGCCTGACAACTATTGTTAGCTTGTCGTATTTCATTCGAACATCTGTATAAATTGGTTATCATACACTAAGAATTTTTCAGATGATCATTTGGAAACTAGTTAGCTAGACAGAAAACGTTAGCTTGAAGTTTAGAACTCAAATGGAGTTAGCAAGCTAGCTAGCTAAAGTCAATGATAAGTCAACACATCTTTGACTCTGTATTTAAAAGCTTCTGTGTTAAGTTAGTACTAATCGGTCTTACCATGCAAAAAATTAAAATTCAGGAAAAACTCGTCGTAACATTTTTCTGGCATTAAATAATCCACCAGAATGTCTTTAAAAGGATCCATTAAGGATTTAACCACTGCTTCTTCTGGGGTCGCCATTGTGTCGAATGTAACGTGACGTCATGCCTCAGTGTTCTACACTATAAATCATCCCTTTCTTTTGGAAATCGTTGTTTTGTTCCATTTGTGTGATCCCTTTCGGTTTGATTACTTTTAGTTTTAGCAAACAGGAATTTCTCATGTAAACGCATAAACAGGTAAGAGCACATTCTGGGATTCTCTCCAAAAAGCCTAGTTTATACATGGTATTCCATGATCTTGGGAAAATCTGGACATAACTTTAAAACGCCTAAATACTAGAATAAAAGTAATTTCATTTTGAGAAATAATATAACTTTACATTTTCATTATAACACTGTTTCATTATAACATTATAACACTGTTTCAAATGTTATAACAATGTTACAACAATAAACCTATAGTTTAACTAGGATGTTTAGTTTTTTATTGCTGCCAGATTATAAAAAGAGTGAGTAAGAAAGGACTATTCCAGATAGACAAGCAGAGAAAGTGTGAAATATTCTGTGATTGTGGTCCATTGTCTAAATCGCGATACCAAGGTTAAGTTCATAGTCCACTTTTTAAGACTGAATGGAAAAAATGGATTTTGCCCTGTTGTTTTTCCACAAACTGCATAAATTCTCTGCACTTTTTTCTTTTTTGGGGAAGATTGCTTCATCCATCAGTTTAAATGTGAAGATTGGGTTACCAAGCATACCAACATAATTAAAGTAAATTTCATTGAATATCTTTTCTTTTACTACCCCCTTTGGTGGTAAATATATCCTGGATTCCAGCACCACTGCATGTTTCACCAATCTCACAATCATCACAAGCACGAGTGACAAAATAAAACTAAATATTTCACTCTTATGTAATAGACTGCAAGTAGTGATGAATTATATTTATTGATAAGGCTCATATTTATGAGCAGCTTTAGATATTTTTCAAAAGTCATGAAAGTGGCAAATGAAAATGTGATGTCTGTTTCTTCATATTGTTGTTTTGTTCTGTGTTTTTATTGAAATTTTGGAATGCACATAATCATGTCCCTCAAGGAAAGATGAAATTTCAATATTAATAGAACGTCAGACAAAATGTTGCAAAAAATATAAGAGTACCCAAGATTAACATAATGAAGTATCATCATCGTCATCATCATCATCATCATCATCATCATCATCATCATCATCCTTCTGGTTTTCTTGGTGAGATTTTAGCAAGCTGAGAAGATTAGTCCAGACATGTATATTCACTGCTACAGCTCTTCTGTATTCTCTGTTCCAAGCTTCTGTATTCCCTGCGACAGATTCTAGCTCCTCCTGAGAGACATCGTGATGCTCCCAAGCCAGCTGTGAGATATGATGCCTCCATCAGGTTCTGGTTTGGCCTCTGGGCCTCCTTTCAGTAGGACTTGCCTGGATAGCTTAACTTGAAGCCAAACAGATGGCAGGTGCAAGAACCTCCTCAATTGGTTCCTCTGCCACTGACTTAATCCATTTATCAATTATTTTGTCATCTCTCATGAACAAAATCCACAAATATTTAAACCTTCCCATAAAGACTCCAGTAATATATGCAAAATTATATGGTACAAATCTTGAGAAAACTGCTTTGGTAAACAATTGATGTTATCCTTGAAGTTTCACAATCATAAGCAAAACATAAGCTGAGCAACACAGTTAAAGATTTAGAAATAATAACAGAACCTTTTCAAGTGATAAAAAATTTGCAGGGTACCTCAAGATGGAAGAGAGAGAGAACCTACATCAAAGTCTTCCCCTTTTATCCCCCCAGCACTTCAAAGGAATAACAGTTAACCGATGGGAATCAGGTTGATGGCACAGATAGCAAACTACATTTACATAAAGGACCTTTGGGGTGAAGTCCCCAGTGATGTTATGTGTAACAATTAACCTATGAGACTGTACTGAAGACACCACCTTTCCCACTACATAGTATGCTGCAAAATAAGACCAAACAAGCCAAGCAAATACAAAGATAAAAACAAAATACAAACTGTCAGCTTTATTCCCTTCTGTGGAGACCTCTTGAGGCACACTTCCCCTACAATGCTTATCCATATTCTCCAGGCATTTTCTGTTGCCACGCATGGATTCATGCAGGAATGTCCTGCAACCCCCCACATCCTGCCATCTCTACACCTGCTTCTTTAACAATGTGCGGTCTTTTGTGATACCTCTAATGTTTTATAGTGGATAATGAAAAAGATCCCTTCATTTGTCAACAAGTGAGAGAGGCTGGATTTTTAACATATTATTCCCATCTAGAGGCACTAACACAGGGACAAGCACATCTTCAAAGTTGTTTATAAATGTGTAGATATGGAACCTGTTCTTAGCATCATAGAAGGACACCTGCCCTTCCTTATAGTCCACATACACTCCAACCACCTCAAGCTGCAACGATTCTGAAAGCTTGGTATAGGGATCTGTGCAGGCCCAGAGATTCTGGGACCCCTTCCAAATAGTCCAGTACCCTGTTCTTGGGTTCATCTGGAACCGACCTTTTCTTGGAACGGATGCAGCTGCTACTCCCAGTCTCCAGCTTCCAGTTGTTGGTACCAGTACCTCCCAGTAGTACCTCCCAGAAGAGAAGCAATTGAGCCCAAAGACACATGATACCTTGTCAAACCGTTGACCATTATCCTGGTAATAATTGGGGAAGTGACTCTCATTAACTTCTTGTTTGTCTTCTGACACAGATAGCCAGTGGTTGCATGAACTTGAATCAAGGCGCACATCAACTGGAACAAAACATCAAGAGGCATGATTTGTGTATTTACAATAGTTCAAAAGATACTAATGTGCTTGTGGTTTTTGGTTTGTTTATTACCTGATGCACTCTGGATCCACTGCCAAACTGTGAGAAAAAATAATTTAATTCCAACAAGATACTCTTCATTAAGTACATGTGCATTGATATTATTCTCATGTTTAATATAATAATGATTCCTACCTGAATCAGGGATGTATTTCTGCTTGCCTAAAGGTAGAAATATCAAATGAAGTAGCAGTCATATAGTTGGAAAATGCCCACTTATCAGAGGGTTAGAGGATGAATACATTGTGCAGGCTACAGAATCCATCTGTAAGTCTATAAGTTGTTTTAAATAATGGTGAATATATATTCATGAAAGCTTTGGTAAATTGCCAGTTTCAATGAGAGGCATTACCTGACTTCCATGCTCTCTGCTTGGTGGTCAGCCACATTTTTGAAACATCCTCCTAAGTAGGAAAGATCGATCAAAATTTGTTCGAACTAGAACCGTCGTGTCAAGACACAGCACAGCATCATGACCTCAAGTGTGATGTTGCATTTACACAATTCTACACATACCTATTTTAGTTAATAGTAATAAGCAACAACACACTATGATTTGTTTGTTTATTTAATAATTCATTTGGGTGTGCCAACACAAAATTGGATTGGGACTGGACTGTTGTCAGGCAACGCAAACACAAACAACACAAACGGAACATTAACTGCTAAGTTTGTACATCCTGCATCTGTTTCACATATGTAATTTGATGCTGTAGTTGTCTTACCTCAGAGTCACAAGAGAGAAGAGACCACACCACAAACTGCAGGAATGGAAGTACTCCAGCTAGCTTTGGCTTGTTCACAATATGGGTACTAAGAATTTGCTTTAGGTCATCATCTTTCAGACCCAAACTCTGTATGTAACACATACACATGCACTCCAGTCATACAGTTCAAATTTTCCCTTAATATCCATTGTTTGTGTTATGGCACTCTCTCTAACCTCTGAGACCATCTGTAGCTCCTTGGCCCACTTCATGATCTTGTCACTGTCTTTGGAGCAGTCAGACACATCTTCATTTATAACCCAGTGTGGTGTCTCCTCCTGAATGGAAACGTTATTCACCACTACCCTTGGCTTGTTGAGCCTGTCTGCTTTTTTGGCCCATGATAGAATGAGAGTCTCGCTACCCCCTTCACTCAGTGGCGCAGTAGCTTTGCCCAGGAGTCTGGCCTGCAGGTATAACAAGTGCACACATTAGTGCCGTCAGTGCAGTTCTGTTTTCTATCAGTGCATTCACTTCAACTTTTAATTCTGTAATAAAGACAACTGCATTAATATAACTGTAAATCAGCTGAGTTAATGATAAATGTTGGAATAATAAATACCCGCATAAAAAATACCAAAAAATAAAATAAATAAAAGCCAAATACCTTAATGTCCTCCACCTCCTTGGCCATATCTTTAAGAAAATTAATGCATTCTTCCAGGGTTTGCATTTGCTTCAGGTCACGCTACAGTGCAGTTAAAATTTATTTCAACAAACAAAATTTCCAGTTACAAATAAAAACTTCCTGATTACATTGATAATTACTGGAAAGCCTACACTCCTGTAAGAGAAATACAGTGCAGCACTTCAAACAGTGACTTTATTGCATGCAATTAAAGCACAATTTAATAACATTTTATAAATTACTAAATTGACTGGAATTATGTAATAAAGAATTTAATTTGCGTAAAGATTCTTTTTTTAATCATATAGCAGCCTAATGTTCTTTGATTTTTCATCCCCTGAAACTTCAAATGTTTGATATTAATTACATGATCTAGGTTAATTTAGTCTTCACAGAGCTGGTAAGTTCTGAATCTTAAGAAGCTTATTTTTTCCTCTAGATGTTTCTTCACTGTTAATATTTGCCTTCTCATAAAACTTTGTCCTTTGTCTATGGCCTTGTTATGTACTTTTATCAACATAATTTTATTGTTCTCAAGGAGTAGATTTGCTATCACAAAGGTCACTGTACATCACAAAGGTGACAATGTACCAAACAGTGCTGAACAGTCTTTGACTAAAACTAAATAACAAAATAGCTATATGTACATTATAAAATATCTGACACATATAAACATGTCATCTCCTAAGTTTGGAACATGGAACATTTGTAAAATTGGCAGACAGAGTAAGGCACCACACCACCTCACTAATTTAAATACTGATATTTGTTTATTATGAGAATCCCAGCTGAAACAACCCATCAAAAACTGTGGTCATCACTATTCAGCTACATCTTCTCTGCCGATTACAATTCCAAACAAAGAGGTGTATCGTGCTAATAAATTAAAAAGCCTAATTTATTCATAATAATCATAAGGATGGTGTATCACAACAATCAACAACAACATCAAAACCACTGGAAATATATATGGCACAAACACTGACTAGAGAAATAACAGTATGAAAAACACATGTTTATTCTGACCTGAGTGGCTCTGTGAAATGTACTTAATTATTTGTTTATTTGTTTGTTTATTTTTTTATGCTAATTGCAGTGACAAACCAGAGCTTACAAAAGTCTGCCCACCAAAACCCAATAACGGATGTATTTTTGACTGTTTGGAAGGATGCCTTCCACTGTTGGTAAATCGATAACTAACTAGCTAAGTTTTTTAGTGGGGTAGCTGGCAATCAACAGAAACAATAAAACAATTATGATTTTGGGCTTAGGGATGGTTGGTGCCTCAGACACCTGACCTCCAAAGGTTCACCAGTTCATCCTTTACTCATACCTGGACCTTTTGCTAATCATTACCATCACCATTATAAAGCTTCAGAAAATGAATCAAATATAGAACAGAAAATCAAGAAATTAGAGAACAACATGATAAACAACTCACAGAGAGCTGTTTATCATCGACTCAAATTCAGTCAAATTTAATAAGAAAATTTCTTATCCAATCTAGTGAAATGTAATAAAGAATAATCCCAGCAATTAAAGACATGGCAGTAAAGAACAGTCAGAAACTAGAAAAGTTAAATCAAGTGTTTTTACAAAAATCTGTATTCATTAGAACAAGATCTAAAATCAGCATCAAGAAAGGTGCTGTATACTAACAAACCCACATAAAAATACATATATACTATATATATATATATACTTATATAAATTGAGATCTTTGAGTCAGTGGGTGTTCCCTTTCTTTTTTAAGATGAGGTACATAGAGATTAGGCTGAAAATGCTAGAGCATTTCTTTTAATGGCTGTATGGAGTCTAATACTATACACTGTATATATAGCCATAAAGAACTATGACAAAAGAAATAATTGGTTAACCTCTAAATGTAATACTGAGAGAATGAGAGACTGTTGAAACCAGTCAATAAGGTTTTATGGCAGCTGCAAAAAGTAGTTCAGAAGTGCAAATAACCTTTTCATTACTCAGCGAAGGTTTAGTCCAGGGCTCAGAGTTTGTGGCCTCTGCTGTCTCTGGGAAACGTAAAGTCAGTTTTGAGGGCAAACTGTGACAAGTGACTGGAAGCATCATCTGAAAGAAATAATTGACAAAATCATAGCAAGCAGATTTCAATTCTCCTGATTTGAATTCTCCTGATTTGCTTTACTCATTTATTCTAGTTAAATTAAAACAGACCAAAGGATGTTCAAAACTTCAAAACATTTTTCCAAATCAAAATGGTTTCAATCAACAGATTGGAATGACGTTTTATCTGATAAAGCAAATAAATAATTTGACCAATATAAACACAATATGGTGCTACATAATACTATCTTATTAAAAGTTTTTGGTTTTGTAATTAAGGATAAGAAATAATTGAGTTGTCTTGTGTTCCTTATCCCCTTATACTAATTCTTAATCTGTCATAAAAATAAAAAATCACTCTCACAAATCTCACTTTTTTTTGCTTAGAAAATAACAACAAACCTGTTTCTTGGTTGTAGCAGAAAATAAGTCTTGTACTGTTTTGCCAGTCGTCGCTGCACATTCGACCAGCACTGATGCACGTAGACCTGCTTTTGCTGCTCCAGACTTTAACGTGTCTGCTTTCGTTCTGCTAAGCTGTGCTTTGCTGCTTTGTTTTCTCGTTGGCTGTCGCTGCTTTGCTCATTTCACTCCAGTCCTGCCCTCCACTCTGCAGAAGATGCAATAGTGTAAAGTTCACTAGACATTATATGCACTAAATTATATGCAATAAAAACAATAAATTTTGATTATTGCATATTGAGAATGTTAACATAGTTGCGTAGTTGTAAACAGTTGCATTAACAAGCAAAACTGAAATTCACACACGCACTCATAAGGATGGTGCATCACAATAAACATCTTTACATAAATTAAATATAATTTTTTATTATATAATTCCAGTCCAATACAAATGACAAAATATCTTAAATTTTTCATTGCATGCAATAAAAGTCTCCAGACTGCACTGTATTTCTCTGTATCCATTCCAGTAAGTATCCATGTGATCAGGAAGAGCATGTAACTGGAAATTTTGTTTGATGAAATAAATTAGCCTTCCACTGCAGTGTGACCTAAGGCAAATGCAAACACTGGAGGAATGCAACAATTTTCTTAAAGACCTGGACTTTTATTTTTTAGATATTTGTTATTCCACTATTAATCATTATTTCAGTTCATCATTACCATTTATATCATTAATACAGCTAACGGAGTACTCAAAGTTAGAGTTCAAAGTTAGAGTGAACAGGCCATACACTGGTAGAAAACTGAATTGCACTGATGTGTGCACCGTTTTTTTTCCTCCAGGGGACAGTTGTTCAAAGGTAATCCGATTGGATTTTGGATAATGGATTGGATAAAACCTTGAAAATGGGTTGTTCAAAACCAAAAACGGATTCTGAAATCAGATTAGATCACATAATCCAATCCTGGTTTTAACCTGGATCAAACCCTCAGTTTGTGTTGCTCAAAATTTTGAGCATTTTAGTAGTATTGGGATTACTTTGATCCAAAAAATATGGATTACCCTGATCCCAGCAGATTGGTGAATTCAGGTTGGACTTCAGGAACAAAATGTGAATTAAATTCAAATTAGTCAAATAAACAACATTCATCATGTAGTAGATATACATTTATTTACTGATATTTTTTTACCTGGTTTTCAAATCGTACAGTTGAAATGATAGACTACACAAAAGAACTGTAAGGTACCAATAAAATAATCCTTTTATTTTGTCCTCAAATAGAGATTTGCTATCACAAATGTCACTTTGCATCACAAAGGTCACAATGCACCAAACAGTACTTAGTACTGTTACTGTGGAAGAAGGTGGATCTGCACAAGTTGAGACAGTAATCAGTGCAAGAGGAAGTCAAAGAGGCTTAAAACGCCCTTTGGCAAGCAAAGATGATGATGCCTACAGGGCAATTCTTAAAAAAGAAACTGAAAGAGCAGAAGTACAGATTTGCCTGGCAGGGGAACATATTACTTTAACCAGACTGCAGCAAACCAAAGCTAAACTTGAGATCCTTTTCCTGAAAGCACAGCTTCAAACTTTTGGTCATTCCACAAAAAAGGGTTTTTTTTTTAATGTTTCACGGTTAACATTAAATTTAAAATTAAGTTTTAAATTGAAAACACATGTAATGTATTTTGCTTTTTTTTAATTTTTTTTAAATTTTGTGTAGCAGCTATGTTATGGCTGGTCAAAAGATAATGAAAATGGGGTGTTTGTATTTTCTGTTTATGTTTCTTCAAATAAATATACTTTGAGTGACCCCATGCTGGATATTCTACCTGGTTTTTCTATATATCTAGTAGCCTTCAGTGTGATACGCAGTCTAATTTAGAATGCTTATTACCTGGATTTGGTAATCTTGAAAAGTTGGATCTGGATAAAATCAATCCAATCCAACTTTTCTTTGAACAAATGGGATAAAAGTAAGATGGGTTATGTGATCCTGGATAGCAAAAAAGTGGATTTTAAAATTTGGATAATTTAGATCCAGATTACAGCTTTTGAACAACTGGGCCTCAGGGCAGATAAAAAAACATGACAGACAAGTGCCTACTTACTAAAGCCAAAGAGCTACAGGTTAGAGACACTACCACGACTCAAACTTTGTATACTGTAGGTAAAAGTAAACTATATACAGACGAGTGTGGATTTATTTTGTTTAATATACGTATGTATGAAAATATGTGTTTATATAATAAAATATTGCATAGAATGTACACTCATATCAGCAGAGAACTCAAGTTGTTAAATTAGTCCTTAACAGAAGATGGCGCAACTTCTCCACAGTGCACAATGCGCAAATGTAGTATTTTGTTCCTTCTCGGATTCCGTACAAATAGCGCTCTCTAACCAAACTCTTAAGGATAAAAAATAAGACTAGTCAGAATCACTGAAACTAGAATAGTACAGTTTTTGTACAAATAATGATGGACTCGTGTTCCATAAGGAAAACTGAGTGTGCCGATATTGTGGAAATTTTGGGCGATCCTTACTGTATTTGCATATTGAAACAAGGCTACTGCATTGCTGAGCCAGATGGCTCTTTTCGGGCCGACGGCACGATCTCCTTATTAACTGGACCAAAAAATATTTTAGTGGACACGGGCGGTCCATGGGACCGAGACTTTCTATTATCAAAGTTAAAGGATAAAGGTCTGAAACCAGCCGATGTAACCTTGGTCGTATGTACCCACGGACACTCCGACCACGTCGGCAATTTAGGACTATTTTCAGGAGCAACAATAGTTGTGGGATGTGACATAAGCGAGGGAGACCGATACCTTCTTAATCAGCTGGGCGAGGGGCTGCCGTACCCGATTGATGATCATGTAAGGAATATTGATTTTGGCAAAATATAATATTTATATATTTTAAGATAAATTTGCTAGCTGCAATAGAATCACGCTGTTAGCGTAAAGGCATAGCATTACACACTAAAACTTGTTTCCAGCCACATGGTTGCTAATTAACGGAATTAGGCATTTTACTGAGATGTTATCGTTTAGATTGTTACTTTAGGTAAACTCATTAAAGGGCTCATTGAGGAAAGAATGCTTGTTTGAAATTAAGCATGTCCTGGAGTGTTTTTTTTTTTTTTTTTTTTTGAAAAGCAGGAAATGTCTATTGGCCGTCAACAGGTTTCAGTCCTAAATGGGGAAAAATTTGATTTTCAGATGTGTACATTCACAATCACATTTGCTCATATAAACCCTAAGGAAGAATCTTCTTTAACCACCAGGTGTCCATTATCTCCACCGCTGGGCATACAGGACGGGATGTCAGTGTTCTGGTTAAGGGAACCACTATGGGGAAAGTTCTGGTTGCTGGGGACCTATTTGAGTGCTGCACCGATGAAGATTCTTGGAAGGAACTTAGTGAGAACCCAGAGATGCAGGAAGTGAGCCGACAGGCAGCACTGAGAATTGCTGATGTCATCATCCCTGGGCATGGGCCTCTATTCAAGGTGTTTAGAGAGACATAAGGCAGATTTGCATTTCAGATAGACCTTGTGTAGCTTCTTTACTTGAAGAGGTAAGGATGGCGTTTTATTAAGCTCTGTTCTAGGTACAGTGTGAAACGTCACCTCTCTTTTTGCCACTACAGCAGTTTGTATGTCAGACAACCTGTGAAACTGCTTTTGCGCAAACCACATGCAGATGCTGTGTTATTTTGGGGAAATGGTATGGGTAACACCAATAAGCATATCTTACAAGCTTATCAGATTTGTCTAGCAAGTATGACTCGTAGGAAGATAATGTTAACCACAAAATAAATAGATATTTCAGTAATCTCTGATAATCTTCAGGGTTCGTCTTGCCCAATATCCTGTCAGCTACTTTTCTCTCCTCAGCTCCACCTGGTATTCCCTGACAGAATGAACCCCATCTATAAGCTTAGTGGGTCTTATTAAGGCTGCAACTAATCCAGTAAACATGAACTAAGCATAAATATCTTACCAGTTTCATTTCTATGAAATGATCTTCTGTGTATTTGTACTGTCAATCCTGATTAAACTGTTTAGACTGTGGATTTGGGTTGTGCTTTTGCATTTATTATTTTTATTGTAAATTTATTGTAAATTTTATTGTAAACCTTTGTGCAACATTTTGGTCATATGTATGAATGTGGCTTTGTGATGCACCCACTTCTCCAGGAGTTTCACCTGGTCTGTATGTCTCACCCTTTGGTAGGTGTATTTCACCCATTTTAAGCCACATAAACAGAGGCAGAGCTGTGACACAGTTGTGGTACAAGATGCCATTTTTACACATAGGGTCAATAGCAGTAGTGCTTCCTGTAAGGAAAGGAAGCTTGACTAAAAATCTCTGTGGGGGAAAAAAAAAAACTACAATGCACTTTAGAGATGCATTTCCTGAGCTGTCATGAACAAGTTTTTACTTTCACACGGCTTCTGTTGAATCAAGAATATTCTTCAGGTATGTGCCATGAATCTTTGATTTGTTCAGGACTTTTAATAATCAAAAATACTTAAAGTTTGTCCAGCAATCCAGTGATATTTCTTGAGTAGCATTTTGATTTGTCAAAACAATGCTAAGTGATATATTCGAATATAGGGTAAATAGGAAATGCTTGGCTTGATATGGTTACTGAATTCCCAACATTGAAATATGCCATAATTACTCATTTCACATGTAATTACTAGAGAAATATGTAGTAGTAATTTATAGAATTCTTTCAAGACTGCAACATTGGTAAGTTTCAAACAAAAAGCCTGTAATAAATTATAT
>JAOXYF010000017.1:4338836-4365209 GCA_028565775.1 Sternarchorhynchus goeldii
CATAATATATATTGATATATATATTGATAATTTATATTGATAATCATAACCATGAAATATAAAAGTAACACCTAAAATAAGGTTCAGCATGCTGCCAGTCTTAGATTATGAGCACTGGACGGACAGTAAATAAAATAATATACAAACCACTCAACACTAATACTGCCTGGTCTGTGGATGACTAGGAACAAAAACTTCCTAACTGTGACTGTCTGCCTATACTAATTTTCAACTAATTTTCACATGCAAGTACTTTTTTTCAGCTCAGTAAAACTCAGTATTTCAGGATTTTGCTGCTAAAGACTATTTTCTTTCAAAAAAGCCTAACCATTCCTTTTTCATCTTACTATTTTGGCATTTTTTACTAAGCATGTGTAGTAGTAAACTTTAATTTATCCATTTGCTTGCCCTTACTGCAGATTTTATGTCATCGTAGGCTAAGTTGTTTTTGATTGTTCTGTTCTAGCATACCGGAAGTCAGCTGTGGATAACACACAATAAAGGAGCTATGCCATTAAATTCAACAGCTATTGGTGGTCTAGTTGCACTGTGCCTCACTGTGCCTCCAGAAAGCCAGGTAAACATCACATTCATTGTGGTGTATACTCTGGTCTTTGTAACTGGGTTGGCTCTAAACCTTATGGCACTAGTGGTTTTCTTCTGCCTCACCAAGTTACGTTCGGAAACCACTGTCTACATGATCAATCTTGCCCTAGCAGACCTTCTTCTAGTTTGTACTCTACCATTAAGGATCATCTACCACTGGGGGTTACATCTAGCTCAGTCAATCTGTGAAGTCTCTGGTCTTATAATGTTAATCAACATGTATGGAAGTATCTTTCTACTTACTTGCATTAGCCTGGACCGCTGCTTGGCTGTTTGCTTCCCTTTGTCATCCAGAGTACGCGAAGGACGCAAAAAAGCAACTCTTGTGTGCCTGGGGATTTGGATGCTAACCATAGGGGCTAGCCTACCCATGTACCTGTCCAAGACCAATAATCCTGGCAATATGACACACAGGTGTTTTGGAGACTTTCCACACTATGCTGTAAAAACGACTGCCCTTACTTCTTCACTAACTGTAGGATTTGGGTTGCCACTGGTGATCATGGGTTTCTCTTCCTGGGGCCTTGTGAACGCTATTAGAAAAAGCACTGCAGCTCAGACAGCTGACTTGGTTGACAGCTGCAAGATCCAGAGGATGGTAGGCACTAACCTGGCCGTCTTTGTGTTCTGCTTTCTTCCGTATCACATTATGCTGGGAGTGCTGTACTTCTACGTGAACCATAAGGAGAGTCTGCCATGTTCAGTGTTGTCTGCCCAGCACTACAGCCTAATGATAGCGTGCATGAATGCCACCCTGGACCCACTGACTTATTATTTTACTGCAGAGACATTCCGTAAAAACGCTGACATAAAAGCTGTTTGGAGAATGTGGCCCATGAGCAGCCATAGCTCTGAAGAAAATACTCCTTGAACACTGCCTCTTAGTACTAATCGTTAAAATGTGCTTTTTATCCAGGCAGAAACTGAAAATGATACTGATCACATACTGCTTTGTTTACTGTTGTAATTGTGTATTGAAAAATAGCTTCATTTCTACTCCAGTATTCACAAAGCTAAAGAACTGCACTTGCCTGTAAAGTTTACCCTTTAATTTGGCCATTCATTTTTATGTTATGTGAATGGCATGTCAAATAATGTAACTGGTGCAGTATTACTTCCATGATCTGTATGTTTATATCTAAAGAAAAGCCTTATTTATATATTGCAACAACCTATAAAAAACAAAACAAAACCCTTTTATGTGAAATTGTAAAACTGAAAAAAGAGCTACAGCACAGTACCTGTTGGTGCTACATGCATATTTTAGCATACATGGTGGAGAATTATTCATACTGAAAACCAAGGAGTACAGTACAGTGCAGTTCTTTCTACAGTACAGGACCATATCACAATGTGCAGAGCATCACTTATGGTTGGTAAATCTGACATTTACCCTGTACACAGGCCACACTGTAAATAACTCATCGAGGTGTCTTAAGCATTCTTGTACTAAGCTGTTTTTTGCTTTCATAACTCTGTGGTTCTTGTTTTGTTACTTCCTGACCTTGGTCTGTTGGAGAGAGATCAATCAGCGCTACTTTCTTGTGTATTGCCAAAAATAATTTTAGAAACAGAAATTAATTTAACAATCCAGATATGGTTTAATAAATGAATACATCCCATCCATCACAGTGTCAGATTCCATCTGAAAAACAGGGTCACTCAGTTTAATCTGGTAACCTCTTGTCATCATTTTAAAGCGCCACTGTAAATTGCCTATCGAGTGTCCCAATCATTATTCTCTTTTAATACTACTATATAGTAAATTGCAGTTTTATGTGTATATGTAAAAATATATAATATATATAATAAAAAAACAACTCCATCATTTTCACAGTATAAAAGCAATTACAATATTTTTCTGTGTCATGCCATTAAATAGTTTTATCATGCAACTTTGTTTGGATTTATAAGGTTACAGAACCAAAACAAAATAGAAGAGACAGAAGCAACAGCATTTATCTAATAGCAAGTGAAAATGTATAACTACAGACAGGAAGCAATTTTGACTTTACACAGGAACATACAATTCTATAAATTTCTAACTTCCTGTCTGATCTCTGCGATGTTTCCTCACCCCACCAACATTCTAATACAAGCAGCAGCCATGCTACCCTGGAGACTGGACAGGCTCTAGCTGCATTAGACACAATGAATCTTACAGATATGTGTCTGTCCGGTGGAAATGTCAAGCATGCGTGACAAGTTTTTGAAGATCGTTTTTTGTCGTTCTGGAAAAGTCATCATATCACCCCTTACTGTTGACAGTAAACCAAACTTTCAGATGAACATACTTTAACATACAAATTAACATACTGTGCAAGACGGTCCCAATTTGTAGAGGATCAAGCAAAAAGTGCTTTTGAAACAGTTATGTCCATGATGTAGTACTCCTTTATAAGTGTATCAGTCTGATATGATTGGTATATGGTAAGAAAATGTTTCTTTTAAATATTTAACATGTGTGGTCTCCTTATTTTTATGTGTGTACAGGTTTTTCACTAAAACTATATTTCAAGGCTGAAGCGTGCAACATAGCCTAGATAAATGTGTGCGACAGCAAACTATAAACAGTTTCCATCATGAGTCCATGTGATTTTCAAAGCAATTAATATTTTTTTTACCGTTCGACTTGATTAAAAATCGTAGTTACCGATTGTTTTGCAGTTAAACCGTCTCGCTGCTTCTTCGGAAGTAAACAACAAAATTCTAAATGTATAACAATCTGCAAATTTGATCATTTAGTTACACTGATAAACAGATTACCGGTTTAAATGCTTTAAGATTGCCATTAAAGCCTTGGCACCTTATCTATTATTCTGCTGATAGTGGGTCATTACGGCCGGACAGCAGAATAAAAAGAGATTTTAGCGCGCTTCACTGGAGTGTGGCCGTCCCTGAGACAAAGACGAGAACAAAAGAAAAAGCTGAGGAGGGGATGTGTGGTCGCATTGAAGAGAAAAAAGGACAGAAGTAAAGAGAATTTTCCTCCGTGTTTTAACTCTTGGGGGAAAGAAATGTTGTGCACTAGCGTGCCTACTGCCGTTGTGCACTCTTTACGTCTAAATCAAAAAGCACGGCCATGTATTTTGCAGCGCACAACACTCTCAAAAAGTCGCTAATAAAACCATTTGATCTGCTAGAAAAACTTTTTAATCGATTATCAAACTTCAGAGCCTTGCGTTCGTGCGTCACTTGGCAGCTCCAGCATAAGCGTGTAACCTGCGGTTCACCCCCTTTAATGAGCTACCCGTGAGACTGTGGGAAAGTGTGTTGCGAAAAGCACCCATACATTTTCATGGTAATTGTGATGGGTGGTTGTTGGAAGGGGAGGTTTCAGTGGGCGCATGTTTAAAACGAGGACACACGAATCGATTTCTCAGCCTACCAGCAAAACAACACTACAATAACCACGGCTTTGGAGCGTCGCGAGAGTAAATTGTATCGCGACATCACTGTACTTTTTCAAAAGTTTTAGTTCAGAAATAACGTTTTCACTGGTGCCGAACAATGACTGCCTCCAATCTCAGCAATGGATCAGAAAAGAATTTCAACTCAAAAGAGGAAAGAAAGGTAAATTTCTCTTATACGAGGATTTGTATAGCTGTTGTAAAGCGTTTTAATGTCACTGTTTAATGTTTCTGTTACTTCGTAGCAAGTAAGTTATTACAGATGTTATTATTTGTACTATCACGTGAAATACCTGCCGCAGCTGATCTTGCACTCACAGCAATTTTTTTACAATAATAATTATAACAATTATACAGTAATAATTTTTACAACAATAATAATAACGTCTCAACATATTTTAGCTTCGAAAACCACTGATAGAGAAGAGACGTAGGGAACGTATCAATTCAAGTCTAGAGCAACTCAAGGGTATTATGGTGGATGCCTACAATTTGGATGTGAGTAGCTGCTTACAAATCGTTTCTCTTGCTCACACACACTCAAACACCCACCTGTTGTTCCGTGATTTGTGCTGTAATGTGTAATGCATAGTGAAATTCCCACATATTGCCTTATTAAGCAATCCAAGTTGGAAAAGGCAGATGTTCTGGAGATAACTGTGCAGCACATGGAGGGTCTTCAGAGGGCTCATGGGCCAGGTGAGACTCACAATAAGATTTGTGATGTGTCATTTTTATTTTTTGTTCAATCTTCTTCCAGAGTAAGAAAAGTGTGTGATACAGAAAATGAGCAATATCAATCGCAATGACACAATACATTATTCAATGCTTTATGTATTGTGTAAAATAATTCAGAGTCTGGATTTCAACCATCTTTTTGCATTGTTTTGTAGCAGGTAGCCAAGGACCCAGCATGGCCTTTGAATCTCGCCACCGTTACAGTAGTGGTTATATCCAATGCATGCATGAGGTACATAATTTGCTTCTTACCTGTGCTGGCATGGACAAATCCCTGGGAGCTCGACTTCTCAACCATCTTCTAAAGGCCCTGCCCCAGATCAGTAAAGAGAATAGTGCCACAGGAAGTGCTGGCAGCACCACCCCCAAGAGCCCTCTCCCCACCTCCCCTTCCCAGTCTCCCCTCCCTCTTACCTCCTTTCAGTCCCGCTCTCTCTACCTCCACACCCCTCCTTCTCCTGCTACCCCTCCCTCACCCAGCAGCCCTCACTGCTCTCCCAGAATCCTCCCGCTGAGAGAGGGGGGTGGCATCAGGTACCAGGATCAGCCCTCTCCACCTAGGTCACGCTCCCCCCATCCAGCGTATGCAGAGGCCCTTCCCCCCTTCTTCCCAGGGGGCAACCCCTCCATGTGGAGGCCATGGTGATTGAGTGTAACCCTCCCCCGTCTTTTTCTTACCCCCCGCCTTCACTGTTCCCTAATAGTGTCCATTACATCCTCCTCTCCTGGGATGTTTGAGTGCTGGGACTTTTCACTCTGAGAGCAGAGAGGTCACAGAATAATAGTAGATCTCAGGACCCCTGGGGGTTTTGTGGCATCATTTGAAGCACTGTTCTGTATGGCTGATTTATAATGGTGTGTGTGCTTAATTGGACACTGGAAAACAAAGAAAGACTGTTTCCAAGGTTACTTGCTCAGAATGGCGCATGTGTGGGAGAAAACTTCTCGCTTGTTGGTCCTGAAATTTTATTTTGGTATGATTGCAAGAAGTTTCTTTTTGCATTGAAAACTATCTTTGTGTGTTTGTATGGTGCTTTTCTTCTTATGTTTTCCCTTTCTGTTATTTCAAGGATAGGTGTGGGTTCATGTGGTTTCTGTTACAGAATAATTGATGTGCTTACCTCATGGTAAATATTACAATCTGGCTGACAGTGGCTCAGAGTAGAAGAAAATGGAGATGATTGTTCGAAGTAAATACTTAATTCTTGTATATTACAAGAAGAGCATGGAACTGGTACCTCATATTGAAGCAACTGAAATTGATTTCCTTCTTTTAGATCTGTCATTTTTTTCTGTATACTTTTAAATTGCTAACAATTTAAAACAGCTAACAATGGTGGTTGTGAATGAAATTAAACTTTTTTTTTTTTTTGGACAAGATCCGTTGTGAGTTTGTTGCCGCATGGTGAAAGAAAATGTAATTGCAGAATGATCATTGTAGCCCTCCACTACGCTTGTCTTCCAGCTTTATGTATAAATAAACTGTGTCAATGTTTATCCTTTTCTTGTCACTTTTTTCACTGTTAAACGGTTAAAGTTAGCCGCATGGAGGCCAGTTCTGACTCACATAGCAGAGCTATAATCAGTAAATCGGTGCTTCCACCTACTGGCCAACTGTATAATCTCTCAGCTACAGAGCTATAAAAGATGTAGTGATGTAGAGCCCCAAACTGATGAATATCAAATCTATATATATTACTACTATATATGATATACTAAATATATTAAAACAAAAAGTGGGAAGCAGTATCCCTCGAATAAATATTGATTCTGGGATAAAAACGCACATGTTGGAATCTGGTGCCATCAGTTCAAAAACATCATAATATGAATATGTTGAAAATAAGCCTGTCAAAAGTACCTTACAAGTTAAATTTGAGGAAACTGTAAAAAATCAGTACTTGGACAGTTCACACTACAGAGAATTTCAATATAAAATTTCAATTTATGTCATGTGTTATTCAAATTTGTTTACATTTATGCATGTTTCTCATATAATAATTACTAAAAGAGCAAAGTTGAAAGATCAAACTTAATTTTTTGTTAATAAACACCTATCATCCAATAAACTGGTTATCATGTATTGAAATGCATGCCTATTAAAGTGGGATATAGACAAATATCAGGTCTAGATTTCTGAGCTATAGGTCACTGTCAGAAAAAGCTGCATTGTTTTGTATAAATAGCATATAAAGACACAATGATGCTTTAAAAAACAAAATGATTTCATATTTGCATAGGTAATATCTGGATGGCAATACTGGTTATTGTTCAGTCCCATGAAGAGATTTATTGCCCTGATAGGTGAGACCTGAATCTTAACTGCAAACAACTCTGATTCATCCAGCTATTGCTAACAAGCAGGCCACACCCCACCTGTCCACTTGTTATCAGTTACCACCTCCTTATCAATACTTCTTGCTATCCCTTTTGGCTGTGTGAAGTACCTTTTGCCTCTGGTCAGTGGATTCTTTTTTATCTCTAATCTCCTTGATTTTTTGCCTTTACCCCGATCTCATTTTTGTACCTTGCCCTAAGCCTACCTAGTTTTTAACTCGATTTTATTGTTTCACCTCATAACTAATCGTGTGCCTTGCACTTGGATCCTTACTGTCCTGTTCAGAATGACTCAATATTTCACCTCACTATGGATCCACGCTCATTCAGAGAAATAGAAGGATGAAATCAATGACTTGCAGCAGAGATGGGCAGAGGTCTTTTAGTCTCCCACAAGCTTACTCCAGTATGTTGTGTTAGTGGTGGTACTAAAGAGATATGATGGCTCTCCAGACAAGTGTAAGGGCTTTCTTATGCACTATTCTTTGTATCTGGAACATCATGATCAGTTGCAGTGGAGTCTGATTCGTGATATCATTACTAACTGGAAAAACACATTCCCAGGCCATGGTACTGTGCCACAAATGCCATCTAGCCCTCAACTCCAAGGCACAGTCTTCTGCTCTGTTGAAATCTGTATATGACCACACTGCAATGAGTAAAGATCTTGGAATGTATATTCCACTATGTCTCAAGGATAAATGGATGCAATGATACCCCCCCCCCCAAAGATGTTTTGTGACGCATGAAAGAGTGGCTGTTTGAATCTGTACGATGACATACAGGGGAAGAGCTACCTTGAATGAGTTACAGTACTTAACAAGGAACTAAATAGGCATTGAGTGGCTTGAATTTTCCTGGTGGGTGGCTGATTAGCAATTACTGTAACTGATGGTACAAAATTACTCATACCGATGGCAAATTTTGATTTAAAGTGACTTTTATTAGGCCAGCAAGTTTCATTTGACCAGAAATAACAGATGTCTCAGAAGATAAGACAATGTACAAGAGGTATCATTGTGGGGGAAAAAATGCATATATTTCTCAGTTTTTATTTACATTTGAACATAAAGTGGCATTTCCAAAATTATTCAGATCCTCAATAATCAATAGAAATTTGGCTATTACAGCAATCAAACACTGTAATTGCTGACCAGTTTTTTGCATGTCTCCACTGGTATTTCTGCCCATTCATCTTTAATGATAAGCTCCAACTCTCAGGTTGGAGGGTCTCCTTGCCATCACCTTAATCTTTAGCCCCTTCCACAGATTCTCATTTGAATTCAAGTCAGGACTCATACTGGGCCACTGCAAAACGTTAATGTTTCTTGTCCGTTTTACTCCAAATGAAGCACACATCATTGAGGCCAAACAATTCAATTTTTGTTTCATCTGACAATATAACAGAAGATCAGAAGTTTTCTTCTTTGTCCAGAAAGGCCGTTTGCCCAAGTGGGCTTTTGTGTGTCTTTTCTGGAGACGCAGTGTCCTCCTTGGTCCTTGGACTTTTTGGAATGGTATAGAACTTTGGATTTTCCCATAGACTGTGACAGTTTGCAAAAGGTATGAATAATTTTGGACATGACACTTTTTGTTCAAATATAAATAAAAGCTGAGAATTTTTTTTGCCACAATGATGCCTTTTCGTTTTATTATCTTCTGGGAGACTCCTGTGTCATTTCTGGTAAAAACAAAAAACAAAAAAAACTTGCTGGAATAAATTTGTCAGGGGTATGAATAATTCCAGGCTTCACTGTATATCAGTAACCTTCATTTGAAATGTCTGTTTGGAATTTTGAAGCAGAACAGAAGGCAAATATGGTCTAGTAAACTGTAGTTCCTTCCCTGTGTAGGCAGTGTAGTACATAGTGCAGCTAGTACATGATCATGCCTTGTCTTACATTTGGATCAACCAAAACACATACCTGGGTTTTTAAGATCATTTTTGGCAGGCCTTACCTTAGGCAACACTCACCAGGACACTGGAAACCCAAATCAGGTCATTTTACCTGCAATATTTTATCCAATTCCGATAATAGGTGAACCTTTCGATCATACATTGGTTTGTTGCATAGGCCCTTTGCCCAAACTAAGTTAGGAAATCAGTACCTTTTAACCGCTGTGCACTGCCACTTGTTTTCCCAAACAATAGCTTTGTGAAAAATTAATGTCTCATCTATTATCAAAGCATTACTACAATTATTTTTTGTGTTTGGTTTGCTGAAGACAATGCAAACTAATTAGGGTACCGATTTTCTTTTGAAAAATTTCCTTCAAGTTCTGAAAACACTTAACATACAACAACATATAACATCCCATTTCTAGTCCATTTTACCCATAATCACAAACATTTTCATTAAACTCATGTGTTCTTTGTAAGTGCCTTGAGACATGAAATGCACAGGATGAATGAGTTCCACTAGTTCTATTTGTGGTACAGGACACAGTTCAGGAATCTCTAGGTTTTAGTTCAGGCAAACATGTTCTCTGACACACAGGCTATGTCCCTTAAAAGTTCTGAAAGAAGGACTATTCTTACCTATGTACATTCTTTTCACAACTACAGAAAACTGATATTTTGGAAGCAGGATCAAGACATGAGTATTAAAACACAAAATGTTTATTTCAAACTTGTACACAAAAGGCTTCATGAGACAAGCATAGTCTCTAGGAGGCTAGAGTTGTTCAGTGAGAAGCACCGCACTCTGGTACCTGTGGGGTTTAAATAGTTTAAATAAATGAGACAGGTGAGAGTGATGATCCAATAAATAGGTAATTGTGATCAAGGGAGAGGCTGAGTGCTGTGATTGACATGTGGGTAAAGTGTGCTGTGTGAATGTTGACTGAACACTGGCCAGGACATGACAAAAGCTTATGGAGCATCTGATAATGTGCTCAGTGCATCGCAGGCTTACATGAAATGCATGATAATAAGGGAGTGTTGAGTGAATTTAATCCTAAGGATCAGGACTCAGTTTTATTGCCAAATGCATGGTCATGTAAATATGATAAAGGATTAACATGTTCAGGATTCTCAGGTCTGTCTGGTGGCTGGAGCCACCTTGTCTGTAGCTATGGTCTCCAGTGCAACCAACATTATTGAGGCTGAAAATACAGATTACTTGATGTTATCCCTCAACCTGGCACTAGGTTTTTTAATTTTGAAATGCTACAGAATCTTCTCTTCTAAATCACTAAGCAAAGTCAAATGTAGATTAATATCCAGATATTAATTCATGACTCATGAATGAATTAATTCAGCCTAATGTTCTTAAATACCGCAAATTCTTATTAAGAGGCATTGATGTAGGTTTAACAATGTAAGGAGGATCATAAAAAAAGAAGTTTGATATGTTGTTGGAACATGGTATGTTCAAACCAAGTTCCTCCTGTCAATTATTCCCTAAAGCACATTTCATTTCTGCACGAACTATAAGCATGTTAACTTGACTCTTTTCCTTAGTCTAGGCCACATGATTGGGTGAAACATGTTGCATGGTATATGAGCAAACCTGATTTGCTTAAGGACTATTAGAAGGTGCCTCTTACTCAATTTTCTTCATAAATTGTGGGTTTTGTCATGTTAAATCATTACCTGCAGCATATGTATGCATTTGGGTGGCTCAGAACAGCTCTTGCCATTTTTAGGAGATTGTTATTATGGTTTTATGTCATTTCCTGATTGTTTTGCTAGATTTGCTGAGTATTCACACAGCTGGGTGAGTCATTTAGTCTATGCAAGCTGTTTTATGTATCTTCAGAAAGCTTCCATGACTCTTAACCTTGCTAAATGTAAATTTGCCAAGGCGCTGTTTGTTAAACTGAGTGGGTCAAGGTCAGGTTTGTCCAGAGGAGGAGAAGATTTTGGCCGTTTGGTTTATGTAAAACATTTTTCTTCAGTAGCTTCACCCTTAACCTCTTTGCTGAGTCTGGCCATGTGTTTTATTTTGACAGCTGCTTGAAAGCATACTTTTAATAACATTAAGGCACTCTAATGTGAGACCCCAGTACTTGCTGTTTCCGACTTCTCCGACTCCAAGCCTTTTGAATTGGAGGTTCGTGGTTGATGCTAGTGCACTTGCAAGAAGATGGCTGTGGTACTGAGAAAATACCACAATAATGTTTATTTTTGTGTAAATGTAAAATACATGAACTAAGGTACTTGACCATAGAAAAGGAAGTTCTAGTCCTCTTGTTGGGTCTGCAATTCATTTACAAAAAGTTTACATTGTCTCAAGTACTCTGCGTCTTACTGTGTGTACAGATCACAATATTTGACCTCGGATGTAAATGCATATTCAGTACTATGTATTAGATGGTTATGCTTCAGTATTATGGTTTCGATATAAATCATAAGAAGCTGTCAACCTTTTGTTTGTGTACCAGGATGGTTAATAGGTTTTTGTGAATAACTGTCTTCTGTTCTCACATTGGCTGCATAGATTCTAGGCTTTGGACAAATTAGAGAGCTTGGATTTTGCTTGTAATTTATATGCAGATTTTGGTCAAATTTCTAAATGCATAAAGTGACACTCTGAATGCTTTTGGATTTTGTAGAGTCTTTATTATCAAAGTCTATAATAAAAGACTTTATTATCAAATAATAAAAGTTTGCACATCTAATATACTCATATATATCCAAGCTCTTTGTGACTTCATATAGTTTCATGTAGCTCCCTGCCCCAGGTCTGCTCTGTGCACTTCCTCACTATGCACACCATTGCACAAAGACATTTCATGGCCACTACTGTAATTGCCTAATGAATAATCACAAGTTATCCATTATTAACATATCTATCAGTGCTTTTTATGTGATAATTAGGGGAATGCAATTGCCAAAAAGCCCGAAGTCAAGAAGTCAAAGAGAAGAACTGTTCTCTCACCTTTTTGCTGGCATCTGAAAGCCAAAGTGAGGTCGCTAATAGGAAATGCCTATTGTGGTCTTACTAGTTTTGATTGTGTACTCTTCTGTGAAGCAGAATCTGCATTTTGCTGATATCTGGTTGTCAAGGTTTCAGATCATGTTGGCAGACGATGGGCCCTGCTTCTAAAAACGCTTACCTCACCAGTTCATTATTATGATAAAAACATGCCAGAGAAGCTGTTCTTTGATATGATTACAGTACTAGGTCTAGTATCATAGGAACATTATCTTTCTGATAATGTTTTTATAATGTACTTACATCTAGTATGATTCATTTTAAGGACACCTTTGAATCTCTTAGATAGCTCACATAGCTTGAAACTAGACCATGGTAGGTTACTATAATTAACTGAACATTGTGTTAATTAGGTGGTTGTCACTGGATATACCGTACATTAAAAAGTGTCTGTCAAAGGATATGTGGAATAAGACCTGTTAAGTATGTGTTTAACTTGATTTTCTGGGCAGCCCATTTAGATAACTGAAAATACCTGCATGAAGTTACACGTCTGGTGTTTTTCTTTTGTAGGGCTTTTGGGGTCATTACATTTTCCATTATGAACAGGTTATCCTTTGCAGATGAGCACTTGTCTTTAAATGCATGAGGAGTGAGCTTGGATGGATTGGCACAGTGAAAAGCGCTAATGAGATCCAGGATTTGCCTCGCTCAATTCTTCAGGCCCTTCCCATCTCAGTCCACTAAGTAATCAATCATCCCACAGTGACCCCTAAAGTCGAGGAGGGTGTTAATCGTTTTGGCGGGACGAAAATCAATGTCACACAGCTGGTTTCCTCCAAAATACCTGTGACGAAGGGCTTGAAAGAGGACATGCAAAACACAGAAGACACGTTACACATAGGGTCTGTCTCAATAACTAGTGAGCTGTGATACTGCCTAATGACTATATATGCAGCTGTCAAACTAGGTAGCATTTTAACCTTAACAGATTGAGACCGTAGAATATACAAAATGGATGTCACGTCACAATTAACTACCATTATGAATTTTTGAAGTCACCAAGGTTGCAAACATGGGAGCTGCAACAGAAGAAAATTGAAGCTATGTGTAGTAAAGACTTACAGGCAGAACAATAAGAGATATTTTTAAATCGCTTGTTTATCTTTCAGCCAATTATCTACATGATATCGGTCACATAATTTAATGTGATCTAACATTATTTTAATACTCATCTAGATTTAAAGTTTCATGTCGGTTAACTAGCTAGCAAGCTAGTTTATGTGATAACATTAGGGAAGTTAACGTTAGCACTAGCTACTTAGCTAAGTAGCTAGCTGTGTTAGCTACCTTAGCAAACTGAAATCAACGTGGCCCTGAGATTCTGTGAGAACCATTTACTTCTGAACAAGACACTGATGTACTGCAAAATGTCAAAATAGTTGTTATTAACACAAAACATAAAACGGACAAACTTTAATATGGCTGCGGTTGAGTCAGCTACCAATCGCCACAGCCAATTGCTGTCAATCACTTCATCGCCACATCCCTTTATGTGTCATCAAATAACTTAAAATCTGTTCACCATAAAGAAAAAAAATGGAGAGATAATAATGTGAAGGGACCTTATAGAATGGACAAAACAATTGCCATTTTATGTGTAATTTCATATTTAACAAACGTGGTCTCTGTCGTTCACTTGTATGGGAACGGACGGGGTTAAAAGTTGTACTTGTAGCCTGCCACTAAAGGCTATTAGTGGCGTCACTTTTCGTCCGCTGTTGTCACTCCACTTACGTAGTCCAGTCTATGTACTGTATATGATCGAAACGCTCTAGTTACAGAGCGATGACATCACGACATGCACACTACCGACATTATTATAAGATTAAATGACTAGACGTTAATTCATGAATAAAAGTTTACTAAGAGGTACATAGAAGCCTACTGCTCACTAAAATGTTTATAGCCGGATGCTAACGTTAACATGCTAATCTCTCGACGTACTGAAAAATATAGCTAACATTGCAATCGATCTTAAAAAATTAATTAAAAAATAAGGCTAAGATTAATAACTTTTATTCGAACATGGTTGATTTGACGCTTTTGTGACAGACCATCCTACTTCCAAGATGGTAAAGCAGAGTTTAACAGCATCTGTGTTTCAATTCGAGATTTTATAAATGTTTCGATCACTGATCTGGTCCCTGAAAGAGTAAACACAAAGCTTGTGTACACCATGCTGGGCAAAGTTGTGCTTAGGATTGCTTTCGCGCGTGAAGATCCGTTCCATAGGCAGCATATTTAGACAGCCTGTCGGCAGTGTGCACACAGAAGTAAAATGCTATCTATGTAAACAGCTCACTAGGTTTTGGCATAGACCAACAGGTAGTCCCTGTAGGTGACATCATTAATACTGATGGTGAATGGACCAAGACATGCCTCACAGTTGTGGATGAAATTCACACTCAAATAGGGTGAGCCCTGTGAAGGAGTGGCAGAGGAAGTTCTGAGCATATTCCGTCTAGGTCACATAAGCACATCACATCTCTATTCCTGGCTGTAGAGACGTAGGAACTTCCCCAGCTCTTGATTCACATGCTCCACTTGACTGTAAGGCTGCACGTGGTATCCATAGGTCAGGCTCACTGTTATGTTCATCTTGTCAGGGAGTTCCCACTAGATGTGCAATGTGAACTGTACTCCTCAGTCTGAGACACTGTTCTCTGGCAGTCCAACCTGGCAGAGGATGTGCTGAATCAGCAAGTGTGCTTGTCTCCAATGCTATGGGGAGAGCTGGGAGGGGAATGGAGTGTACAACCTTCGAAAAGTGATTGACAATAGAAAGAATACTGGTATTACCATCTGAAGCTGGGAGATTGGTGAGAAAGCCAACTGCTATGTGGGAGCAGGGTCTCTCTGGGGTAGGTAGAAGGAGCAACTTGCCAGCAGGAAGAACTTGCCAGTGTTCAGGATGGCTAATTTCATGGAGGACCACCAGTACCAACTGTGAGTAGCTAGCCCATGCAAGTTGATTGTGTATGGCCAGGATTTAGAGAGATGTGGGCTCATGCAATGAAAGGGCAATAGCACTGGATTGGGACATAACGTTATTGGCTCAGGCAGTGTGGGTGAAGGTTGGCCTGAGCAATGTTGTTGGTACCAATAATGGCTCCTGCAATGGGGATTCCCTGCACCACATTATAGGTATAAGGACATTTGATTAATTATGGACAGTTACATATATAAATTTAATATGGGCACGAATTTATTAAGAAATACATGAACAGTCACTTGCTTATATGCATAATGTTTAATATGATATGTTTAATCTGAAGTTAAGGGTTGATGAAAAGAGAAGAAAACCTACAAGAAACAAAACTTTTTACGGTAGCAGTGTTTGTTTGCTATATTGCTTCACAGCTTAAAGTATAACATCTGGCCAGAAAAGTTGTATAACAAATAAGAAATGTAAAGTACTTACCTGTGAGCAGATCCTAAAGGGCATCCGGTAAAAGGCAGTCTGGGTTTGGTAGCCTGAGATTTTATAGTTGATAGTTGATTTTCCTACAAAAAACCCAGAAGTTACACCTTAACGCTTCCTATTTGGTGCTATAAAAGGCCTGCTGTTGAGAGTGGCAGGAGGTCTGTGTGAGAACTTTGTTTCCAACTCAAACAAAATATTGTTTGAGTTGGAAAATTGCTCAGATTTATGATTGATTAAGAGTATTGTGGTGAATCTCCATATTTTTTTGTAAAAATTCAGTTTTCTTTTTTGTGTGTAAATATATATATATTTTTTGCTTGGCACTGGTTAAAGTTAAAGTGTTTCTCATTGGAGTACTGGAATTAAATAATCCCTTCCTTTTTGCACCTGTGGCAGACCCATGTGTCTCCCAGTCAGTCAGAAGCTTCCAGGAAGTAGGAGGGGCACAGATTACTGGCTGATGGAGAAATTGAACTGAGAGAAAAAGACCGCCTAGCCTGGTGTGAGTTCAGGCGTTTGGCAGACTGGAAGTACTGGAGACTGGTTTGTTATGACCACAAACGGATGCTGGGTGCCTTCCAACCAGTGCCTCCATTCCACAAATGCCAGTTTTATCACCAGCAATTCCCGGACTTCCACACTGTAATTCCTCCCCACAGGAGACCGCTATTTAGAGAATTAAGCCTGCTTGAGGATGAGACTGGCTGGTGAATATTGGGACAGTACCACTCACACTCTCACAACTGATATTGGCCAGGCAGTGACAATTACACTGCTTAGATTTCAGCTACCTTCTCTGTAATTCTTTGAAGTCACAGTCACAGTCACAGTCTCTCTTTTCTTAAAAAAGGACTATTTCTCTTCTTTTTTTATCTGAGAGTGTACATTTCACTAACAGGTAAGCCTGCGTGGAAGCTCTGCAGGCAGGAAGCTACATTCATGCTTCCTGTCTGCTGCATGACAACACAAGTAGCCTTTTTTAATTTTTGTAAATGTACTTTTTGTTGGCCACATTTTGTGCTTCTGTGTTGACTTTCAGTCAAAATGCAATTCTGCTCAGCTCTCATAGATGTTGAATGTGATAAGATAAAAAAAAAACTGCTAAGACAGCTTTTCTTTAAGTAAGCTCTTCTGTGTAACAATCTATACTACACAAGGTCCGTAGTACTAATGTATGCTGTTTAAAACTTTTAGTCCACGAAGAATCCATGGCTCTCTGTATATATAAGGAGTAAGGTAATAAACAGAACAAAATCTCAGATTTAGGATTTTTTTTAAATGCAAACAAATGTTTCAAAAAATAACAAAAGTGTTACAAAACACTATAAAAAATTAATGTGAATTATTTTCACAACTTTTATGTGGAACAATTCTATCATATGTGAAACATGAAAACAAATGTACCACATTCAGGTTAATATATTTTGACACTATTGTATTGGAAATAATAATAATAATAATAATAATAATAATAATAATAATAATAATAGGGTACTGCTGTAATGTAATGTAAAGGTAATTTATGTAATCCAGTGAACTATGCCATTCACTAGATACCGAGTACTAGCCTACTAAGTAATGGAAATATCTACTCAATGACATTGTAATTAGTACCCTTTACTTTAAAGATAGCTAATCTAAAGCCTGTAGAATGCTTTTAATGAAAGATATCATTCTCCTTCAACAAATAACAATATCACTAAGATATATAACTACATAATCTGTATGTAATCATATCTGTTCTTTATATCTATAAATATTCCAACTGCTATGTAGACCTAAAAAAGGTATGAGTATGTCTGAATATGCAAGCACAGGTGAAATGTGACTGTTTACACCAAGAGTTCGGAGGAGCTGGTCCACTTTGGCAACATGATACACAGGTGCATTCAGTGTAAGAAATTCATACACAAGCTCACATGCACACTAATGCAGATTCAGAATTAATTTAGACATGGCTGTAGTACCTTTTATTCACTCTACTTAGAACATCAAAATACAACTACTGACATAAACTAATACACCAGCTATTTATCACTTAAGTGCATTTAGATATCTCCAATAACAATACTGTGGCCTTTAACAATTTATTAGATGTTATACAACCCAGAAACTGTTATAAATGCTGTTTACAATAAGTCTGTGTTTTGTCTAAGCACAAGGATACTGCATGGTATTTGGGTTAGGGTTAATGTTATATTTTTATCTCCAAAACATTAAATTGTGATCTTGGTCATTACACTAAGTGAGAGTAAAGTGTTTATTTCAAACTATATTACTCTAACACTGTATAATAAAGTAGTATGACAAGGATATGAACCACATTTGCCACGGGAATATTTGATCTCTCCAAACATGCAACTAACAAACCACTGTTAACTGAAAACCTTTCAGCTTTACTTCCTGAATGTTTTTTATGTGTAGGGTAAATAGAAAATGTTCAGATATGTAGGCCAACAGAGAACGTATTGTGCAAGTTAATAGTTTATTTAACTTAGATATGGAAGCTTTAAAGTTAACATTAACGCTTGTAAAACATGGGAAATTGTGGTGTGGTACTCTGGTGCTTTTCTCTGACCTGAAGGTGGATAAACCCACATAACCTTCTCTTGAAATCTTACTCCACACTTTTCTGAAGACTCAAATGGGACTCGTGATCCCTTGGAGCCCCCTCAAGTTTCAGTGTTTGGAGTTCGCAGGCAGAAAGGAGCTCTGTGATGAATGGGACCATTTGTTCTACTGGAATATTGTATGAGTCTGAAATGGATGGTGCGATAACAACTGAGTACTAAACCAAATGTAGCATGAAGGTCCGCAAATGATCAAAGATGGCTAAATAACTAATGCATATAAAGTAAAGTCTGCATGGGAGGGAGTTAGGGTTAGGGTTAGGTTAATGCAGAATGTGTAATTGAATAATTAAAAACAATATATTGTAATAGATTAAAGATTAAGATAGTCACAGTATAAACATGAGAGTTTGGTGCAGTGATTCGTTATCCCCTACCAACTGATTTCTAGATATGCAGTTTATGGGCAGGGTATTTATGTTAAAGGAAGTAGCCACATAAATCTGTTTTTAATAAATTTCATAAATGTAATTTTTTAAATATAATTTAACACAGTTCACCATGCTCTTTGAAACAAATCTCTTTTAAACAAATCTGTATCTGTATATCTGGGCATTGGTTTTGTATGTCTGTTTGCATTAGGGGGCTGGAAGGACATGGAGAGTTGCAGTGGTGAAGAGCACTTCATTGAAATTAAGAAAACAGAGCCAGGAGTGTTTACTGAAGTTTGGTGGGAGGTTTGTTCAATATGACCTAACACAGAATAGCAAATCCAAACATCTTGTATAATCACATGTTCTCTGTAAAAAGGGAAATATTCTGTGTTTCTCGAATTCTTGTTTGACACATACGGTGTATATATGGAATGACAAATGTGGAGTTGTCACCTTTAATTTAAGATTGTAGGTGATGGTGGCACAGATCCTGCTAATCACAGTCATGGCCTCGTTACGGCCATGAGTTGAGATGGAAGTATTTACTGGTAGCAGACAGCACGTGTAAAGTAAAAAAATTATGTTTATGTTGTTCTTACCCATGTGGTGTCCTGGAGGGTGGGTTGTGGATTCCCATACAATTTATGAATGTGTTTTTTTCCCTCATCACTTTACACCATGTCACGGTTTAGACCACAGTGTTTATTACAATCCCAAAGTATTTTTGGTGATGTTTGTCTCATGTTATTGTGGTTTTACTATGCACTCCACCCTAAGCACTAGTGTTTAACTGCAGATTCTGATTTTGGTCCAAGAATCTATTAGTTGCATGATTTAGCCAGTTCTTTGCTAGACTGTAATCCAAACTAGGGGGCGTGACTAAATAAAACAAGCAACCTAGTTTACATTTAAGAAAACAGTTTAATCTAACAGAAGACATCACACTTAACTGGACAAGCATTCACACGCGTGCGCGCATACAGCAATGCTATGACAGAAGGGGTACAGTGGAGGTTGGGGGTTGGGTTGGCACAGATTGTCTTAGGTTGCAAGTACGTGCTAAACACACCAAGACAGCAAGCACTAAGATACTGCACTGTAGAGAACGTAGAAGAATGCGCAACCTTTTAGTGAACCGTACCTCGTTTTGTTTTATATATATATATATATATTTTGCCACATAATTGAACTTTGTTGTACACCAGCACAGCTACTGCTGACTATGTGGGAGCTGTAGCTACATTACTTTACCAGTAATGACCGAGTTCTGTGACGTTTCTTCTGCGGATTGCTAGAAGGAATTTCGGATAACTCACTGCTCACACGGTGATAAAACAGTAATTTGACTACGGCGAGAGGGTAACCACCCCAAAAGTAAGTATATTTAACGACTTTTTCTGTTGTTTTAAACTAACTGCCACGTCTCAAAGTTTTAGCATATGTTGTAGGGGTTTTTTTTGTTTGTTTTTAACAACAAAAAAGTGTAGCTAGTGTGTATTTGTTACGTAGGGGTATAAATTTAGATATCTTTGAATAGGCAGTCTAATGCGCGTTGAAGAAACAAACAGCAGTCAAAGTGTTCACTTATTTCAAGGGCGAAGAGCTCGCAGTTATCAGCACACATCTACCTAGCTAGCACTTTATGGATAATTTAATTCGCTCTGTGCGCTTTTATTCAGGCGGGAAAGGCTCGGAAAGTTGTTACTGTCCATCTATCTAGATAGATAGCAGTCCTTGGAAGTTTTAAGTCGCGCATTTCTTTCCCGCTGCTTGCTCTTTTCGGGTAAGATAACGAGGTTAGCTAATTCGCCATCAACCCATAAACCGTCATCCAGTACCCGGGAATTATATGGGTTACTTTGTTGGGTCGATGAGTGAGTGTATGATGATTTGGTTGATCTTATGTACCGCTAGCTAACTAACAAGGCTTGGTCAATGCATACACAAAATGCACGTAACACAGCCTACCATAGATAAGTTTTATTATTGTGTCGTTATTTTGCACATTAGTATTCGTTTCTTAGGATTACATATCAGTGAAACATCAGAGGGAGAGTAGCTAAGTCTGCTGTCTGAAATTAAAAAAAGTAGAATACCTCTGTTTTCCGTATAGTCGGCTAGTTATATCTTAATTACTAGCTAGCTACGCTACTTGCCCAAAGACCCACACAGTGTACCACAGAGATTTAAAAAAGGGGGAGATACTATCTGCCATTTAGTAATAACAATAAAAAGTTATAGATTAAATGCTAAATTCCAAAGGAATCCTGGTCACTTATTATTAATTAGGTGGTTGTGGGAGAACAATGCAAGGATCATGCACATTCCAGAAGTTTCAGAGAAAAAAATCTGTTCAGCTTGTGTCCAGAAAGAAGACCTGAACAATGAAGGAATGAAGGAGCTTTCCACATAAACAACTGTCATGTTAAAGAAACAAGATGATTTCAATATATGTGTAATAAAGTGCAGTTACTCTCCTACTAGATTTCTTCCTTTCCACAAAAGCTGTACAATCCTTTTAAATAATAGAAAGGCACGCTTGTGGCTTGATAAAATATTAATGTGTAGAAACTGGGCCAGAAGCATTAGGCAGGCGTTGTGTTCGTCCCATCTTCCAGGTCTGTGTGTGTGGTTTTCAGACTGCCTGGTATTTGGCTTTTTCAGCTAAAGTTTTATGAAATAGTAAAAGAAGAATCTATTTTACCTTAAAGTGGCGGTCACTTTATCTTAGCTATTAAAAGCAAACGATAGTATTTTTTCTGATGTATATAGGTAGTAAAAACTGTTGTGTGGTGCACAAGGTTTCCAAAGAAGCATGATGTTTTGGACTTTCATCAGCAGTACGAGCAAAAGGCTTCTGAAGGTGCAGGAGGTAAAACCAGTTTACGTTCAAAATAGATGTTCACATCGTAACATTTATGCCACTGGGTTCTAAATTGTGCCCATTAGGGACTGTCGGTTCTAACGTGCACCCATTAGGGTCTGTCGGTTCTTTTTCCTTAAGTTTGCTAATTTCATTGCTGCCATGCCCACAATGGCAATGCCAGCACATTATTATTACAGTGTCCTTCATCGTTAAAACGCCTGAATACAACCAATACTTAATTCTGCTGATCCAAAGGAATTCAGCAAGCATTCTCTTGCAGGAGATACAATAGACAACTCCTGCAGTAATGCACGAGGAGGTATGGGTGATACCCTTTTGTTTAATGAAAAATACATCTAGAGGCACAGACAAGTTACCTGGGGTCACTGGGTGTTTTGGGTCTTTCCAACATTAGATACCTTGCCCCAGGTGACCCTGCTGAGAGTGATCAGTTCCCAGTTTGTGTACAGGTAGCATGTGCCATTGCTCCTTTTGATCCACAGCCATCTACAGGCCTTTTCTGCTGCCTCTGTGCTGGCTCTGATGGCCTTCCCCTTTTTGTGTGCCTGTGATACACAGTAAAGTCTATGCCTCACTCAGAGACTGAGCTTCTGAAATAAGATATAAGACAGGACACGACCCTCTTAAGGAGCTTTAACTGGGTACAGAATGATGCTGAGGCACCAGCAGAGTATTTGCCAAGTTTTTAAATATTATTTCCATCTTATGACTTAATAAAGAACAGTAAGCATGTAATCTTACAAATTGACTGGGACTAATTTACTTGGCAATGCCTAGATACATTGTTTATCACTAAATCAATATTTCTAGCAAGTGCCTGGCATATATAATTACCAATTCAGAAGCTATGCACAATATGCCTTCACTTTCCATTCCTTATAAATAACTAAACTTCCCTTTTAAGGCGTAGAAATACAGGTAAACGAAGCTTGTCCTCACAGAATTCTAGTTAGATTTTATAGTCTAATAGTTAAATAAGATAGATAACAGTATTGATCCTGGAGAAAATTGCAATTTTATGTTATAACCTTTCAGTGAATACAGTACAATACTCATTCATAATCACAATAAACCAATGATGTGATGTGCTAAACTTTGGAAGATTTCTGAACTTGATGTAGTTGCAGGACCTGTAGAGCTCTACGGCTGGTAATATTTGCAACATGTCTTACTTCATAAAGAAGCATTTCAAACAGCAGTATTTTTAAAACACTGATCGCGAAGAATGTAGAAAACATGAGAATTTTCCTTAAACTTGAAAACATTTTGTTTGCATGTATGTTTGTCACCCTAAACTGCCCAAAACGTCTGTAAAAATCTTCTATGCCTTGCGATGGGTTAGCACCATGTCCAGGGTTGGTTTCTTTCATACACAAAAATAACTGTGTTTTACTGCTCTGTTTTCATACGAGTATAAAATAACTAGCTTGCTCAATGGTCCTAAGGGTCTACTAGCAAAAATTGGGCCTAGTTGGAAAACTATTCTCAAATAGAAAAATACAAATAATGTACACACACACACAAATTGGTGGAGTTTAAAAAACTACTGCAGTGTATAATCTGTTTATGTCTTCCATATGCCTGCCTTTATGCCCATAGTTCCTTAGCGTTGCCTTTCAGTTGTATTCCACTGTCAAATGCATGTGTGTAACGGTTTTACTGTAGCACTGAAAACCAATAAAAACATGTTTGACACAGTGTATAAAAATTTTTAAATTGCCTTGTCAGCACCAGATTTGGTCTCTTTCATGGGTTTATTATTTGCTGTGTTTGGTGGAAACCACTGCCAGTGATCAAAACTAGCCATCTCTGTGTATCCTGTGAAACCATTTCACCTGATACCATTACAAAACATCACCATCATGTGAAAAGATGTAAGCAAAGTGCTGACAACCAGTTCACATATACAGGCTGTCAAGGAAAATCTGTCAGTAATTTGGCAAAATGTATGCATTTTTGACCAAAATTTCTTTGGTGCTCATTAGCTACAATCAAGCCTTTACTTTGTAAATAACAGATAAAAGACTTATTAGCTCATTGATGTGGTAAGAACAAGAGAAGGTGTGTATTTGTTGTTAAAACATGTTTACTCTATCAGTAGTAATAGCACGTGCAATCTTCCTTATGTATACATTCAGCAACCAGTTAAAAAATCTGGGATTCTGCCTGGCATCCTCATGTAGTTGCCCTGAGCCGCCCCCTGCATTTTTCTCCTTATGGATGCCACAGTCAGAATTTAGCACCACGGAACAAAAATCATGGCAGATGTGCCTAAACACTCACAGATGTGCTTATTGGTTAGCATAGCTTTCGGCTAACTTTAAGAGTAGCCTATGTAAGCCACATTGCAAATTGACATCTAACTCCTTTGGCAGTGCACTGACTTGTGATGTCAAAGTCAGTCCATCACCATGACATCATTTAACACATTGGTGATGTCATGGAACTAAAATGAACAAAATCTCACTTTTAAACCATTCACATACGAAACCTTTTTACACGTAAACCCACATTGAACTCATTTGTGACTAAGGCCCCACTGACTGTGTTAAGATTTACTGAGTGCCACCAGTTCCATATGAGCTTTACGCACTACAGGACACACTGAATTAACTTCCCCATATTTACCCACATCAGATATTGTAAAAAAGATATTGGATTTTTTTTTTTGCTTGAAATAAGTATTGTAAATTGTACAGAGCTAGAAAATGTGCATATTGTTACAACCATAATCCAAAGGTTGGACAGCTATAAGATAAGAGTAAACAAAAAAAAATCACTGATGGAATATTAATAAGGTAAGGAATATAAATAAAATATGTAAGATGAAGACTCTTAGGATAAAGACGCTTAGGGTGCCTCAACCACCAGGGGGCCAAAAAGCTTGTAGGTTTTGTTATGTATATAACAGCAGGAGGCCACTGAGTCCATGTTATGGGGCACTTCTGCACAGTCTGAGGAGAGCTGCTATGAATGCAGATATACCCGAGTTAAAGGTGTGACATGGCAATCTAAGAAACTAATTATAGGGAAGCTCATGAGTGCACATGACCACCTATAGAACTAAGAAACAAAAATAAGAAAAGGTGGAAATGGGGAGAAGTGAACCCTGTACTCTGGAGAGAAATTAATGCTTTCTAGTTGTATTAAGTCTATATTTTTTAAACCTCAATTAGTTTTATTGGTCTCACTATTATATGCGTTGGGGCTCAGATTAAGGAGTTGATGATATAGAGTAAGAACTGTATGGCTAACCCACAGTAAGTTGCTAGCTAGCTTCCCTTTAAAAACAAGCCATTTAGTTGGTTGTATCATAGAATTCATGAAACATGATTGTTTGGTTGCACAGTGAAATCTGTTTTTTGCCCTTTAAATGCAGCATATTAATTATGTCCTTGTTTTTTTTTAATTCTGTTAATTTCTTTTTTAAGGTCATATACAACAAAAAAAAATATTTTAATGTTACTAAAAGACTATACTGTTTTATTAGCAGTATAGCAGGGAATTGGTATTCAGGTTGTCTGTTATTTTTGAGGAACTATACAGAAATATACGTATTACAACTGTTAATTACAGTTAAATTAATAGGTCTGTATTTTGGGCTATATTTTTTGGAAGTGACTGTGGCTGATACAATTTGAAATCTTTGTGCCTGTTATCAGGGATGCCACCTGAGATTTTGTATTTTAATAATTTTGTCCTCTATTTATTGGTATTTCAGTTATCAAACATACAGAAGAAAAACTTACAGACAATATAGAACATCACAACGTAGACAGATTTGCCACACTGACTTAACAACATATATATAACAACATATGTAACTTTGCATATATGCACAAAAGATCCACACACACACAATATTCAATACATCAAATAATACACACAAAGATGCTGTGCATGGTCATCTTCAATATCACACAATAGTCAATTGTAGGAGCAAGAAGTTATAGAGTTATTTATAGCCTAACCTCTACAATATCAATGAAGGGTTGTCCAGTTTTGTAAAACCTGTCTGTGGAGCCCTTCACGGTAAATCTGAGTCACTCCAATTTAAGGTGCTGCATAAAATCTTTAAGCAATGCTGTTTAAGTATGAGGATTAGTTTGTGTCCAATTTAAAAGAATTTACCTGCGTGCTAAAATAGTGATGAATTTCGACATGGTATGGTCATGGCCTCTGAGAGAGCTGTCTGCGCATGGCACCCCAAATATAGCAAAGATTGAGTCAGGATCGACCTTGTGGCCCAGGATATCAGACAGGGCATTGAATATAGAGTCCCAGTAATTGAATAATTTTGGGCAAAGCCAGAACATATGTCTCAAGGTTGCAGGGTGTATTCCACAACAATCACACAAGGGATCTATAATAGGAAATATTGTAGATAGTTTTACCTTTGACAAGTGAAGATGGTGCAGGACCCTGAACTAAATGAGACCATGTCTGAATGAGACCATGTCTGGCACAAAATGAATGCTGAGTGGACTGACACCTGTATCTCATTCCATTGCTCCTCTACCAAAACGCTCCTCAAATCTTCCTCCCAAGTGGATTTTATAATATCTAGGGATGTGTGTTGTTGGTTAGATATGTGAGTATAGATATACGATATTATTCCATGGAATGATCGGTCAGCAGTAAACAAAGACTCTGGATGCCATTAGGTGGATTGGAGAAAGTTGCTGTGTTAGATTTAATGTAATTGTGGATTTGCAGGTATCGAAAGAAGTGAGTTTGAGGCAGATTAAATTCCTTAGGCAAAAATTCAAAGGAGGGAAATGTTTCATTCATGTAAAGATTGAGATTTTTAATCATTTTTAGGGCCCCTGTCACACCTGTTGGTTAAGTACTTCAGCACTGGGTAGGACCCCACGTGTTCACCTCTGCCAATGGAGTTAGGGACCAATTAGCCTGCTCTATGAAAGAAGTCATGATGGCAGAATTCACTTCCCCATTTATTTTTTCAAACTGTGCCCATTATATTCATATTATAGTTCTTCTTTTCAGATTTCTTATTGAGCTGT